>VXAL01018067.1:90334-113270 GCA_013399475.1 Chauna torquata | reverse complement strand
TTTTTTTTTTTTTTAGTTCTCCATCTGTAAAATGGTGGTAATAATACACTTAATTGCTAGGGCTGCTGTGAATATAAATTCATGATGTTTGTGAAGAACTGACAAATTACAAAAAGAGCACCATAAAAAACACATAAGGAACTTAATAACATTGTATTCAGCTGAGGTTTTAGATTGTGATTAATAGGATTTGGAGCCATACGTTGAATAAAGGAGATATAAACAACTATTTAATAATTATCCACACAGAAAAAAAAAAAAAATAGATAGCCATGTAATTAAAGTCTGTGTCAAAACACATGCACAGGGGACTAAATGAAGGTTGCATATGAAAAAGCTAACATTTGCAAAGCAATGCCAAGAAAATGAAAACATAAAAATCTCTAAGTACAGTGCAAATATTGTATCTCAGTGAAGGAGGGAAAGGTGGTAAACCAACTTACAACCACCTAGTATTGTGGGAACTCATTGAAGAGACATAAAGTTGTTTGCCACCCTTTCTTCATCACCTGTCTAGCTGTGTTCAGCCACCATAACTGTTATTTTCTTTACTGTGCTGAACCTTTTCCCTCCTCTGTTCAATTCATTCCCTCCTCCTTCCCTTTTTATGCTGTGGTTATAAAGATACTTCCTTCTGCAACTATTCCACCTTCAGCTGCCGGATGCTTCTTGCCACCCACAAGACCGTGGTCATGAAACTACTTCAGGAACCAGCAGATTCTTGATTGGATCCAGATTTGTGTCAGAAACAACTTTTTCTCTGCACTTTTCCATTTTGTGCTACTTTCAGGGTTACTTTAGCTCAGCCCAGCCTCTGGTCTGGTTCAACACAAGTCCCTACAAATCCTAGCATTGACAGAACTGGAGAGAAGATGTGGGGTGAGAAGGAACATCCCTGGCATAAGAAGGAGCATCCAAGAGGGAGGAGGCAGAGGGCCAAGGGAGAAGGGCCGCTGCATAAGCTGGTGGGGAAAGAAAAGCTTGCGTGAAAAGCCCTGCAGCTGGAGGTCCCTCCAATCACGGCCCGCCTTTAAAAAAGCCCCTGAGAAAGACGGGTTGTTCATGCAGAAAGCAGTTTGCATTTTAATCTTTTTTTTCTTTCCCAAACATGGCAGGAAAGTGCTATCCTCAGCGACAAAAACTCCCCTGAGAATCCACTTCGCCTTGCAGCTCTTGTGTACTGACTTCCTCTGGTGTGAAGGAAGGTTGAAGTGCCAGCTGTTAGAAGAAATAATTATTACAGCACTTCCTACTAGCACTTCAGATTTTAGAGAGGAGGAGCAGAAGTTACCTGATTCCACAGTTGTTTTTTTGCTTTTGCATTTTTTTCATGTCTTACTCCCTTACAGCCTTTGCATGTAGTCAGTGAATGTGCTTTTACCCTGAGGATTCAACACTTTGCTAAGGTCTATCATTACAGTGCGCACATTCCTGTAAGTTATATTCAGTGTCATTTCAAATGAGGTATGGGCTAACCCTGTCCCGTTATAGGCATGGAAATCCTCTCACAATTAAATCTAATCCATGCCTTCTAAGCATTTAGGATGATGGGGGTGACTAGAAAATGTTGAGAAATGTGTCTGTACTCCAGATTACAGAATACAAAGGCAATAACTGTAATGTGCATCGCCATTGCTCACCGCCTGCTCGTAGCTTATAGTTAATTGCATAGATAGGGACAATCACTTACTGCTGATGCCTATGCACAATTCGTTCACACACAGCAGTCACTTCCTTGTCCTTATGTTAATTGTGTGTCGGTAGCAGTGTAGCAGGTGCCTCTGTGCGGGCACCTAAACATGCTGTTACCCTGCTATCCACTCTGCAGTTACAGCTTGCAGTCCCAGACAGACCATAGATGATCATCTCTGAAATAGCAGCTATGTGTATAGGTTTTACAACGGGCTGAGACCAACTGAACTAACAAATTTGCTTCAGTTGCTTTCTATTATCATTCCAAGACCTGATTAAAGCCTATTTGAATGATGCTGTATTTTCTTCTGTCATTGCTTCATTTCATTTTGTAAAATGTTGGCACTCAAAATAAAAATATAATTAAACTATGGCACAGAAGCAGATAGCTTTGATCCCACCTAGCTTAGTGAAGAAGACAAAACAGGCACATTTAATCCACTGTTTGTTCAGTTACAATGTGCTAGTTTTAAGCTACGCACATTCCAATGACTGAATGAATATATGAGGAATGCCGAAAATTAACGTGTTACTATTATTGCCATACAAAGTATTTTATAGTATGCACCAAAAATGTCTAAACAATGAGGTCATGTCACCATAAAACATAATGCATGGCTAAATCATAATGCAAAAAGAATTTTGAAATACCATATTTCCACATGGTCAGCCTGTGATTCAGTAGAGCTTATACATATGCATTTGTAGAAAAGGAGATTTCCCCTCTCCCAGATTTCCCCACTCACACACTGATTTTCTCATCTTCTTTCTCATCACAAAATCTCTCCCTGCTTCTACTGCCCTCTACCTTTTCATCTGCTTGCCTGTATATTGCCTGGGGATTATTTGAGGGTGTTTATTCGCCTGAGGATTTATTTGCATCGGCATGCAGTTTATCTGACATGCAAGTTTTACACATGAAAGTATGGTGTTCATTTTGCACAAAGAAAACACACACACAGACACACACACACACCATCAGGTGTAATAATACCCATGTTCAGCATTTTTTATCCTCAAAATGCCCTACAAATGTTAGCTAATTAATCCTCAGAACACCTCTTTGAGTTAGGCATGTTTATCCCAATTTCTTAGACAGAGACAGGGAAGCTGAGAGATTAAGTGCGTGTGAGAGCTCCCAGTGAAGTCAGGGGGGAAAAAAAAAAAAGGAAAAAAGAAGAAGAAAAGAAAATACTCATCAGCTTCAACAGGACTTGAATCAGGTCTGAAGTGATTTGTCTAATGACACCACAATGTCAGGATTAGAGCAAAGTTACCCACAGGTGGGAGTTCCTGGGACTGACTCTGATCCTGGCATTGGTTTGTTTCCCAGGTCAGATGCAGGCAGTCCCAGAGCCTGCAGCAGCGGCTGCAGGATCTGGCTGCTGGCAGAGCACTTGCATTTGTATTGCACCCTGTCCACAGCACCTCTTTACATCCTTTTCCCAGCAGAACACAGGCAGACAAAAAAATGACAGCAGGTGACAAGGTGGCTCTCCGCCTGTGACGGGGCACCGAGTCATGCCACACGTCTCGGTAGACAGCCACAGTGTGACATGTTTTACACTCCAGTGAGAGGTCCAAGGGCTACGGTCCCTCTCATCTCTTTGCAAACAGCCCCCACCCCCTGATGATCTCTTAGTCATGACAGCTGAACAAAATGAAGGCTATTTCTGATTTATAGCTGCAAACTGCAATGAATTATACTTGGGTGGTTTATTAATATGAAGCACGTTAGCAAGAGTATACTGTACGTCTGTCACAGATGGAAAAACTAACTCTATTGATGACTGCAATCCATTCACTGTTTTATGAATCCAGCATCCTTCAGAGACCGTCACAAAACCCCACTCAGTGTCTCTGAATGTTACACTTTGCATTTAGATTTTCTGGCTTAGAGAAAAGAAATGTAAAATCACAAGCCTGCATAGCATTCCCCACTGACTAGTGCATTTATTAAGTCTTTTGTGGTGTTATTACAGTAAGCTTATGAAATACAATGTTCATGAATCTAGGAATAGGGAAATAAATATGCCTGTATTTTTTAAAGGAACAGGAGGCTGATATACATGTTTTATCCCACACTTTGGAGTTGGAATATTGTCTTCTTTTTTTCTAGCTATGAACGCACAAACCCTACAATCATATAGAATTAAAATATCCTTGAGAAGCCTGGGGTAAGATAGGCTTTTTGAAGCTTTTGTTCAGGAGCAATTTTGAGGTCCCCCTGTGGACTTTGTCTATCCAGTCACATGGCTCTGAGAGATCAGGTTCAGACTGAGCCCGTGTAGCTGGGCTTAATGGCATATGCAGGTGTGTCCAGAGGGATGTTAAATTGCCTGAGGGACTGGTCAGAATGGTTGTAAAAGCTGAACCAAAAAGCAGACCATCTAGATTGTGTCACTTTTGGCCAGTTTTCCCCAAGCCCTTGGACTGTGCGAACATCAGGACTGAGTCCTCTGTTTCTAACTGAAAAGAAATGCGCATTGACAGGATGGACTGAATTTTCCCACTTTAGCCTGCTGGACCCATCTTTCTACAGTATTTTTCACGTATAAACCTCTATATCCCAGTGTATTCTCGGATGTTATGAGACCCTCAGCAAACACGGACCAAACGGTTTGGTCCATTCCTTTCTTTTCAGAGGGCTTTTTTACACCTGAAACCCACAAAACTGCATAAGGCTGAGCTTTCAAATCATGTCCTCTGCAAGATATTCCCGACAATTGGCTGCTTCCCATGTGATTGAAAAGTGACTCACTTTCAACCATATATCACTCACATGAATATTTGTCCCCGAACATAAACCAAACCTCACCATGAAGCATGTTGTCCTCACAGCCTTGCACCTCCACACCTCGCTGTAACATTGTCATGCTGGGGTCTCATGGGACTTGACTGCTGCTGGCCTGAGCCTCAGCCCTTCCTCTCCCTTCCCCACCTGCTGGTTGAAGTTTCAGGATGCGCTCAGGGACACAATAAGATGCATGCCCAAACCTTAACAGGCAATGTGCATGCAGCAACCGCACAGGTTGGCCCATCCATCAGCTCAGGGAGCATCACCAGCATCTTACTTCACAGAGCCATCCAAATTCTCTAAGGCCACTGCAAGGATGACTTCTACACCGAACACCACAGAATGGACATTTACTAGGAGATTTACTCCTGCAAATGCTCATCTTGAATTCTGTAAGTCCCTTTTTGCCTACAGGTATAGTGTTATTTACATGCCTCAGATGTAATAAGACTTACTTTACTATGTATGAAGAAAGATTTCTGAATAATATATAAGAAATCAAAGCATTATTATTAATAAGCAGAAATCAAGAATCAAGTCCTGCTTTCATACCCTTCATCAGTCTAAACAGTTACTGAAGTCAGAGCATTATTTTGTGGAAACAGGTACTGCAAACTCCTTCAAAAATCTCCTTAATTGCAGCAGAAATTTTACCACAATAGGGTTCAGCCTGTTGCAGGAGACTCAGCCTAATACAGAAGATGTTTATACTTACTGAAGCAAAATACTCATCACTTATGTTAGTTAATAGGAAAACAATCACCTAATTTACAGGTTTTGCTGTACTCTGAAAAAAATATATCCATATTCAGAAATGTCTAATGTTGCATATTCCCATGTATGAGAAGAGTGTCTCCCTTAAATATTTTTACGGTTCCTACAGTTCCAGTTTTTGAGACTTCTTGCAGTCCTTTTCATTGTTTTGTTTGTTTGTTTGTTTTGTTTTTTTTTTTGTTTTGTTTTGTTTTAGAATGTATTTATCCTTGTAACTCTCCTTCAAGATCATTTATAGATGAGGTATAAATCTCAGTCACATGATCAAGATATTGCAGCTCAACAACTCAATATGCATTATCTGAGACATGGTGATTGTCCTTGTGCTAACTCAGTCTGTAGCAACTGCAAGGTTATGCTATTTATCTTAAAATTTCTTCATTGTAAGCTAAGTCAAGCTGAATTTGCTGTGTGCTATGAGTATGAGCACAGGCAATTATTATGTGTCATCTGACTCAGAAGAACTTGTTCAAGTAGCTTGACCATGCATCTGAGCCTACCAGAAAGAGTGGAGTGATTTGCATGCAGCTACACAGAAAACTTCTGCGGAATAGGGAGTCCTACTTCACGCTGAAACCAGCAGATACTTCTGGTCCATGCAATACCATAATGAAAGTAGCTGGTGGTCCTGAGAGAATGTTTACTCTAAGCAAAATATATATATTTTTTAAAAGGGGATCAAATATATGAGTGACCTTGGTTCCAATCACCTAACATGGTGTTGAATACAGTGACAAGAACAGCCCTACTTTTGCATACAATTCCCCTGAACAACATTTTCTTTTTTTTTTTTTTTTACTTACAGTTGACTGAACTAACATCTCTTATTATGGTTTGCAAAGAAAAGCTGTAAAAAAAAATTAAATTGGAAAAGCTAAATTATTTATACAATTTCATGTGCTGGATGTTTTGGTACAGTTGAGCCTTGCTTCTTCCTAATAGCGTAAGACTATTAGGAATTGTAATACTCCACAGGGGATGTAAGATTTATCAACCCTTGCAGAATGGGATGGAAGCCAAGGCAGGAGATTAAGGGATACTAGTTAAATTAATCAACCTTCTCTCCTTATATTGGCCAGGAGAATGCAGTAAGTTGTTATTCATACATTTTACACAGTAGGAGCACAATTTGACCACAACCATATGTTGAATTTAATATTAAACATTGGATCTTTCCAAAAAAAACTCCATAAAAATGTCAATACTTTTTTTTAGACAAATGACTCTATTCATTTTTTAAAGGCATTTACACATACACATACACACACAAAAAGTGTTTTGTCTTTACTAGTTCTTGAAGAGACCTTCCATCTTCATCCTAGTTCAAGCCCCTATCGTGCTCATTTATGAAACAAAGTCTAAAGCAAAGATTAATGGAGAAGATGCAAGAGATATGAATATTCCTTTTTTGTCCTCTTTTTAACTATAACAGGGTCAAGAAGAAATTTTCCCTGTTAAACTGCAAACCTTGAAAAGCTATCTTTTGCTTTATGCACAACGTTGAAATTTAAGTTTCCTGAAACAAATGCAAACTATTATTTCTGTCTCGGTACAAAATGAAAAGCAACATTATATGAGCAATTTTTGGAACATATTAGATCTGTGGAATGGTATTTTCTCAAAACCCAAAAACTGGTTAAAGAATTATAACACCAAGACTTTGGAGATCATTAAATTAGACCGTCCTTAACCCTGAGCAGGTGGAACTAGTGAAGACTATCTTTGTGTTATGTTTAACAACTTCCACAGGAAAGGAAGGAAGTAGGCCGCAACTCTGCATTGCAGTCAATACCTAAGCCAGCCATTAGCATATATAGTTAACCAGGTGACTGTAGCTGGCCTATGACTTGTTCTGTAAGAATGCTTGCTAGATCGAAGAGTCTTTACAAGGTGTTGCATCCCCCTCGGTTTCAAGTTACTTCATGTAGCCTTACAAGTGAGTCTGTTCCTGGGCTCTGCCCATTGCTGAACACCAGTATGCCAAACTGGGCTATGGCCATCAGATCCTCAAGGCCAAGCATCTGGCTGCTCAATTAGCTGTCATGGACACGTTCCCAGCTTTGAGCCAAAGGTGGATGTGAAAAAAGCAAACAAAATCTACCATGGCAGAAAGTTACATGGCAGCAAATGCAGCACGCCTTGTATATTCTTCGCATGAGGGGACTCTGTTTGCCAAAAGCCCCAGTTCAGAAACACATTTAAAAATGTCTACAATAAAGAATACTTATAAACATGTTGCCTAAATTACACATGTTTAGGGCAGTGAATCACAGCCCTAAGGAAAAGAGAATTTCAAAAATTCTTCATGGTAGCTCTGACATCGGGGCAACCTACACAATCAATAAAGATAAAACATTTGACAGTACAGGTATTCAGTTCTTTTAGGTAGATGAAATGAGGAAAAATTAAGCGTCACTCTTTATCCAGTCAAGTATGTTCCAGAACTATTTATTTTTCTATGCACTCTGGCACTGGTGTACACTAAAGGGCTGTAATTTTTCATGCCAATGAGCACAATAAGTGTGTGAAATAATAAATATATGGAAAAGAATGGTTAGGGTAAGGAAGGTTAAGGAAAAAAATAAAAAAAGAAGACAATGGGTTTGTAGACCCCACAGCAGGTGCAGTACATACACTCTGTCATAAGAAAAGGGGACTGCCATACCATTCAGAAATCCTCAACTGTATCTGACTGTATATCAGCTAAGTGTGGAAGTGGTCCCTCAACAATTATGATTCTGTACACATTTTAATTGAAAGGGATCAATAACATGACTGTCAAAAAAAATATTTTAAAACCTTGTTAACAGCAACACTTCATATGACAATATAAAATCTTCTTCTGAAAAAACACAGAGGAAAAAAGTCTTCCGCTGAGAAGATAACAGTGTTTGCAATGGTAAAATAAATCAATTGAAAGTGGAATAACTTCTGTACAATGTCAAGAGAAGTATTTGGTTCATGCACTCATATAATGCATAAGCCATTCACCTGACATTGTATCCACTTGCTGTTATAGTTTACTTGAGTAAGGGCCTGTAAAAATTCATTTTTCACTCTATTATGCTATCAGAAGTGTTTGTTGTGAGTGAAACCCTTTCTAATGTTCATTTATTATAAGCCGAAGACAGTAACATTGACATTAAACCAAGAAATCTTCTTGCTTTTCAGTTTTTCTCCAGTATGTACTCTGCATTCATCTGCACTTTCACAGACCACCTGATCTAAAAGGGAATTATACAATCTTTTCTTGGAGGTACATAAACTCTACCTGAAGTAAAGCATGTGGTTCAATAGTCCACAGGCATTATATTATAGCAACAGCTAGGAAAACTAGTCATAAACATTCATTTCAGTATGATTCCAAAAATCATCCACTGGAATTTATTGATTTGAAGACCAATGAGAACTCTGCAATCATTTAGCCTGACATCTTGCGTTACACACACCATAGAGTTCACACAGTTACTTTGATATTGAATCCAGTGGACAGTCAAGACCAAATGCATCTGTGACATGGGCAAGGACTCTGTACTCCGTCCCCTGAACTGAGGTCTGTGCACCTTACAGGACTAATGGAAGGGTGGTTACACATTAAATTCTCCTCTTTTCCCTCCTTTTCCTTGCTCTTTCCCCAGTAAAGTCTGCATCTGATATTTTATATAAACCTTCAGGCAATAAAGTTCTTCTTAGGACAACATTTCCACAGGAAGAGAAGGAAGCTAAACATTGGTGCATATTTGCTCAGAGTTCAGACATACTGAGAACACAGGGTAGTAGTGGGGGATAGATGTAGAGTTCCCATATAAGAAATGTGTGTAATGCTGTGATCCAGGTGAATTCATACAATTGAGCAGCACGAAAATAAATTCCCAATAACAAACACAGTATACACAGTTACAACAGGAAATAGCTGGCAAGAAATCCACAGGCTGCAGGATGTTTGCATAAGCCAGTCAACTAATGCCTGATTTTGCCAGCTGTATTCACTCTAAGCATAAATTTACTCTACAGTAGTCCCAGATTGAAAGAAAAAAAAAAAAGTGAAGTTTGTTTACAAATGATTTCTTTAATAATAAAGCAACTATATTTGATGAATGAGTTGTTTGCTGAGAATAGCTCATT
Organism: Chauna torquata; assembly: GCA_013399475.1. NCBI lineage: Eukaryota > Metazoa > Chordata > Aves > Anseriformes > Anhimidae > Chauna > Chauna torquata. The sequence goes on along the minus strand of VXAL01018067.1, from coordinate 103,882 downwards.
CTACTCTACGTGTGCCTGTACACAATGTGCTGAAAAATGCATGATATTTTAAAATCTTCACATGCAAAATGAGTGCATCAAATCGAAATGAAGATACATTCCAAGTCTAGGTTATGCACTGGGAAACTCTGGTCAAGAAAATCAGCTTTTGTGTACCAGCAGCCCACCTGGCCATCCCCAGCTTCCAAGCTCTGTAACCAGATAAACACATGCAACTGGCCCACAAAGGGAAAGGATCATAACCTGAGAATCTATTTTAGTGATTTTTTTCTTCTCAGCCTGGTAAGCAGAAAAATATAATAATTGGTCAAGTCAGATTAATTGTTTTCACAAAATTCAACATCTTCCAAAAAATCGGCAGATGTGTTTGCTGTCTTGATTTTCCAATGGATAGTTTCTATATCAAAGTAATAATTTAGTTGCCCAAAGGCTAAAGACACCAGAAAAATTCTCAGTAATTGAGTATTTGAGCTTGTAACTCAGGTGTCTGCAAATGTCTCTTTGTCTTGCAATGGCCACCTTTTCTTTCTCCATCTTCCCAAAGTAAAGGGAGTGGTGTCTATACAGTTTTGAAGCTGCCAAAAATGTTACTGGTTTGACTCATGATGATCCCTCCTTTGTATAATGAACTTGGGAAAAAATGAGAAGTTTAAAACTGGCTTTCAAGATCACTTTTTAGCAAAACGTTAACTGAAAGAGAGAAAATCATCTGTATGGATGAAATATAATACACGTCAACGAAGAGCAATACATCTTTCTTTCCAAGAATTCTTAGGACTTCATTAATTTCCCAAGCTCATTTCTTACAGTTTATTAATCCCGTGCTGCTGCATCTCCCTTCCTTGTGCTTTTTTATGATCTCTTTTATATTCACAGGTTGGGTTTCCCTTGTGAATCATCAAAATTCACATTATTTATACTTGCCATACCCCTCTATTTCTGCAGATAAGTCATCTATGGGTACTGATTGGGTCTGAGAAGTAACCGTGCTGTTTTCTGTGTGCATATGCTATTACTGGTATGATATGCATTGTAATCACTGACCTATAGGCTGTTAAACAAAAGATCAGTGACGTGAAAAGGATTGTGCTGTGCTCATAAGACTATCAAGAGTTAGGTATCTAATCTTCTAAGATGCTTCTGTAAATCTTGTTTGTCACCTACCGCCTTCTAAAGAACCTCAGTAGCTGAAAAAATCTTGTCTTTGATCTACAGCTCTTCCTTCATATTGTATTACAGCCATACCTACTCAGCCATGCTCGAGGCACTGTACAAATTCAGTAAGACATATCTCCCATCCTTAAGAGCTTAAAAGACCTCTTCTACGTGTATGAAAAAGGGATCAAAAAGAACTGGAAAAGACTCAGAGAAAGAGCACAGGGATGACCAGAATTACGGAATGGCATTTCAAAGAGGAACCACCAAATATGCACTCTCTCCTGGAAAAAAAAAAAAAAAAATCAGTTAAGAGTCCTCAAAGGAAAGTGATCCATAAAATCATGAGTTACATAGAGAGGATAAACAGAGAATGATCATTCAGTGCTCACTGTTGCAGTACAATGACATGGTATCAAAGTAGTAGTTGGCAGACTGAAAGCAAACAAGAGGACTTGGTTCTCACACAGAGTGAATATAAGACACAGACCTCAATGCTGCAAGGCACTGGGGGGATCCAAAGATTTACCCAGCTTCACACTGACAGGGGAGAAGTCTATCAGGGGTGATTGACTACCAAGATAGTGATTCTGCCTCAGGCAGTCCATGAACATGAAATCACTGGAGGTAGAGAAAGAATTCTTGGCAGGTTAGCTACGTTTGCCCTGTTCTTAAACTCATCTGTAGGTTTGTTTTCTTTGTCAGAGACAGATCTTGGTCTAAATAAAGCTTTAATATGGTCCAGAAAAGACTTTTTAAGTTCTTATGTTACGTTAAATAAGCAAGGCAAGGACAGAAAGCAAATTTGGATCGATGTGCATCATAGGCCAGCAACAGAACTAGTATCAGGCCTTCCATAACAGCTGTGCACTACCAGCATCTGCATTTGTTCTTGTAAATAAAAGTGACCAGAGAATGTTCTTTGGCCCTGAAGCCAAGTGGCTCCAAGTGGCCATCATCCATAAATCTGAACTCTTTTACCTCCTGGAACCAGAATTACCATATCCAGACTGGCCATTGGGAATGTTCCCTGGCCCACACCAACTCCTGAGGATTATTATAATGCGAAGAAAACCCTGATCTGTTTTCTCCATTACCAGCCCCTGGCTATAAAGAAAAATGAAAAAAATAACCTCTCTGGGTCAGATACCTTTGTAACCAGTGGGCTCCAAAAATTCAAATGTTTCTAGACATGGGTTTCCTTTGCTGCAGAATAAACCAAGGCTCCTACTTAGCAAGTGCTTGGCTTGACTCGTATTATTGGCCAAGGACTGTTGGCTGTCTTCAAACACAGTGCTGATGGTGATTACTAACCAGTGTCAGTTAGTAACGATGCCCGGTTTTATCTTTCCTAGCCATGGTTACTTCTATTACATAGAAGCACTCAAAAAATGTATTCATATTTCAGTGTCATTTGAGATCCTAGTATACACCCAAAGGTGACAAAATGCTGTTATAATGTTATAATACCTCTGTGGGGATTCAGATGCTGGAATTAATGTATTGCTATGGAAAGTTGCGTGTGGGTTCCCGGAGAGCTGAAGAACAGTGAAGAATGGTAGTTCTGTATCATTTATGCTGCTTTTTCCAGACTAGCTTCCTTATTGTGATAACTTCTGTTAATGAGCTGGAGAAGGATAAAAAATCCTAGCTTTTTGTTTTCCTTCTTTTCTCAAAATTCAGCATCTTTAGTGAGCTAAGAAATATGGTTATCATCTCTCTCAGTTGTATACACACACTAGTGTTATTTGATATTCCTGACACCAGGAATATACTGTTAAAAAAAAAAAAAAAAGAACAAAACAATGGGCATTACTCCACTCTCTCCATATTTTCTGCTTCCCAATCAAAGAAAAGTACTTGAAAAGCGTGAACATTATGTTTAAAAATAGTTCTGCTGAAATATGCCCAGAGATCAGAAGAAACTTCCATATTTGGAAGAACCTACAGCATGTTCTGCCAAACTATTTGGCTTTCCTTTAGGTCAAGGCAACCATGGGCTTTGCTGCTGTTCTCATAATGTGCTATAGACGGGGTGAAAGTGCTCTTCTGTCATTTCCAGTTTACAGTACAGTTTGTGCTAGCTGGTATGGGAAATGCCTTCGCAGTCAGTTCTACAGCAAAAATCTCAATAACTATGAAAGCACGTTCTCCTCTGCTGTACTTGTATTTCCTGTGGGTACCCACGGAGAGCAGGCAGAATTTTCTCCTAGAAGACTATAGGATTTATCTCTGTTTTTTTTCTTGTCGACCTCCCTTCACCCATCTGTTCTAATATTCCCTTGATGTTTTAAAAACTTCTTTTTTGAAAACTTGGTAAGAAGTAGTGCAAAAATTGCATTGCATTTATTTAGGTTCTTTTTCTTCCCTTCATTTTTTCTTTTTTTTTTTCTTTTTTTTTCTTTTTCTCAAGAAGAGTCAATTAAACTGTTTTCTTAAAATCCAGTTTTCTATCAAATATTTTATGTCAGGAGCATTCCTGTTACTAGTAGTCACAGTGAGTAAAAGTTCCATTTATGTTAAATTGCATTCAGCCAACTGACTGAGATTTCCCTAATTTTTTGCCTACTGACACCCCTTTGTGTATCTAAAGAATCAAGTGCCTATGCAGTGTTTCCAAATACTGTAATGTATGTGATTAATTCAAGTATGACTTTATACTCCCCTTGCCCTACATTTTGGGTAGCTAATTACCGTACTGGTATAGTGTATCATTTTGTATATTTTTTGCCTTGTTTAAATTTTCTGTCTTTCCTGACACTGTCCTTCATGCTCTACTTGACACTAACACTCATTTCCATGTTTTAAAGAAGGTTGTTACCTAAGCTGGAGGGCCAGAGGCATTGTACATCTTCAGTTTTGCTGTGTTACCCTAGTATGTAAACCTTGCTCTGTTAGCATATGGATCCCAAGCCTTCAGAAAGCAGGTTCAATCACAGTGTTGCCTCTACTGTCCTGTGCTGTTGTTCCAGTAAAATAGTCTACTCCAATAAATCAGAGACTGTCTCCCAAGCAGCCTTGGAAATAGGAATGTGCCATTTATCATCATCAGTATTTCCTATTGCTCGGGCTTCTTGGTAGCCCTCCCTGGTTAGCCCTCCTAAATCCATGGCATGGGTATCTCAAAGGCAGGAAGAAGTGACTTCTCTCTTCCTCAAAGGGTTGTTGAATTTGTCAGTTTTATTCAATGAACAAAATTCTCTATATATTGCAAAAATAAAAATAAAAAATTCTAATGGGCGGGGCAGGGCAGTTGGCAACAATTAATGTCCAAAAACAATTCTTCAGTGCTTCACTGTAACTTTAGCCAGAATACTTGGTAAATTTGATTAGAAATAATAGCAAGAAGCCAAAGCCTCCTAATGCTAATCTAATCCTATTTGCAAGCCAATTCTTTACCCCTCAGTCCCACCATTCCTGAGGTGCTGCCCATGCTTGTGGGACCCTTTGGCCAAGGCAGCTCAAATGCAAAAGAAGCCGAGGCTCAGCTCTGCACTGAAGGGCTATGATGAGCTCACATTGTCTCATAAAATGCAGTATAAAGTGTTAAAGACTTGCTTTCAAGCTGGAAAAATGCAGCCAGTAAATCCTATGTCTGGGTTTATAGGGACTTTGTTTTGTGGGCAATATCAAAGTTAGGAAATAAAATTTGCTTCAAGGATTAAGCCTCTAATCCCTAACTCTCCTTTGGCTAATAAAGCGTCTGATGGATACTGTAAGCTTCCATCAAATTCTGTGTCTCCACGTTGACTTCTCCAGTCCCCAGAGCAAAGAAAAGCAGAAAACTTTGTGGGTTGCTTGGAGCCATGTCACCAGGCAAATCAGTAAGGCCAAAATATGTCTTCAGGAAGATTCATGTTTAGCATAACAATTTAATAGTTGATAAATGTTGTGGAAGCACCAGGAGCTTAGTTAATGATGTGGCATGTCTCCAAGACCATCTCTTGTTTCAAGGAGATGCTATGCAGGAAGTCAGCATAAACCACCAAAAAACTCCCCAGCAAGCCTTCCCTTAAAATCCTAGTGAGCACACACTATAATATGTGAATTCATCTGGTTTGGGGAACTCACAGTCATTTGATAAAGCTGGAGAGGGACTCTTTATTAGGGAGTGTAGTGACAGGACAAGGGTTAATGGCTTTAAACTAAAAGAGGATAGATTTAGATTAGATATTAGGAAGAAATTCTTCACTGTGAAGGTGGTGAGGAACTGGTACAGGCTGCCCAGAGAAGTTGTGGAAGCCCCAACCCTGGAAGTGTTCAAGGCCAGGTTGGCTGGGGCTTTGGGCAACCTGATCTACTGGAAGGTGTCCCTGCCCATGGCGGGGGGGTTGGAACCAGATGATCTTTAAGGTCCCTTCCAACCCAAACCATTCTATAATTCTAGGATAAAACTGAGGCCTGTGTAGCAGTCAGTAAAAATGCTGGGCTTCACTTTGTTGCTTTGTTGTGTTTTTTTGTTCGTTTGTTTGTTAGTTTGATTTTATTCATGTACCTTGAGAAAAGCCAACTAAAGTAAGGATTCAGTGCTTTTTCCAAGGGGAAAAATTATAGCTGCTTGGTATAATGACTTTGTGTTAACTCTGATTTGATGACTGATGACAATCCAAATGTGAGAAAATAAGGTAACATATCTGTCAAGAGAAATGAATTGCTTTTAAAATCTTAGGTAAACTATGTGTTTTACTGAATATAATGAGATTATGGGAGAGGCTGAACTGGGACTTGGTACTATTCAATTATTAGAATTTACACCAGCAACATCTATGACTTTTTCTGAGCCCTTGATAATTTATTTGGACTTTTAATCTGTTAAATATTCAATTTGCACTGAATTTCAGTGGACTTCAGATATTTCTTCCTCCTTATGCTCTTCTGAAAATCTCTCTTCACCTGGAAGTATGGCTTATACACAATCCTGGAGGAGACATGAAGTACAAGGACAGAATGGCAAGTGTTTCTGTCTCAAAGTATGTGACAACACTCAGGTGTTGCAGCAGTACTGACAAGTGAGATGCTGTTGGCTCCAAAGCAGCAGTCACAACAGCTTAGATGCACTTGGCTCAGCTCTTTTCTACAGCGGACTAAACTGGTTCAATTCACCCGACTTATGACTTTGGCTAAGATGGCTAACAAGAGTGTTTGCTATGGTTCATTTGATGCATGGCAACCTGTTACTTTGAAGTCACTTGACTGAATATCTGACTCTACCTCATCACCATCACTTCAGTTCTCACATCAGAAAGAGCAAGCTGGGAAAATAGGGAATATCTTAAAGGAACTGAAGGCTTACTGTTACTTCACATTTATAACTGAGCCTTCTGACTCTTGCTGGAGCTGAGGAGCAAAAACTGAGGAGTTAGATGCCCTCACATGCCCGCCAAGACTTTGAGTAGCGACTTCTTCAGATGCTCAGAGGACCAGGAAGCACTCCAGGCTGGTCAACCAGCTGCCATCTTCCTTCTGGATTAAAACCACCAACAGTCCTTTTGTTCCAATGACAAAATTGTCTGTCTGTTGTCTTTACCAGTCCTTCCACCTTTACTCTTTACATAAAAGACATCAACAACTGCAGGCTGGCAGCTGTTTTCAGTGCTCCTTAATGGGAGTATTTCACAGAGTTATCCTTTGCAGTACAGGAAGTATTTTAATAAACACCACCACTAGCAGAGGCTGAGCCAAGAAACATAATGCATGAACACAAAGCATAGTCAGTTACTATAGATTTCGTCTAGTATTTGTGGAATGGCACTTCCCATACTTCTTTTCTTCTCTGATGTGGTACATACTCTTAGTCTTTCACATCATATTAAATGAATGTGTCCTTACTGTTCACTTGCTTTCCTTTTCCTCCCCTTCTAAGAACTGCTGCTTTTATTTTCCTTTCTGGCTTACACTAGAGCCAACTTAGATTTGATCAGTAGCAGTGCATCAAAGGAAATGTATAGTACATACTGTGCTCTCAGCTGGGTGGATGGGGAGCTATACATAAAACTCAGTTAACAATAATATGACTAATGAATATGCCGTACCATGGGTTTCCTGCAAAAGAGCAACTTACACAACCCAGCCTTTATCACATTGTTTTTGTTAGCCATCGCTCTTTATTTACTGTCACTGAGGCTGGGAAAGACAGCTTATTTTCTCAGCGTTGTGCATATGCATCTGTGCTGGAGCTGGCAGTACAACTTGTTCTTCTCCATTTTCCCGCATGTTTTATAACCTGTTGTTATTTTATAGTGCTCCAGTAATTTATTCTCCCTGTATTCAAATGGAATGCCTATTCTGTACATGGGTCACCTGGCACATTATAGTCTACTTTTAAGAAAGCATAAAGGATTATATTAGACCTTATACATCTGTCATCAATACGCTGAAGATCCTAGAAATGTAGTGCTCTTAGCTGGCCTATTCAGATTCAGGGGTTTAATTCCAAGGTGTCAGCTCACTGGAGGCCTTGGTGGATACAATTTCCAAACCCCTATAAAGCATACTTCTTGTTTCTGTATCACTTCTAGGTGCTTATACATGGGGTAGATTTACTAGACATCCAAGAAAGCTGTTGCTCCCTCCTTTGTCTTCATCAGTCCATGTGCTTTTGGAGGGTAAGAAAATGGCTGCAGGACTGCTCAGCCTCTCCTCCTCCATGATATTTTCCACTCTTTGTCACAAAAGCTATACCTTTGCTGCCTAGGTGCTCATACTTTAGATGCTCGTACTTTAGGCATATGAATATCCACTATCAAAGCTTCAAAGTCTTTCTTGTTGCAAGATGGAGGCCCTTCATACTGACTTAACTGCCCAAGGGGACTTTGTTTATCCTGCTAAATGTGGTCTTTAGGCAAAAGCTAGGTCCCCGTAATGGCACTGCAATGTCTTTTCCTTTTTTTTTTTTTTCAAAAGAGAATAAGTACTTTTCTGACTGGCATTTATAACAATTGCTGCAGTTGGGCCTGAGTGCCTCTTGATGTGAGAGATGAAGGAATAGTACAAAAAGTATTACAGGACTGCTTAGTCTTTAACACCTTCATTTCCTTCAGGTTTGTGCTCCTTTTGTATTTAATCCCTAAACTCATTAGAAATGCAGTCATAGCAGCAAGCAGATACTGAATTTCAAGGCAAGTAAATTGTAACCCACTCTCAGCAAAGATCTACAAGGGAAATCTCAGAGACATGAATGTCCATTCAGATAGCCAATATATATCTTAGTAGAACAGTTCAAATGCAAGAGAACGGCCATTAGAAAGTCATCGCCATTTCAAATGAATGCTACACAGCATCCCTATTTCAGATTATTCATCCATCTAAATATTTAATTGTTTCTCCTGATTCTCTTTATTAGCCCCTTTAGCCACTTTCCAAGTTCTACTTTATTGTGCAGGATCAAGTAATTTACAAAAACATAATTATTCATATTTCTGTAAAAGCAGCTCTTTGAGGGAATAAGGGACTATGGTGCAAAATGTGTGGGGTTGATGTATACTCATTTCAATGTTTCTTCTAGTGATTAAGCCAAATCTCCTTCAGAGTTTAGATATTTAAAGGAAGAATTCAGTGTTATTCTTGGAAAGCTTCTTATTTACACAAAGGAGTGGACTCTACAAAAAATCAATTCTCAGGCTGTGAGAAGCAGCAGCCTCTTAGGTTTTGTGCTTCTCTGACTCAGACAGATAAAAAGGCTTCATGTCACATTTTGGCTCCTCAGTGAAATCCTTATCCTGCTTGTTTGTTCCTCTACAAAAGCAACATGAAATTCTTTTAAAGTCCTCTACCCAGCCGAGGGCTGATGCCTGGGCTATGGAAAACAAAGTGACTTGCCAGTCTACTGTACCCCTAACTACCAATGGAACACAGACTCCTGCAGGACCAGTCTAGAGCAGGTGTTGCAAAACACTCATTTTCGTAACATTACCACAGACCACTGCTGTAATCTGTGCCACCTCTCCCCTCCCAAGTCAGGGATGGGATTTTTATGCACTAATAGTACTTTGTACCTCAATTAAGGTATTTAAATTATTTGTTCTTTTCTCTCAGAATGACAGGCCACCTTAATGTATTTTTGTCTGGGAACTAAATGTGGAAATATCAAAACTAGTAGGTATTTTCACGCATTAGTTATAATGGAAATCACAAGCAAATCTCTGAAACAAGACAATCCAATACTGCACATTTCTAAAATGCATTCACTTGGTGTTTTCATTTTGCTTTCCTTTTTTGCCCAAATACCCCAGCTCTATAGAGATGTGAAATAAACACTAGATATTGTACAAATGTGAAAAAAGATATCTCACTATTTTGGAACTGCTTAAAACAGTGGGAGCCCCAGCCTGCAATCCTTATGTAGAAATTACCCAAATAAAGCTCCCACTGAAGCCAATTATTTTACTGCCATTTATACAATTGTATAAAATGAGCTACATGCTTTACAGAACAAATAAAGAAAAATCACATGGTGCCTTTATCATCTTTCCTAGTTTGTCTTACTCTCGCAATTCATTGCATAACAGAAACAAGCCATAGGAGCAGAATAGAAAAGAAACACCATAAAAGGCTATATAAAACTCTATAAAAACTACAGCTGGAGAGGAGCAAAAGTTCCTCTGTTGAGGTCAGATGGCTACTTATTTTTAAGCATTTAACAGAATAACTTTCTTTTTGATTGACTAGCTGATAAATCAACTGGAGTTTTACCTAAGTGGATGCTGAACAACGACTTGTGAATAAACCTGTTACAAACGATTAGATCACTGCTGTGTATTATGGCATTATTTTTATCCAAAGTCTTTTACTGAAATAGCACAGCTCTTGCCCGAGCTCCCTTGTCAGACGGTGCTGTGAGGAGCTTTTTGGCACAGCTTGCTCCCCAGCTGATTCCCCAGCCCTGTGGGCATTGTGAGGATCAGGGGAGGCAGTAACCCTGCCATGCTCCTTGCCACCTTCCCACTCTGCTCCAGAGGCTCAGCTTCTCCCCAGAAATGCTGGGGGAAAAAGCAATTTACTAGAGTTATTGTTACTATTATTATCATTATTTAGCAAAGAAATCAGCCGCAAGTTCTTTTTTGCTTGAAATCTGACCATTCACTATCTAAGAGGCTCTCCACAAAGAGATGCCCAATATGCCAATCTTAAAGGGAACTTGGCTTGCAAAGATTTCTGATCCTTTCCCTTCCCTTGTTGACACCAATATAAAATGCCACTTTAGTAGACAGGATTATATTGCAGTGAAATGGAGCTATGAGTGGGAGTACAGTGAGACCATTGTATGAGACTCCCATTACTAATCATTTAATTGGAGAGTAAAAATATTTTCAGATTAGCTTTGGCATTAATGAGAAGAAAAGACAGGGATATCTCTTTCAGGCACATTAGCAGTAGAGAAGATGGGACTTGAAAGAAATGTGATGAGGACATATGGAAGGGTAGAGCAGAACCTGGAGCTGGACAAGTAAGGGAAAGGGAGGGAAGTAGAGGGTTGGGTCCATGTTATCAGCTGGAGTGAAACTCTATTGACATAGAAACCTAGGAAGACAAAATTTACAGTAATGACTATGCACTTGGAAAGAAAAAAAAAAGTTCTTCTATGAGTAACCTGTCTCCTAAGTGTCTTACAGAGACAATGGAAGGTAGTAAAAGAAACAGGTGGAAAAAAAAAAAAAAACTAAAGAAAATATTTTGATAAATGAGTAGACAATGGATTATGAAATGGGCATATTGTTGTACCTGTATAATAACCTTTCACTGGCTTGGACTGAGATTTAAGATGTTTGTGAGATTTAAAATGTTCTGCCTACTCTGGCTGCAGTATTTTTGTGATAATGACACATGGCAAGCAAATGCATTACTATAATCTGCTTCAGCAACAGAAGCACTTTTCTCTCCGTTCTGGTTCAGCAATTTTATGACACTGTAGAGAAGAAGAGATCAATTTTTAAATATTCTGTTATCAAAAAAAGAAGCAAACTGAAAAATGCAGAAATGCTTTTCTCCTCTGCTTTAGGGCAGGAAATATCTTCTGCAGTGGTGCTCAGCTTTCTATCAAGCATTTGCGAGCCGGTGATGTGGTGCTGGGGGAAGCTCCCCACTACTCTTCTTTGATGAACTGCCAGAATGATAAAACCAAACGGGCTTTGTATGTTCACCAGGCCAGATCAAACATGTTTTCTGGGCTACAATTTATTTCGTGTAGATATTCCTAAACTGAAAATATCACTCACTAAAATGAAAATGCCGCTAATACAGTAACTACACTTAACCTTGCTGTGTAACTAAAAGTAACAATCAGGATGACCTGAGTTCTTACACAGCATAACTAATATCTTATTCATAGATAATGGAGCTCAGAGCTGACTGAAACTAAAATAAAAGGGAAAAAGGAAGCATGAATTTTGGTGCTAAAGTTTCTATTTAAGAATTGGTTGTTTCCATAAAACATTATCTGGCTAAGAACCAGGTTCTAGCACAAGATCTCTACTCACTGCTGCAGGGCTCTAAATAAATATTTCTGTTTTGGTACTGACGTAAGAAACAGTATAGCAGTGGCAAAAAGGTCTTTACTGGGTATTAAAAGGGCTCAGACCTAATACTGGCTGCATGGTTAGAGATAAACCAATGCAAACTGTGAGGTGAAGAGTCACTGCTGGGCACTCTGAAGCCCTACTCTTTTCCGTGTCATATGCCACTTGCCACTCTCAGATGCAGATCTAGATGAGTATCATCCAAATATTTTTGTTCTCATATTTTGTGCTTGTATAAAAGATGATGTGATGACAATGGTCAGTAGGAGAACAGATCAGAGAGGATACTACAGTAAGAGACATCATGGCTAAAGGTAACATCTCTTTTCTGGCCAGCAGGCAGTAATTCCTCTAAACAGAAGCACAACTAGGATACGATATTGCTACAGCCAAGAATTTTTTAAGATGTATTATTTTGTACCTATCATTCCAAAAACAGAAATGGACTAAGTAGTAGGGAAATAATAGAGGCACTTTCAGTGGGACTTAGGTTCACATCAAACTTACATGTATAATCTATTCACAAATAGATTATACAATTGCAAACTATCTCCCCAGTGTGTCCCACATTCTGAAATGATGGCTCTGAATGCCAACATCACAAATAGCATCCCTGTAAGCAGTACTTATTGGCACCTTCATAAATCATCTTATCAGAATCAAAAGCCTGGATAATCCTGGGGACTAAAACCCAGATTCTTAAAGGTATTTTAAGGATCTATGTGTGTAGTGCCTTCTTATGTTTATCACTGATTCTTACAGTCTCTGAGAAAACTGTGCCTCTGACATTTCCTTATCTGTCTGACCACACTCCCTCTGCTGCTCAGGTCTCTAACCATCACTTGCCTCTTAGGGTGGAGTCAGACAATTTTCCCATTCTCAGCCTGGATATCCAACACAGCCCCCGTATAGCAAAAGAGATTTGCTGCAGAAGGTCTAATTTATGTCCCAGCCTTGCATTTCTGGTCTCTTTGAAACAGTATCTATGGTAAAAGCTTTCTTTTAATTAAGAACAAAACTGTTCTTGAGAAAAAGTATCTTCAAAGCAATACAAGAGAGAGTTGATTGATCTGACTTTTCTTCCATAGCTTTGCTAATTCTGCCTAACCTCAACCTTTTGCTGTTTACAGTCCCACCTTTCCCTCTTCAGGACACACTATCCTCAAGAACAGCTACACCAGGTAAACCAAAGCCAGCAGTCCTATCTCTGAAAGTGGAGCAAATGCTTATTAGAACGAAAGAAGGGCAAGTATGGAGTAATCTTCCCTCTGTCATATATGCAATCCCTCAGTCAGATGTTGCATGAGACAATTGTTTTCAGTATCCAAAAATGGAGCTGTCTCAACAAATAGCCTATTATTTTTTTCCTACAGATAAGTAATTTTTACTTGTTCAGTGCTCTTTCTTTAATGTTTTTTGTATGTTTGAAAAAAAAAATGAATCTTGCAACCCACTAAAGATGAAAACATGATTCTTTCAGACTCCCTTGACTCTTCTCTCTATTTCAACTAACCTATTGTGTGCGGATTTTTTCCCTGATCACTTTTCCCACAGCCTGATGTTAAATTATTTTAGTGTTTCCATACTGAACAGTTCCCTCTGTAGTCTACAACTATCTAGCAACTTTTCCTTATTGTTCACAGTATTTATAGTAAATATAGTTATCCACAGATGAAATACAGAAGCTTCATGATTTTCTTAGTGGTCTTTCAGCATTAACCATGCCAACTGCATTGTGGAGATGTCTGTGATTCTGTTGTCTCTAGGTAGACAAATACTGTTTTCAGTCTCGACTGCTTTCATTTCAGTAGAGATTATAGGCACTACTTTGCCTTGGAAGATGATAATAAAATAATAATAAAATAATAATAAAATAATA
>VXAL01018067.1:74617-85903 GCA_013399475.1 Chauna torquata | reverse complement strand
GAAGAGAAAAGAAGAGAAGAGAAGAGAAGAGAAAAGAAAAGAAAAGAAAAGAAAAGAAAAGAAAAGAAAAGAAAAGAAAAGAAAAGAAAAGAAAAGAAAAGAAAAGAAAAGAAAAGAAAAGAAAAGAAAAGAAAAGAAAAGAAAAGAAAAAAGAAAAGAAAAAAGAAAAAAGAAATAAGGAAAATGGCTCATAGTTTGCATATGGGTGCAGTCCGACAAGTTAACCTTTAAGATCAAGTGTTATGGCTTACAAGGCAGGCCATAAAATTCATGGATTCATGGTAAAATGGACACTGTCACTACTGTAAACCATACGTATCACTCAGGCAGGGGGTGATAAAAATGTATAGTCAGGGCACAGAATTTCAACTGTGATTAATTTAGATTATTTGAGTAAATAATGTGACATTAGCATATGTTTTTATTTATTTATTTCTAAGGCATGCTTGCCCTCAAGACCAGAAAATAAACACAAAGTGTACGCATAGAAGATAAGGCGCAAGTCCCAAAGAGGGAGGGAAAAGCTGTATTTGAAAAAAATTAGTTGGATTGGTCCATTCATTAGTCTCAGAGCTCAGCTATTCTGCCTTGCTGGGTGCTATTTGCTCATGAGAGCTGCTGAATCACTGAAAGAGAAACTCATATGCCTGTGATAATGAACTACAAGGAAAAAGTCTGAAAAGTTGAATCGAATTATCTCAATATGCAGTCAAAAGATTGTATGTCAATTTGAAAGATCTCAGTAAGAATCTAAGGCCACTGACAAAACAGGAAATATTGAAGAAAAAATCCATTTAAATACCAACATCAGCAGAAAATCACTAGGAGCTTCTTGTTAAGCTTAATGTCATTTTAAACTTCAGATTCTTTCAGGTGATACCCAGCAGGAGTAAAATTTCTAGGTACTTGTGGAGATATTGGTGTTTAAACAGATGTCAGAAGTCTTTTAGGTATAAATGGAAATTGAGTTACGGATTATGATGGTTTAGGGATTTGAGTGGTGTATAATATCAAAAACTGTATCTCAGAAAGAATGTAGTGTTGAAAATAATGATCTTCAAATTCCAGTATATGGAAAATTTTAAGTTGTCTAAAACTAGATTCTTTTAGTTATGTTATTAACCATGTAGAAGACTATTAAAATGAAAAAAAAAATAATTTGACATTCTCTATTTCATCTTCCTGTGTGCCTTTTCCCATGGCCTTCCAGCATTTTTTATTTCTTTGCATTCCTCTTAAATTTATACCCTCCAGAGCGTCTAACGCAATTCCTATATAAACTAAACCCGATAAAATCTGATCCACCAACATAACAGATAAATCCTCAGCTCCACCAGCTACAAAATGAAAGTTCTATATCCCCCCAAAAGCCCAACAACCTGCTGGTCTCCAAGCACTCTCAAGGAAACGAGCCCAACTGGTTTTTCTGGAGTTTAATAATTTTGCGCCTTTTCCTGTCAGGGACCAAGGACTTGATTTTTATATCACGATTCCTTCCTGGTAATGGAAGTCACGAAAGATTGCACATTAGGTCAGAAATTGGAGCACAGGGATTATATGGTGGACTGCTACAGGGACAAGGAATTCATTGTGAAAACTCCTGTAACAAATGCTGTGCCATGCTGGAAACATGCTTTGAAAAATTAACATCTAACTACCTGTATTTCAGAAAGAGACATCTCAAGCAAGTAAAAATTACTGGAGCTACACTCTTTCCACGACACACCTGCAACCATAAAGTTCACTTCAGAAGATTTTTAACCTACTAATATTTTATGCTACACAACATATGTTTTGCAGATCAGTGGCAGATGAATTCTGTACATGATCAGCAGCTGAGAGGTAAGAAATTCCTCTTGCATCTACAGATTAGTTTAACACACCTCTCTGGAAAGCAGAGGACTCATTCTGATTCCTGTTTGCACAATTTTCTATTTAGAGCTTTGACATTAATTCATAGTTACACCTTAATTAAATCTCTTTTCCATTCTCAGACCTAGCTAAATATAAATACAAACCTACTAAACACATACATAATCAATCTTTCCCTCAAATTGATCTCAAAAGTCTAAAATGCTAGTAAGTATTTGAGCCTCTCTTGAGCATTTTTGTCAAGCTGGCATGGAAATGAAAGCATTCTCTGGAGTTCAAATAAAGCTTGTTGGTCCAGCTATGTGCTCTTAGATGGGACTGTTTTCAGCAGGTCATCTTCAGAAAAGTGATCTTTCTGTTCATTCTAAATGAGCTAATCCAGAGTATGTCTAAAGAGAAAAGTATTCATTATTACCCTTCTTTTTTTGACTAGGTCTTGAGTTGTATCACTCTGTGCTTTAGAAATCTGTGACAGAGGATTGAGCAGGTGACAAATACTGCAGCTTTTTCCATAAATAAGGTTGTTCCCCTCACATAGGTACCTTTGGATCTATTTTTACTATTTATCTATTTTTGTCTTGGGTTTGATGTGTGTATGGCTCCTGTGACTTCAAAGAGAACGCTGCAGGTGTGTCGCAGCTAAATACAGGTTTTTGTTCTATGGGCCATATCATTTTTACAGACAGATCTGACTGGGATTTCTGTGTTTTGAATTCTTTCCAAATGTATGCCATTAGTCTGATTAAGGTAATCTATCCAAGTGAAGAGTCTTCCTTTTTATGCACAATATTCGACTTCCAACACAAAACTGTACATAACAGGAGACATACTGTGTCAGACAAAAGTACACCGATCCCAATTGTCTCTGCTGGTTGTCAAAAGCAAGATATCTAGGCAATTGTACAGTCCTATAGAAAGTGCAGAATGTTGTCTGCCCCAGAATGCACTCTTGGCCATTAGCTGAGCACAGATCAGGGATCTTTTCAGCTTTGTCTTCAATAGTCTCAGATGAATTTCTCAATCCACCAGCCCATCCGCATATCCTTTTAGCCTATGGAAACTTTTAGTATCCACATTATTCTGTTGCCAGGAATTTCTCAGCTTAGCTGTACCTGTATGAAGAATTGTTTTCCTTGTTTTGAACCTCATACACATTGTTTTTTCTCCATGCCTCCTAGTTCTTTGAGAAAAGAGTAAACAACAGATCTTTGTATGTCCTGTCCATGATATATCACAGGCCTTTATCTTATCCACCTGACTCGTCTCCTTTGAAGACAGAAGAGTCCTAGTCTATATAGCCACTCCTCACAGGGAAGCCATTTTACACCTGTGATGATCCTTTTTGCCCTTTCTGAAATTCTTCCACAGCCTTTTTGGTATCCCATATATTTTCTTCCAGATACTGATGCACCATGGATTTACACAGTAGTATGTTGAAGTAGTTGAGGTTAGACTAAAGCCTGGTTCACTGTGTTGCTGGGGGTAGCTCTGTTTTGAAATCAGTCAGAATCAGTGAGAATAAGCCCCTCATGGGTGAACATAGTATCCTTGTACAAAGTCTTCTCTGACACATGACTTCACTCAAGTAACATCTCCTTTAACATCGCAAGAATTCTGGCCCAGCCAGGTATACATGCATATTTATCCAAATATATGAACAGAGTGGGAGGCAATGAAATTTGGACAACAGCTTTATACCTTTGAAATTACCAGGCCCACAAGGTTCACAGGAATCACAGAATTGAAAGATTGTAGAATAATTAAGGATGGAAGGGACCTCAGGAGTTCTGCAGTCCAACTTCCTGCTCAAGGCAGGGTCAACTACGAGGTCAGACCTGGCTGTTCTGGTGTGTCTGGGCTTCAGGTACTGAAAATGCGCAAGAACAGATTGTCCACTGGGCTACCTTCTTCAATGCCTGACTGTGCTCATGGGTAAAAAGGTTTTCCTTATATCCAAAACCTCTCTTTTTTTTCATTTCATCACCACTGGCTCTCTTGTTGTCACCATGCACTGCTGTGCAGAGCCCAACTCCATCTCCTCAAAGGCCTTCCCTAGGTACTGGGGAGCTAGTGTTAGGTACTCCCAAAGCTCATTTTTTCCCTAAAGGTCCTGTCTCTGGGCTGATCAGGTCCAATTCCCTCAATCTCTCTGCATGGAGCAAGTGCTTCAGCCCTGATCACCAGAATGGCCTCTGCTGAACCTGCTCTAGTTTCTCAATGTCTTTCCTGTATTGGGAAACCAAAACTGGACAAGGTACCTAGATGTGGTTCAATGCATGCAGAGCAGAGGCAGACAATCCTTTCCCTCCATCCCCTGGCTGTGCCTTGTTCGCACTTGTTCACACAGCTTGGGATGCTGCTGTCCCACACTGCTGCCAGGACTCGTGGCTGGCTCCTGCCCAGCTTGCTGCTGCTCAGGCTCCAAGGCACTTCCCACAGAGCTGCTCCTCGATCACTAACGCCCCAGCCTATGTCACCTATGTCCTTCCCTGGTGCAGGACTGGGCATTGGTGCTGGCTGACTTTCACATAGTTCCTGTTTGTCCGTTCTTCCAGCATGTCCATGTTCCTCTGGATGGCAGCCCTGCTCACAGGCATATTGACTTCCACTCTCCATCCTCCAATTTGGCGTCACCTGGAAACTTGATCAGAGTTGCTTTCTTCAGGCCATTGATAAAGATGTTAAACAGGACAGGTCCCAGGATAGACCCCTGCAGTATCCAACTTGTTACAGGCCTACAGGCAAAGTATGACTCATTCAATCAGTTTTTTACTCATTTGGTTGTCCATTGATCAAAACCAAAGCATTCCTACCTAAGTACAAGCTGTGGAAGAATGACAACAACCTTGCTAAAGTCAAGTAAATCCGGTTGTTTTATCTTAGAAGGCAACCAGGTTGGTCTGGCATGATTTACCCTTGGTAAAGCCATGCTGAGTGTTCCCTTTCACCTTATTCTCCTCTATGTGCCCAGAAATGTGCTCCAAAAGGGCCTGCTCCATGATTCTCAGCCTGACCGGCCTGTAGTTCCCTGAATTGTTCTTCTGGCCTTTTTTCAAAATAGGTATGACAGTTGCCTTCTTCCAGTCATTGGGGACATCTTCATGACCTTTCAGAGATAGTAAAGAGCAGCCTTGCATGGACGTCAGTCAGTTCTCTCTGCACTCTTCAGTGGAGGTCACATAAGACATCACCATTTACCTTGGCTTAAAGTGCCACAGTGACAGAAAGGGATAGCCAGAACTGCCCTTCCCTTAGACATTCCTCATGTGAAAAAGCTCCCAGGTGTCTCCCCAAGTTTGCTTTACAGCCTTCCTCTTACAAGCCTAGTCAAGCCTGAGTTTGACCCTTCCTTAAAAATGACTCTTCAGCCTGAAGAGCTACATCTTAAGAACACTGATTCTTATCTCCTAAGGCTGTGTTAGGGACATGAGCTGAGTATGTCAGATATAGACAGCTTCAACTCCTTTGAAACTAATATATCTTTCTAAAATTGGTGTAGCAGCACAGAGAAGCAGGCCTACTGTCAGCTTCTCAGTGTACTAAGGTACATTTCTTATTTTGAATATTTTTATCAGGTAAACTGAAATTGCTTGTTTCCATGTATTTTAATGCACTAACTTATGTTTGCATGTACCTGTGTATTTAGTACTACAGAAAAGATCTAAATATCATAGTTTGGGTTTTTGATTGTGTTTTTTTGTTTGTTTGTTTGAATAGCAATGCCTGTAATGCCTGTCTTCAGAACAGTATAGTGTCCCCACAGCCCTGCATGCAGATCACTGTCTGTGCTTTGCATCTGAGGACCACACCTACAGTCTTCTCACTTTTTCTGACCCTCTCCCTGGTGACACTGAAAACAAAGAGCTTCCTCAGAGGACAGAGCTCAAGCCACAGCAAAAGCTTACAGCCCCATGTTAGATTACTGCTTTCCTCACTGAAAATAAAGAAAGCAATGAATGCTTGTGAGCTGCACCGATTATAGACTAAAATCAAGAAATTATATTGTGATATAGCTATGTCTTTTATATGTAGAACAGAAAAATGAGACATGCAATGGATGGTTGAAGGGAAAGTAAAACATTGTACAAGAGGAGTGATAATGAGAAAGGAATCCTGCCATCCCGCTCCTTACAGCATCAACCCTTAGCAATTACAGGACACATTCAATAGATTTTCATCAGGAAGGAATGTGGCTGTCTATTATAAACACGGTAGCCATAGCAATGTGAGGATCTACTTTCAGGCATTCTACAAATTTAAAAAGAAGAGAAAGAAAAAGAAAGAAAGAAAGAAAGAAAGAAAGAAAGAAAGAAAGAAAGAAAGAAAGAAAGAAAGAAAGAAAGAAAGAAAGAAAGAAAGAAAGAAAGAAAGAAAGAAAGAAAGAAAGAAAGAAAGAAAGAAAAAGAAAAAGGATTGTGGCCCAAAATCTCTTCTTGGTAATACACAATCAACCCTCTTGATATTATGTGACTGAGAAAAGAATTTAGTCCAATTAATGTATTTCTTTCTTTCAAATATTCTCTGTGTCTACAGTAGTGCTAGTGCTCTCCAAGTTGGTCATTTTCTGTCAACTAATGACAAGCCAGGCAAAGGGCTCTCAGCTACTTCTCAGGCACTCCACAGGTCATTAAATGCCAGGAAATGCCTGTTCAATCAGTCATTAACACTGAAATAGCAGTTTCTGTTAATAATAGATTAATATCCTCCCAGAAGAAGACTAATCTTTTTGCCACTAATGTACTGGATTGTACTAGACTTTTCCTTGATTTCATGCAATAACTTATAGTCACAGAACAATAGAATAATTTATGTCAGTACAGACCTCTAAAGGTCACCTGGTCCAACACCATAATCAAAATAGTGGTAGCTTAAAAGCCTGGTTTTCCTGAGCTCATGTCCAGTTGCATTTTTAATATCTTTGAAGATGAAGATCCCAAAACCTCTCTAATCAATCTGTTTCCACTGCTTAACCACTCTCACTGTGATTTTCTTTTCCTTGTATCTGGTCATAATATCCCTTCCTGCAATATGTGACCATTGCCCCTTGTCCTTTCACGACACACCTCTGAGAACAGTAAGGCTCTGTCTTGTGTATAACCATCCATTAGGAGAGTTGAGCCTTTCCTTCTCCAGGTTGAACAAACCACACTTGCTCAGACCCTCTGCACAGCAAATGCTCCAGCCCCCCGACCATTGTGGTGTCCCTCAGCTGAACTCGTTCCAACACATTATCCTGCTCCCAATGTGGGCTTCCAAGCACTGTGTAGAGGAGAAAAAAACTCTTCCTTTGACCTGCTGGCTACTTTTTTGCTAAAACAGCCTAAAATGCTGTTAGCCCTCATGGCTGCAAAGACACACAGTTAATTCTTGTCCGGTCAGTTATTTACCAGGACTCCCAGGACTTTTTGCAGAACTGTCACCTAGACAGTCAGTTCCCAGTCTGGACTGCTACACAGGGTTGTTCCATCCCAGGTTCAGGGCTTTGCATTGTTCTTTGTTGGACTTTATGTATTTTGTATGTACCTACTTTTCCTGCTGGTTGAGATCCCTTTTCTGTACTATCAACTCTTCCTCCTGTTTTGGTGCCATCTGAAAACTTGCTGAGGCTGCATTTTGTCCCATCATCTAAGTCACTGATAAGAGGTTAAACAGTGTTATGTGCTACAGGGAAGGTATCACAGTTTTCGTGTCCAGTCTTTTCCTCTCCCAGCTGCCTACACATAGTCTGTCCCAGAAGAAGGAAAAAAAAAAAAAAAGGTGTAGCAGTAAAAAACACAAGAACTCCCTGCTTCACACATGTGCATCACTAGGTACTAGGTGCTATGGCAACAACATGTATAAATGAGGAAGCTTAACTTATCTAGCTCAGCCAAATGAGGACAACCCCAAGTCAACTCTAAATAGGGGGGAATGTACCTTTTGACAAGCTGATTGCTTCTTTCTTACTGTATTTTAGCACAATGTTCATAACAGTGGAACATGTTTGCTGTTTTGGAACATGTAGGTGAAACTGTAAAGCCAGTAATAATAATAGGAGAAGGAAAGCAGCTCAGCCAAAAAAGCAAGTTAGCCTTAAAAGGAGGTTAGATTCATAAATACAGACCATGTGTTAAGTGGTGAAACAAATTTAATGCTTACTGAATAGTGTCACAGATATAAAAATAGAGCATGTTGCCTCACACTTAATGGACTGTATCAGATTTAGAAGAAAGTTGCTAGACACTTTTGTTAGTTGAAAAGAGCCATGTGATTTAGAACATATTCACATTGCCCTGTGTTAGTAAACAATAAGCAAAAATAGTCTGCTTTTAATAAAGAACAGCAAAGTCAAATAAATGTGTTTTTAATATCAAGATCATGATGAACTCAATATATTCAGTCTCCTCCTCTGGGACTGAATAACACATCCTACGTGGCAGAAAGGAGAACTGGTACTTTCCTAGAAAGAACAATCCCACCCCATGCCTGTATTACTGACCGCAGCTCAGGAACTCTGCAAGCTGTAAGAGCACTGTCAGCATCTTACTCCATTTTGCTTAGCTAGAGTGGATTATTTGATGACGCTTGCTATGTAGTCCCGTGGTCTTAGCCAAGATGTGTATCCTTCGCTGACTGATGTCAATGCTGCTGCTTTGCACCAAATTCTTTTCTCTTTAACTGATATAATCTCTGATTAAAAATCAGCTCATTTTCAGGGTAAAATGGGAAGAAATTCACACCCACTAACTTAATTTGAGAAGTATGTGTAGGATAGGGATATGTAAAACTTAAAACTGCCACTCCGCTTTTCATAACACAATCAAGAATAGTGTATCTAATGCACTCTTCTCTCCCTTCTCCAAGAAGGTATTTAGGGGAAACCCTGAGGCCACAAAAGAAAATGCTGCCTTTACAAACCCTAGTGTATGGTAGTATAGGAAAGATTATTACGATGGTGGAAAGCATAAGAATCTGTTGATAGCCTTCAGAGGCTATTGTAATTTACATAAAGTTGCCTAAAGGTTGCCTAAAAATTGACCAGGACTGCTTCTGCTCAGAATCTCTGTAATGAATACTGGGTGGCTTTAGTTTGGAATCCTTGGATTTCTGGAGAAACTGCAACATGTCATTCTGTAACAGAACAAATATTCAGAGCTTGTGCCCTACCATAAAAGTTAGAGGGAGAAGTCTGCAGTAAAGTGTTAAAAAAAAATCAGCTTTGTTTTTATAAAAAAAAGTTTTAAGTATGAAAGTACAAATTCAGAATAATATCCAGTAAACAATGCTGGATATTTATTTTGTGTTGGAGTCTTCAAAGCTTTTCTCTAAGTGTTCACAGAACAGTTCTTCAAGCAAGCTGGCATTTAGCACGTGCTTCACTGAACTCCTCAGTGTAAGAGATCATTTCCTGGTTTTTAATGAAAAGAAAGGTCCAACATAAAATGTGAATAGTGTCAAGAATACGACATATTAGAGCCTCATGCTCTGGTTTAGACCTCTCTGATACTAGTATCACACTGTGACAGCTAACACTAATGCAAATAGGAGGAAAATTAATCTTGCCTTTTGTCCTAGGCTTTGAAAGGGATGATGGAGGAACATCTGTTTGAGCAGTCATGACAACTTACACTGTCTTTGGTATAAGGAAATAGGACTTGGTAAACCTAACGGTGTCCCAGATTTGCTGTTTTAATTCTATTCATTATCAGTGAAATCTCCTTCATTTCCCTTTTGAAATGGGATTGTAAATCCTGAATGTGTCTTTCCAAGTCTCAAAGCAGCTCTGAATCTTCAGCTGAGCTATTTTCTTCAAGAAACACTAATACAACTTGTGACCATTTATCCTGGTTCTGTGCCAGCTTACTTGGCAAATGCATGTATTTAGGCGGTTCCTTTCATCCAATCTGATGCTTTGCCAAGGTTGGTTATTTTTATTATTAACCTTCTGTCACGCCTGCTGTACAACAGTCCAGAAAACTCATGAGTCTCTGGCAAAGCAGTGAGGGAGACTCTCTGGCAAAGGAATAATAAGGACTCAAAACCAATGGAATTCAAATGATTATGAAGAATAATAAAACACTAAGTGACCAGATTGCTTTAAAAATATCCTGAAGACCCTGCTGCATCCGGCACTGAGAATTTAGTGCTTGCTGACAAAGAAAGCATTTTGTTACTGTCAGGATGCTTCTGTGGCCATCCAGAGATGAATTTGATGTCCCAACATCAGTTCCTACAAGACAGGCATCCTTGCTGAAACAACCACGTTCACAGTTACATTGCATCCTTTTCTTTTTGATGTTTCAGTAGATGTTAACAAATGACCGAACATAAAATAATTGTGCTTTCACTTAGAAGAGAAAGGTCTGGGTCGCTTGAATATGAAATTTTCTGAACTTTACAAAGAATTCAGAATGTTGGTTTAAAATGTTTGTGCTCTGTTTTCACAATATTATAGATATTATACAGTAGATATTATTCCCTACTCCAGTTCCAAATAATTTTTTGTTTGTTTTGTGTCTAGCCACTTCTCATGTAAATCTCCCCTGCTGGAAGACACATTAGTAACTCCCACTTTTGGCCTAAAAACCTGTGATTTGTTTGTGACCAATTGCTTAGCTTGGAGTTACATAAGGAGGTTTTTTTTTTTTAACAAAGAAATCGACTAAGTATTTTGGATAAAATATGATTCCTTTGAGGAAAACAAGGCCAACCAATCTTTTGTAACAAAGTTTTATGAGGATGCACGTTAAGAACTTCCTAGCCAAGCACAGCACTGCACGGGTGGCCAGCTTCCAGTTCAGAATTTGATTTATAGCCTCAAACATTCTTCATATTGGCTTGCAAAAAAAAAAAAAAATTCAGAGGGGCCTGCCCTAGAATTACTTATCCCATATCCTACCTTTTGCAAACAGGCAGTTCTGCTTGGCCTTTGATACCTTGAAGTCAATAGAAATATGTACTTGAGAAAATTGGGCTGCATAGTGTTCCTGAGGCATAGTAATCTGACCAGCACTTTTCCTCTTAACTGTCTGGATTTATGCTCTATTAGAAAAATCTTTACAGGATGGATTTGAAGCTGAAGAGCTACCTTTGCCCTTAGAAATTCAAAGTCCAAATCTTGCTAATTCATTGAAATTCTCTGGGGAGTTGTATATAAGGGGAGCGTTTTAGGAGGTATTAGTCAATGCCAAATTAGGTGTCTTATTAATTTTTAAATTCTCTCTCATTTTAAATTTACATCAGGCAAAGTACATTCTCTGCTGGATTAAGTTTTTTCTGTCTTAGGTTACAGTTAAACAAGAATAATAAATTTTATGGGAAACAGCTCATTAAAAACAATATCAACTAGAAGAGGCTCTCAAAGCTGACAAAGCTAAACGGAATTTGTATAGGCTTCTACTGTTCTCAGTCCTTTGTGGTTTTTTTTTAATATTC
>VXAL01018067.1:33653-63354 GCA_013399475.1 Chauna torquata | reverse complement strand
AGGAAAGGGAAGGGAAGGGAAGGGAAGGGAAGGGAAGGGAACATTATGGAAGGGAAGCTGGTACTTCAGTATTTAGTAAAGAGAGAGAGGAAGAGACCATGATGTGGAGAAGAGTCATTTAGGAGTGATTCATGAGCTCCTGGAGGTCTCTATTGTTCAAAAGCCTAGAAGAAAATTCTGGGCAATAAGGCAAGAAAATGCTTAGAAGTGTTTTATTGCTCCAGGCAAAAGTCATGAATAACTGGTTTGGACATGGTGTAACTTGCATGATCCTAGTGAAGAAATAACAAAAAATGAACACTTGCCAAAGATGTGTGTCAAAAAGGCCAATTACTACAGGAGCAGACTCTGACTCAGAAGCTAGGCTCTATGTCCTCTAATTGTCAATATCCATACTGTTTACATCCAAGGTAGATGCTCATATTTAGTCAGATGAACCTGATCCAAGGTGCTGAATGCATGTGAGCCAAGTTTGTGAGGCCTAAACACAGCATCCAGTCAAATGCCGAAAGGCAAGGGGAACCTTGCCAAGGCTGGAACAGTATAGACTGTCCATTTGAAATGTCTCAGTGCTGATAAGAGAGGAAAATAATTCATCAGTTGATTAAAATGAATAGGAAGTGGCTAATCCCTCTGCACTACTTTGCAAATCTAAACCTACCTTTCCTCCCACCACTGAATGCTTATAATTTTATAAATCCATGAACCACCTTCCTTGATTTTTTTATTGTATTTTATTTTATTTTATTTTTAATCCAGAGAGGCTAGATTTTTTGGTCTAGTCATATCCTAGAAAATGTGTGATTCATGATCAGTGTATTTCATAATACTTTATGTGAGGTATTCTGTAAGGTATTAGGTTCTACATTTCTCATTTCCTCCTTCAAAGGGGCTTAAGAAAATCTATCCTGCTGCACCACAAGTCCCCATGATCTCAGCTGCACTAGACTCATGATCATGAGTCAGGTTATACCAGCTGTAATCACTTCTCTGGGATAGGAACAAATGAAGGTTCAGCCCGCTCTGGTTCGCTACCTCCCCAGATCCTGGATGGGATAGAACAAGAATTAGTTGTGGGGGCAAGGGCTCTTCTCCAGCTCTACACCTGCTTGTAATCTCAACCAATGAGTTCTATACAATGAGCATTTCACATTTCTATACTAAGCTCCTCTGAGAAACGCAAGCAAACACTTTTAATGCTTTAAGGAAAAAGCATTTCTTCTCATAGGAACGTCAGTCTCATTTGCAGCCCTTTCCCAGGGAACCACCAAAAATAGGTGCTTCACATAACACAGAAGAAACATCATAATCCCTGTTAGACGTATCTAGAGCCATGACAGATAAAGTCTGTTATGAACCCACGGCATGAAGCTTATTAAATCTTTCAGAATTTATATTAGCATTCACTACTGTAAATGGGGATATTCTTGGGAATTGTATAAACATCCAGCTCATACTTCTTCATCTCACTGTCTTCAGCCTTAACAGCATCCTTTGCAAGAAGTTTTAATATTTACCTGCTCTGTTCAACAATATATTTCTTTTTATCTATTTCGAATTTACCACCTTCTAATTTCATAAAAGTCCCCATATTCTTGTGTTATGAGACAGGGAGAACAGATGCTCCTGATCTACCTCTTCTATACTGTTTATTATTTTGCATATTTTTATCACATTCTCTTATTCATCTTTTTTTTCTCCCAGTGTTTTCAATTTCTCTTATATGAGTTTTTCCACTGCTCTATTCATTGTATACTTGAAGATGAAAAATGAAATAATTTTAAAATAGTTAAATCAGATAAAATGGCTGAAGCTTACAAAAAAAAAAAAAAAAAAAAANAAAAAAGAAAGAAAGAATAATAAAGTTAAAAAGAAAAACAATAACTTTTTAGTGGGACCAGGGACAGAAAATATTAGTGACAAAATATGTTATTTAAGAAATGTGCCAGTAAAGAAAATGTGTAGGTTAAAAATGAATATTATTTTTATTACATATATACATATAAATAGAAATACACAAAACCACTTGCTCACATACACAGACCTAAATATATGAACGTAAATAAGCACATACAGTACATTTGACTTAGCTGGGGGAATTTTGAGTCCTAGGTCAAGGAAACAGTTAAGTCAGAATTATGGCTACAAAGATTTGCCAGTTCATGCTACACTTCAAAGTGTTCCAGAAACTGAAATTGATTTGCCAAATTATTTAAGTAGAGTGGACATTAATAATGATAGAATTCTATTTAAAATAAAATGTTCATGGTATTACAGAGCAAGCAACATGGTGCCTATAAGTCTGTTCTGTTATCAAGGAAATTAAGGATGGGTCTTACACCAGCTGCTGAACCCAGCCTTGCAAATAAACACAAATAAGTAACTTCACGCAAATGCATTTATTTTGGCCATGTAAGTTTTCTCATCTCTAGTCTAGGTCCTTGCTTCATTTGATTTATTACAATCATTTCCCTCTTAAATCACAGCCTGAGACACCTTTTTTGAGCTGAAATAGAAAAATATTCTAGTTTCTTACAAGTAATGCTGTATATTTATCTATTTTCCTACTCTAAAGTTGTTCTTCTACATTATAAAAGCCAGTGAATGCACCATATTTGAACAGTAAAACTGTAGTTCAGTTCAGAATCCCAGCTTCTGTATGAACCATGGATTATAACATGTTTACAGTGATAGCACAATCCTTGGCAGCATTAATGTCTTAAATCACCAGTAGCTTCCAACCTGTCTATATTTGACCAACGCCTCCCCCCATCCCCCCCCCAAAAAAGATAGCAAAATTATAAAAAGCATTTGCCAAAACTTATTATGAACATGCCCAGTTTATTTTACACTTCAAACAGATAAAAGCAAAACCAGGAGTAAGAAACATAATCTCACATGACTTAATCTCAGTTTCAGTTACCTCCCAGCAATACACTTGGTGTCAGAGCATCCACCGCGTTGCAACAAGTTCTCATTTCCTGAAGCAGAAATGAGCTGGGGAACCGCAGTGAGTACCCTGCCTGGCACTGATCATGACATCTCCGCATTGCCCTGGGAGAGCTCAGGAGGAACAAAGCTCCCGTAAAGAAGACAAGGGAAGACCATGTTTTCATTTATTCACCACCTTGTCTAAACCAAAGGACAGGTCAATGGCTTCTGGGTCATTTGGGCACCGTCCGCTTGACCAGGGCATGAATACTCTTGTAGACTGCTGAAGTCAGGGCATTGTTTCCCATAGAAGGACAAATCTTTTATTTCCTGCTGGTTTCAGCTAGAATAGAGTTAATTTTCTTCCTAGTAGCTGGTATGGTGCTGTGTTTTGGATTTAGGATGAGAATAATGCTGATAACACACTGATGTTTTAGTTGCTGCAGAGCAGTGCTCACACAGAGCCAAGGACTTTTCAGCTTCTCGTGCTGCCCTGTCAGTGAGGAGGCTGGGGGTGCACAAGGAGCTGAGAGGGGACAGGACCAGGACAGCTGACCCAGACTGGCCAGAGGGATATTCCATGCCATGTGATGTCGCGCTGAACAATAAAACTGGGGGAGTTCACGGGGAGGAGGAGGCTGCTGCGTGNTCAACCCATAAGCTTTTACCTTTTTTTTTTTCGATTCTCTCCCCCATCCCACTGGGAATGGGGGGCTGTGTGGTGCTGACCTGCCTGCTGGGTTAAACCACAACACCTTCTCTGTTCACCAGCACTAGAATCAGCACAGTCTGGTTGGTCAGCAGTACCTATCCACAGTCTGTCCAGGTAATAATGCAGTACAACTACTTTAACTGGGAAAAGACACGTGATCTTCTCAAGCCCAAATACAGTGGAGATAGGGCCAATTTCTTAAAGCTGCTAGTGAAGAATGATGCAAAAATTGGTACCCTTCTGCATTCCAGTGACATTTCCTTGACAGATACAGCTCATTTTCCAAAGTATGACTTAATGTATACAGAGCTCCTGTCCATGATTACAAAAGATCTAAAAAATAAGAGTGCTGGAAGGAAAAAAGTGTTAATACTATATGAATTCTGAAGATTTCCAGTTGAGATCTGAAGAGTCTCCTTTCCATTACAGAACAGAAAGTAAAAAATTTGGCAATTTCTAGGAGTCAAACAGATGCATAAATTTAATTCTCCATTTAAACAACTGAAGACAGTTTCATTTTGTTTTTAAAATGTAACCACAGGATATATTTACATTTTTGAAAGTTCACAGATTATAATGAACCAGCCATCCTGCAGCATTTTCACACTTACAATTTGCTCAATTGATATTAACTGATCAAGACAAGCAGCCAAATATTTATCACACATTACTCCACCCAGCCTGGATGCCTGGTTCAATAATATGTCTGTGCTGCACAAAGAAAATGCTAAAGCCTGAGAAGTTATTTGAATTCAGGTTTCTGCTAACTTTTAGATAAAACATTTGGCAACTGCTATTATAAAACCTGGCAAGATGTCACTCTGTTGACAATGAAGAGAAAAAACTGGGGTTCTATGCAAAGACCTGTTTGAAACAAAGACAACAAACATTGAAACCACACATTTAAGTGGTTGCAACAAAGGCTGACTTGGTAATTAAAACAAATTTCTCAATTCAGCAAATGATATCACTGAGCTTTCGTGTCAGTTGCTGAAATTCCTCAGAGGGACATTTTTAATAGGGAATTTTAGTGCTCTTTCAAGTGGCAAGGCTGGCTACACAGGAGACCAAAGTACAAGACCAGCACAAGCTGTATCAGAGCTGGCTCCCTCTCAAACCCTGCTCTCTCTTGACCAGGGCAGATAGATGACCATTAGAGACAAGAGCCTCCATGCCTACCCCACTCTTGGTCTCTCTGTCTGCTGACATTGCCAGAGGGTCGTTTTCAGATAGAGACAAGAGTGCATCACTAATGCATAAACATGTCAAAACTAGACTGTTTAAAACTCTGTTTTATTACACTGGAGCTTGCAGCAGTGATCTGGAATGAGTGATGAGTCTGGGTTTCGGGTTTGAGGATGGCCAAGTTTTCATTAATTTACATCATTTTTGGCCTTGACCATTCACTGTTATGTTTTTTAAGGTTTTTTTTTTTTTGCTGGCATAGTTCTGATTGGTCCCCATCCAACTACCCATTTCAAAATATGTTTACGTCATGCTTTTCAAGAGAGGTTTTATTAGCATTGTCTAGCAGTGAGAGAGGAAAGCTCAAAGAGCCCAATTTAGTTTTTAGTCAGAGAATGCCATGCCGCTGATGTATTAAAAACCACTGCAGTAAGTACATGGAACAAAAAGGGAGGAAAATAAGAAATAATAGTGACAAAAATAAGAAATGAAAGAGGAGATTCTTCCATAATTAATAGAATACAGAGCTCCTCACTACTAATCTAAATCCAGTTCAGATACCTCTGTATTCTGGACCTATTTCCTCCACATACATGACAGTTTTTCATTATTAGCTGTTCTGTCATGTCTTTATAGAAATGCTTTCTGTCACGGACCTATCTCACTCTGTGTTCTATATGAAACACTTGCTCATTCTAGGTGCTGAACGGATAATGAAGTTACCCATTACAGTTTCTGGTCCACTCTGTCATAGAGTTAGTTTATTTAGCAGAAAAGTGGCTTGTGGACATAGATGTCATATTCTTGCAGCCCTTCCAGTAGGAGATACAGTTCTGACTGCCAAGATTTTTGACAATAAAGTGCAGTAGTCACATTCCTGTTGGTGCCTCTGTATGCTCCCTATAGGCTGCACATGCTACCTACTTCGGCAAAGATTATGCAGGCACTCCGATAAACAATACCCAACAAAGAAACCTGTTCATGTCCTCAGGTCAGATGGTAGTGGTGACTGGTCAGTTCAGAGTTAAAGGTCCTATTCTGTCAATCTTTTTCAAAGGCATTTTTACAGAGTGTTGTGCTCCTAATGCTTTCCCCGACTCCTGGTCTGGACCCTATCTAATGCGGAAATTTTGTCTTGTCACAGAGCAGAGCCAGTTTTTCTCCAGAGTCCTTAAAAAATTTATATACTGTGTTACAAAACCCAGACAGGAAGCCCAGCTATGGAGGAAAATGGGAAAAAGGGATCCTAGAAATGCTAGTATAGTAAAACACTATCCCTGCATTGGCACATGCAGTCATATGCAATTTGATGTTTAACGTCAAAACAAAACAGAATGGACTTATTTTCACTTGGGAATGTCAAGATTTATACATTAGATTATATAGAAACTTTTTTCGTGGAAAAAATTAACCACAATGATGGCCAAATTTTCAGATTAAAAAGAAAAAAAATAATAAAGGCTGAAATGCAGGAGCTTCCCAGAAGAAAGAATATCTAATTTTCATTTTGTTCTAATCTTGAAGCTCACAATTAAACCTCAAGAGATTTCTATCTGGCATAAAAGTCTCCACAGAGTCTTACTACAAGATCATATATTGACGGTTTTTAACTGGTTACAAGAATTAAAAATAGCTGAAAAATTCAAAGAGCTTTATAACAGAAACAGTTTATATCACTGTAGGTTGAGAACATGATTGAAGAAAGCAAGTAAATGCAGTTAGAATTTCAATTTATGTTCAGGGAAAAAAAAAGAAAGAAAAAAACACTTAAATATGTGCTTAGCTTTCAGGAGGACAAAGCATGAGCTTTACGTTAAATTTGGTTAATATGCTTTCCCGGACAGAGATAATTTTCTGCATCAGGTTGTTAATGCACAAATGGTGAGACATTTTTTTTTTCCTACAAGTACAAATGTATCATGATAATTTCAGACCAGCAAGTAATAAAACTATATTGTGAAAAATACCTTACTAAGAAAATCTACTATGAAATGTTATATAAAAATAACAGATTGTTCTGCATTTGATTTCTCAAAATGATCTCATTTAAATGTAAATTTTAACTAAGTTATGCTTCCCTTGGTGGTATTACTGTTTAAACTAATTGCTGGCTGTTAGAACTCAAAATCATGTGTGTATGCAGCTGTGAATAACGAATTTCTATCATCTTGCTAAAGAGCACAGGTTTTTCTCTCTTGATATCTCTTTGTCTTCATGGTATCTCTCAGAACTAGTTTTTTACACAAAATGAAGTTAAAGAAAGGTAACCTTCTAAGAAATCTTAAAAATAGATTTTGGAAGCACTTAGGTGGATCTCTTCTGAGGGAAACATTGGTAAATTTGCAAAATTTGTCTTCAAAGTCACGATAAGATAATTTCCTTCTGTTAGCACAAAATGACCTCTTACAATCTTTGCTGTTTTGCTTTAAATTTGTATCTTTTTTTTTTTCTCTCTTATCACAGATATCAGTTTATTTTTGGCAAAATTTACAATACGGGGAGCAGAATCAACTCCACAGATTGCAGATAAATGGTATTACCACACTACGTATCTCATGACTGTGATTTCTTTCTTACCGATTCCCTTCAGTTTGCAGCCAGGGAATACTGCACAGTCATGGCCCTGGTCAGATCCTTAGGTCTGTCTGTGCCTGTCAGGTGCAGCCATGTGCAAAGACCAAGATTTACCCCAGACAAACACATACGTAAGCCCACATTCCCTTTTGTGGCTTGACAGAACTGTTCATAGTCAGACGCATGCAGCCTCATTCAGCATCACATCCATATTTGCCTGTTGACTGCACATCAATGCACGAGATTAACTGGATGCCCAGTGTGCTGCTAAAGGGGAGACTGTGAATACACGGGTGCAAAATGTTTCCTCCAGGCAGTCTGAATGGATCAGGAAGAGATGGGGCTAAATATGTTGGAGAATTTGTGGTCTCTTTTTTTTTTTTTTCTATAACACAGTGATTTTTTTCCAAAAGGGAACAGCATCTCTTACCTGAAAGTAGAGTCAACTGCACAGGATGTATGTTCGTAATAAGTTTAGACCCATTCTTGGGATCCCAGGTATAAGCTTTCAGACCATATTCATCCTTCTGTATACCAAAGCACACTGATGTTTAGGTTGACCTTAGAAGCTCTGCCAAACATCTGGGCATGAGATTGATTCCCCATTTTCTGCCTTCCAGTCCTTTCCTTTATAATGTGTATCTGAAACCTACCTTGATCTTCCCATTCTTTGAGCTTAGAAAATCTGCCAGCAGTCTTCTTGGTTCTGGTATTTGGCTCTTCTGCCTTCTTCTCTCTTCTGCTCGTAAGTAAATACAGCAGGAAAGAGAAGCTGTTGGTCCATCACTAATTTCTGAAAGGATTTTAATGTTGTGCTGGGGAAAGAAAAAAAGAATAACAATCAAATGATGTGATGTTGGAATGACATATGATACAGGCAGTGAGTGGCAGTGATATAATCTCTTTTAAATTTATGGTTTTACAACATAGGTGACCTTAGAGATTTTTACTCTGCATTCCAATAATATATTTGCAAAATTCAGAAAATATTTCCTAATAGGAGTGCTCTAAGTGTAAAATTAAACCTTGTGAGGTGTCTTACGTGTCTTACGTTATAGTCAAAAAAAAAAAAAGCTGGAAAAAGCTGGTTTAGAAATGTAGACAGATAAAGCTTCAATGAGAGTAAAGTCAGAAGGAAAAGTGTGAATTCTGGCTACTTGTGAGAAGAATAAGATTTTGCAAAAAAATTGTCCCTTGAAAAACCAGATGAATGAACTGGAACCCAATGTACAGTTTATATGCATTATTTAAAACCCAGACTACTTAAAAACACAGCCTTCCTTTACAAAACTCCTGCCAGCAAAGCTGAAATATTTTACTTTGTCCAGTTTCCATTTTTCTGCCAAGGCTACGAAGTAAATTAATTCATTCCTCATGCTGCCACTTTGCTTTAAATTAAGTTTCCAAATATTCATTTAACTTAAAATATAAGCTGATGATGATAAGTTTAGCTCAGAGGTGGAAGCTTTAATGATGTAGGAAACTAATAACTGGGCAGAATCTTTCAACTTGGATTACTGCTTCGAACCCGATCAAACTGTAGCTTCTTACAGGCTGGTTATGAAATTCATTGACACCCTGCACCTCATTCCTTGAACAGGAAGCCGCTTTGTAACTGGCACTTACTGGCAGACATGCTGGCAATCTAAGCAGAACAAGTTAAGATTTAAGAGGTTTGGAAACTGAATCTTCTCCAAGTGTCGAAGAGCACAGAAGGTCCCGCTGATGCTGCGGATGACAGGCTCGGCTCCCAGGCTGGAGTCACTGGGAGTCCTTCCACTTCCCACATGGGCTTGGGTTCACAAGTAAAAGTTGAACTTCAGCTTCTCTCAGCAGTTGCTCTGGGACTGTTAACAACAGTATTGTCATTGCTTTTTTGCTGTAGTTCATTAGCTGGCTGTAGGTGTGTTTAAGACTCCTGCACGTAGCGCTAGGAAAATCCTAACATGTAGTAAAGACAGAGACCATCCCTCAAATGGTGTACGTTTTATGGTTGCCAAACACCTACAGATAGCTAAGTTACACTTCAGTAGTTACCAGGTCACCATATAGCATCAGCAAACTTAAAGTAGTGCGCTCTTTTTTATATAAGTTCATGTTTCCCCATTCTTAGAGGAAAAAAAAAAAAAAAAGTAATATTCTGCAGCCTTACTTGGAAAATGTACATTTCTCGGAGTTAA
This sequence comes from Chauna torquata, assembly GCA_013399475.1. NCBI lineage: Eukaryota > Metazoa > Chordata > Aves > Anseriformes > Anhimidae > Chauna > Chauna torquata. The sequence goes on along the minus strand of VXAL01018067.1, from coordinate 53,772 downwards.
CACTGGAACATGAACTGTGATTATTGCAATCAATAAAGTTAAATTTGATTTAAAGAATAAGTCTCTGCTCAAAACAAATGAGAACATTTCAATAATGGTATATTTCCCTCTATTTTCTAGTCTTCTGAAACAAATGGAAATAACATGACAATATATCAGACATATATAATAAGAGCTTGGAAATGAATAAGGAAACATAAAACTATGGTTCTGACCACACCATTATATTTTACAGATTGCATAATGTTGTTGCAGCATAACATATTACTCATTTTAAATCATCGTTAAGGCAGCTTAGATTGAAATCCTATTAAAGTTAACTTGAAAGATTCCTATTGACTTGAGTGACTTGGGACAGACCTAAAAGAGATTTTACTTTATTTGTCCTTGTTCTTTGGAAGTGAAATTGCGTAATTCTGGCAAGAAAAGGAAAAAAATATATATATTCTCTTTGTCAAAGGAGAAAGATAGTATTTGTTACTTTGCAATATTGTCTCCATTGAATCACATTTATCAGGAAAGTCAGTAATTGTTATATCTTAAATTTAGGAAAGAATGCAGAAAATCTGTTGAACAGCATTAAGCAGGACCTAGAGTGGGGAAACTGTAAACCTCAGCCCTCCTTTTGGAGAGTTGCTAGAACACTCTCCATAAACTGTAGCTGAATATCTTTTATATTTGTTTCCATGGATTGCCTGTGCAGCTATGGAACATTAGTTAAACTGAACCAATATAGATATATCATTTTCTATTATTGAAGGCAATTTTCTTTAATTAGCATAATAAGAGGAAAATTACATATCTTAGTAAGGGCCACTTGTGTCATTTCCCCGCACACACAGGTCTTTCCAGCTGATTGTTTTCAATCAGCCTAGAAAGCACTATGAACAAAACTGCTGGAGTGTAGCAGTCTTACTTCCAGCATTATTCATTTCATACATGACATATTTTCAAACATGGTTTCTGAGATCCAGACCACATGAAAAGTTTTCTTTTGACTCTTTCAAAAAGTTTGTGGTCTATCTGTTTGCTTACAGTCATCATGGAAAGACTTATTCAATAACTGCATGGTTTTAGTGTTTTTTATTTCCTTTTCCTTCTTGTGAGTGAAGATGAAAGAAGAACCTAATTACTGAAGGATTAAACTTCTGTACGTGAAGGACATTTTACTGTGACTTTGAACATTAATATCGCTAGAAAACACAGAGACAATAATTCTCTTTTACCATACGGGTTCAGATGATGCAATGTGCTGAATTAAAGAACGTAAAACTATAATTATATACATATGGCTTGTCAGAAAGTAAAAGGAATGTCATAATAGCTGCTAATTAACTTTTACAGCATGAGTGAGGTTGGTTAGGTATTTCAAATTAGGAGAAGGTGAAAAACTATACTTCATCTGAGATGTGAAAAATAGTTATACGCGCGCTTTTCCCCAGATAAACTGGTATCTGAAACTTGGCATGTCAGTAATGGCTAGTGGTCATGTTCTTTGATGCACTGCAAAAGATTTGTTTGTCAAATAACATAGGGTGGGTAGCAGCTACAGAAGCATAGCTCTGAAAGTTTAGAAAACATGTTGTCATATGCACATTAAAAGTAAATCTAAGGATCTCTCACCAAAAATTAATTTTGGCAGTATTGTCTTTCATTTATTATAGAAAGTTTTTGGTTTTCAAGAGGAAACTTGATTTTTATTAAATATGAGAAAGGGAGCAATTTAAAAGGGAAAAAAATCGTTTTAAAAGACTCCGGAAGTTGTAAAAATGTAAGTTATGTATGAATATTCTCAGCTTATCAAAAATCTATATAAAAAAAACCTTTTTTTTCATTTTCATAATTCCTTTCTTTCTGTGTAGTTGAAAGTAAATTAAATTTCTCAAACAATTACAGTAGAAAATATAGGAACTTTAGACTTACACATTTTTAATACACATCCACGGTTGAGCAGCCATGACTTACAAGCTTACCATAGTAGAAAATGAGGACATCCACACCAGGACAAGTAGCTATGTAACTCTATCTTTGGCTAGAAGTTCTCGTGCAGATAAGCCCTAATTACTGATCAAGAGCCAGACTGATTCTTTATCCACAGCGAGCAACATCCAGCTTCGCCAGAAATCTTATGAAGACACTAGAGGAATGCTGACCGAAAACAAAACTATAAAAACGTCCCTTGCAATATGAATTCAATCAAAATCCACTTGTACTACAGATTGCTTTCTTTTTGAAGAATCTAAATTTGAAGAAAACTGAAAGTCCTATCTGTGTCAAAAGATATTGCCACGTGCTTCAGAGCAAAATACTGATTTTTGTTTTACAATGATCTTCTTATAAAAATCCAGATTGTCATTAAAAATATGTTTTTTGATCCAGTGTAACTTGCATTTCCATTTTTTTTGCAGTTAAGTTTTTTTCTATTCAAACAAAGTTTTCAAATTCTATTTAGATTTTTGATCCTCCCTGCCTTCACATGAAGGAGATCACTCATTGAGATTGTGATCATCTAATTTTCCACATTACAAGCAAATCAGTGTTCTTCTTGGCATAAGAACATGCAGGATTCATCACAGTTTTGCCCGCTAACAAAATAGTTGTGACATAAAGCCCAGCACACCTGTCAACCATATTGCTTATGTGCCCGTAATTCTGAGATATGATGTTTACGTTGCAGTTCACAGGCCTTTGAGCCAAACCTTTCTGCTATTCATTACCAGGCTTTCCATTCTTTTCAGTACATGTGCAAGATTTTAGCAATTGAAGTGACATGTTATTTGCTTTTTATAATAACCGATATCAACATCCCCTTCCAAGCTGCATCCTTCCCAAGTAAAAGACTTGCAAGGAACAAATAAATACCACTTAAATTAGCATTTATTTTGCAATGACCACAGGCAAGGTCACAGAGAGTTTGAAAGAAGCCATTTTTCTAAACTTGTGCAAATTCAGTGCCTATGTTTATCTGAGCAAATCTAACCCAAACTACTTTTGCCTAGAATTTTTAAATGTGAATTACCCACAGAAAGCTTATCTGGCTTTTTATTCTCCATTTGGATTACCTGCAATTGCTTGCAAGCACTTAGATGCAAATAAGCACCATTTCCTTTCAAGATCAAAGATTTATTGGATGTCAGATTTTATCTCTGACAATCAGAACACTGTATGCATAAGCCTAATGCTGTAGGTTCTTACGTTCAGATTCTCATGTTCATTGTGTTAAACAGAAAGTAGGTTGTTGCCACATAGTAAGTGAGTGAGCATAACAGTATAAGAAATCTATAACTCTCTCTTGAGGGTTCAACATGGGAAGCAGGGAAAGAGATTGGATTAATTCTCCTGAAACAATGTGGTTGGTCATTATTCTTTATGTGGATCAATATGAATTGAGTCTGGGCTATTCTAAAACATACTGTTACTTTCCAGAAGGCAGTGAGCTATTTTGGTGGTGTGCTCAAACCATAATAGTTACATTTGTCAGATTATCCATTATACCTCACATCTCCATAAAAATTCTCAGTGCTCAGATGATGTGCTGTTAAAATCATCTTGAGTACTTTTGCTTGGAGGTGAGATAATATAGTTGGACCTATTTTGGGTGATATTTCAGTGATCAACCATTTTTAAAAAAAAAAAAAAAAAAACCCTGAGGACAATTTGGTCATAATCATCCCTAACCATTTTGGCTATTTAAAAGACTCATTTACAATCTAATCTGAGAACATCAGAATACAACAAAATTAGACCTTCAAATATTAGATGCCACTTTACTATTACTAGCAAAGGTTTTTCTCCCTCTTCTAATTATGCAGCTTTCTTTCTTATCACCAGAATTCCTACAGATACCCAGGATGTATGAAAACCCAGCTCTCCACTGGGAATAGGTTTCGTGGTGGTTTAGATGTCTACTTATCTGATCCTGTAAAGGGCTGAACAACTTCTGGAAGTGTCAAGTTCTTTCTTTTAAAGGCTAGGATTTTGCCCTTACTGAAATATGAAGAAAGACTTCAGTGGATAATTTAAGGCAGCTAATATTTTGCCCCCACTTTCAAGATTTCAGAAGCTGAGGCCTTTCAGCACCACATCACAGGTTGGAGCCATGAGGAATAAAAGTTAAAAATCCCCTTACAACCTCTGTCATAAGGACTATGTGCTCAGAATGTATATTGAAGGAAGTGTTTACAGCTGCATAATGTATGCTGTGCAAATGTCCTTCCTCCTTTTGACATTGACTCCGATTGTCCCAACCCGTTGCAGAATGTTTCCTGCTTATAGCTAACTTCTTTTTCATTTATCTTTGCTGAATCTAATGATAGCAGGTACAACATGCAGTCATTTGGACCAAAGCATTGTGCTCATATGCATTCCCAGTAAATGGTGTCAGGGAATGAAACAAGGATGTCCAGAAGCAAAGGAGAACTGCAAGAAAGATATAGAGGGCACTGAAAAGTCAGCTTTTTGAAGGGAATGTGCAAGGAGATTATTGCAATAACCTACGTAAGAAGATAAAGCATTTGACCTTTATCCTCTCTGCAGCATTTAAAGGACGAGTGAAAAGTGTTTTTTTGTTGTGGTTTTTTTTTTTTTTAATTCAAAAGACAAGGAAAAAAACGTGTAAAAAGGCACTTATTTTCAGCGCTAACAGTATCAACAAAGTAAAACCTATTTTCTCAAATAATGTTTAGTAGGCACTGCTGCTCAGTAAATGTCAGTCAAAATGAGTGAAAAGAGTTGTGAACAGCGACTAAAAATCCCTTCTTGTCTCATATGTTCAGATTTCAGCCTCTTTTCTCCTGAGATGTCATAATTTCATTGTATCTCCAGTTACCATAGAGTCTTTCAGGATGGACAAGAGATGAATGCACATAAAAGAAGAACAAATGACTAAACGAATGAAAGAAAAAAATGATTTTTTTCTTTTTCAAGATCACTATTAAATGATATCTTTGTTCCTGAAAAAATAAATACAATGGATTAAATTAAAGCAATGCTGACATTGTGACATGAAAATACAAGGTCATTATTCATTTTTTATACCCTACTGAGTCATAGAATCTAGAGAAACGTGCACTATCTCACAGCATATTGCCTAAGATCCTTGATCCTGCTAACATGCACTTTAAACACAGAAGTCATTCCACGTGACCATAATGGAAAAAACTGGTGTGCTTAAACTTTAGCAGCTGCACAGACTTTTGCGGGACAGAAACCCAGGCACATGTCAGCTGATATGAACACAGAAACTAATATGAATTTCTGTATATTAGCCATGCAGAAAAAAATATTAAGTTTACTTCTACTGGAAATGCTTAATTTCCCCTTGTGGATATCATTACACAACAGGAATACAAGGAGATTAAAACAATATATTAAATTTGCTAACTCAGGCCCTTTAAATCATAGAAATTCCATGCTGCATAGAAATAATGCTGCCTAAAGGTAATGTAACACACTTCCTCAAGGTATTTCCATTAAATCAACAGGGAGTGCAAACATACAGTATCCCTGTGAACCAGGTCACTTAGTTAAGTGACTGCATGTGGATTTGGGGTTACAATTTTCAAACAAAGCTGAAGGAGTTAGACCACTCCTCCGCCACGCTGTCTTCAAATCTAAGTGACTGATTTAAATGCCTGAATCTTATTGTCCTTTCCTTTGACCTACTAAAAATCCTAGCCTAGTTCTGAAATCTTGGTCCCACTGAGGTCAGTTGCAACCACCCACCTGATTTCAACAATGCCAGGATTTCATCTGGGCCACCTAACTTTCCCCACACCAGAAAGAGCATTCTGTAGATGAGGAGCTTGTTTCTGCTCCCGTTAATGGTTTTATTTAGAGCTAGATCGAGCCATAGCAGAATAGCTTGACTTCAATGCAGTTTAAGGTGAATGACCTCTAAGGGGAACGATCACATGGTGATGATAAAGCCTGAACAAAATAGCCCCAATAAAACCCACAAATTTCTGCATGGGGTTTTTATTATGCTTCCAATGGGCAGAAGCCAGTACTGCTGATCTGTGCTGCCACCCTGTGTCATGCAGCACTCTGACTGCCTCGTGATTGCAATTGCTAACAAACAAGAGTATTTTCTGTGCAGCTCAAAATCACTTACAATATCAGCTCCTTTTCCCTTTCTTTTGTATTGAACTTCTCCCACAACAAACACCCCACACTAAATTTCCATTCAGTGAGTGGGATATATAGTCCAGCTGGAAATCCCTGGTATCAGTCTGCTTCCAAACACATGTGCCTTAATGGTTAAAAAAAGATAAAATAAAAAAAAGCTTTCATTGTACCTTGTTCTTTGCAAGTCAAACTGATATTTATTTACCACTAGGGACAGACATCATCGCATGATAATTGTCAAATAGGTTATGCCCTGATTTAATTGGAAAACCATAATTGAAAATGATGGATAATGTTTTCATTATGTTTATTACAAGGCATTGCTTAATCATACTTATAGTTCATGATGGGGAAATATTTTAATTGGATTTCACTGGGCCAGTCCGGGGACAAAGACTGTCCTTTCATTTTCATGTGAAGTCCTTCAGGCAAGAAGATTCTGATCTTTAATCATGGCCTTTAAACACAACTACAACTAATAAACACATAATTTACACACATACGTAAATTTTACTGTAAATTATAACTTTTAATTCTTTACAGATGTGCAAGAGCTTGAATGGACATGCGAAAACCTACCTGGCTGTTGCTTCATAGGACAATCACTGTTTCCCTCTGTTGAAAAGCTGAAGGGTGCAAGGGGCAGAAACATTCATTCCTTTCAACCACAATGTTACACTTCTTCAAGAAAATATTGTATATAGAGAAGCCTACAATCTATCTGTTAAAGTTAGCTGCCAGCTGAACCCCATGGTGCCTTCTCCATTGGCAGACAGGAATACTTTTAATTAAGGTATGATTTTTGCACTGGGCAATATTCACTGACCAGTAAGCGCCTATACTTCGTTTGCTTGCATCCAAAGCTGAGAGCTCTCTGATCACTTCTAGTTTGTCCTTCACTTCAGATCTGCAAGAGCCAAAGCAGGCAGCTTTGCAGAGCCTCTGCAGCTTTGCCTTTGACTCTTCAGGTTGTTTGTTCAAAGCTCAGTCATTTTCCTTCTGAATTGCCTCTTTCCCAGACTGCAAAACAGGGCATTTCGCAAGGGTCCTCTCTGCTTTAGAGAAATACTGACTAGACGCCTATATATGCATTATAAGTTACAAAACTAAGTTAAGAGGTTGTTATCTGGTATACAAAACCAAGCACACAGAAAATACAAGATAGTTAACAACCAATTGTTAGCTAATTGTTAATTAATGAATACTGGTTTTGATCACTATTATTTTTTCAGTGCTGAGAATGGACAGTACACAGGGAACTGGTATTCCTAGTAATCCTCAGGCCATTTAATATTGTGATTTTATTTACTGCACGCCATTTAAAGCCTTGAGGGTATACAGGATTCCCATCTCTTCATGGGCTTTTGTGGCTACTCTTCATAGTCTTTGCTCAGTTTTTCACAAATATTCATTAATTCTAGGCATATCTGCACCAAGCGGTGGAGTGCTGGACAAGCTAGTCACAAAACCAGAAGTGTTATAAATGCATCAGTGTCATGTTGTATCTAGTCCTAGGGAGAGGTTTTTGCTATGGTAAGCGAATCACACTGTTTCTGTAACTCAGACAAGCGTCTCTGAATGGTAATGGACTTCGCTGTTTACCTGTACCAAATTACCTGAAGCTAGCAGTTCCTATTTGGAATGTGGTGTTGTCTTGTGCCACGCAAGCATGGCCTTATCTTCACTATTCTGTGAAAAGGTAGGTATTGTTCTTTGTGTTTAAGAAAAAAGACTATCCATTTTTGTTCCTGTCTTGAAATACCTGCAGCTTGATTTTTCAGGGCCATCAGCATTTTTATGGCATTTTAAAGCACAGTTCCCTTTGGCTGCATTTGCAAACCCACCAGATTTTGCTCTAAATTTCAAGTTAAAATGATCTCATGTCAAAGCCCTGTCATGCCATGGCTAGTTTTGTGGGAAGGTAAAAAAGAAAAACTCAGATTCAACCACACAGTATGAATTTTGCATGGTTTATTGGAAATCCATGTCTCAACCCAGACCCTTTAAAAAGCAAATTATAAATTGCACATGCAATAACTGCACTTGGTTTTCAGAGAAGACAGTGCATAATGCTAAAGGCATTTTATCATTTTGCAGCGGTGTCAAATTTTAGCTTTAGAATATAATCCTACCTACCTAATGAGATATAAGTGCACGGTTTTTCTCACTGCCAACTGTGTCAACAGAAAGCTCCTTTTGGCCGGCATCACTATCAATAAGGCGATCCGAGTGGTAGAAGGAAGGAAGCTAAAACCAGTAGTGTGACCAACAAGAAAGCAAGGGTTAAGCTGAGGCTTTGCCATAAGACGGGGCGATAACATCAGTTTTAAATGAGACAAGGGTAGAAGCAGCACTGTAATACAGGACAAAATCCTACTTCTATGAGGTTTTATGATAAAACAGGGAGCATTCGCCCTCTAGAGGATTAGTGACCAACAACCAGCACTTGCTCTTTCGAACTCACAAATCCTTTGTTGCAGCTTGCGAATGGTGTGAAATGGTTCAAGTTACTGACATTCCCTCTGCTGCCCTTCCTCCTCCCTGGCTTTGGTCCTGCTGTGCTCCCGTTACTGTGGAGAAGCTCAACGGTACGTGCTTTCCCAGAAGCTGTCACGGAAAAAACTACTATAGGTCTAAATGCTGAAGCTATTTGGAAAATGATTCAGACGTTTCTGGAGCTATAAACTTGCAAATTGTGATTTTCCTGGAACAAATCAGAGCAGGTGTCACTTTTCAACACAGTTGCTTGAATAACAATTCTGCCAGTCTCCTCAATCTCGTTTAAAGAAGATGTTATCACCCTTTCCCACAGCATCGCCTCAGCCTACCTCTTGTTCTCGTGTCCCTTCCCTGAGCAGCTTTAACTTCCTCAGCATAAGTGTAAGCACTGCTGGTCACTGCTGCCCATGGCCCAGGCAAGGTTCTCCGAAGGGCACAGCAGAGGTCTGGGTGGAGAGGTTATTCCTTGTGTGGTACCACACCAGAGCTGCTTTGCTGCCAGAAACGCAACCTTGGTGTCCTTCCCACAGGACATATTCTATATTATTCTATAAGGTATTCTATAATATTCCTTATCCCTTCTCCACAATCTCAGAAGGCCTGGAAGATGGGGGAGGTTATGAACCTTTCACTAATTCACAATCTACCATCATGCAGACCTAAAATTCTCCACTGCCAGTATCAGTTCCCTAAAAAACAAGCCACTCATACATGTGAAGAAAGCAAAATTTGCCCTCTGAGTAACAGTCAACCGGCATTTCCCAGTTTTATCCCAGCATGTACTGTGTATAATAAAACTTAAGTCTGGTCGTGTCGGACAAAGCTTTTTTTTTTTTTTTTTTTTGATAGTTCCAAAGTCAGTAATCTAAAACAGTACTCTCAAGATCCAGAAGCAAGGCTAAACTGATAATTTAAGAGGAAACGCTTAAAAATGCATGGCATGTAATGGTACTTTGGAACTAGTTACTATTTTTATTTTTGAAATATGTGTAAATTCAACCAGGGTTCCCAAAGGCCTAAATTTTAAGGCTCAGTTGAATTTTAATTGCTTACTAACAACATTATGTGATTCTCTTATTAATCTTCTCTCAAAACAAGCTTACCCATGAGATATATTCCAAAGCCAGTCTGTGTAAAATTGGTATTTTTGAAAATGAAAATATATTTGATTTCCTAGCTGGAGTTAACCTCTTCTGTATTGAACAATGTGTTAAGCAGAGTCAGAAAAGATGACTGTCTAGTTCTGCAAATAAATACAGCCCTTCTTGTGATTTCGTTACATCAAGCCTCCCTCTGAAATTGTCGATGTACCAGAAGAAGGTCTGGGGCCAACATTAGGGCAGCAGAATCTATAGTCTAAAACTGGATGTGTTCTTTCTATGTTTGGTATTTTATTTAAATTGTTTACACATGCATGATATATATATGGGTGCTTGATACATTACATAACACAGGTAAATATTTTATCTTAGCCAAACACAGCTAGGTGAAGGCAAAATGCTTGTTTGGTGAGCTATTAAAAGAAAGATATCTGTAAACAGGTCTGGGGCATGTACATTCAGTGATTTTTGCACGTACAGTGATTTTTCTAATGATAAATGTCATATTTGACATTCAGAGTATACATTATTCCATATATTGAAAGCCTTGCTGGTTCTCTTTTGAATGGCAAACTGCACATGCTTGAGCTATCACAATGGAAAAGCTGAACATAATGGGACACAAACTGCGAGATGGCAAAGGTTCCAGCCTAGAGCAGCACCTCTGTATGCCAGGGTTAGACATTGCCTCATCTGAGTGCAATTGTACCCTAAGTTATGTTTAAGAGTTGAATATGTCACAGTTATTATCATGTTCACTTTTATGCTCAGCTGTTGCTGTAGGGATATATTCTTCTGCCACTTACATGCTGCCCAGCTGAGGTTTTTGTATTAGGTATTCATTTTATAGGGTTTCAAACATGCTAAGTACAGGAAGGTGAAGTATATAGTATGGGTAACATGAAAAATATTATACATATCTTACTGACACTAAGTGTTGGAGCTCATCTGAGGATTCAATGTTCATAGCTCCTCATTTTCAAATAGGGTCTTCCATTTCCTTTTTAATTTCTTTTTGTCACAGCCTCACAACTGCATGCTGCATTTTTTTAAGTTTTCTATTTGTGACTACATACCATGTAGTCATAGTGCAGTCCAGTTCTGGGTACCATTTCTCCTGATAAAATGACAGGAAAAAACAGCATGCAAAACCTTGCTGTGCTGATCCTATTTGCAGTGGTCCTTGATTTGATCAGCAGTTTTCACATCCTCTTCATCTTCCGTTTGTGTGTGAAAGACATGAAGTGACCTTCCAAACAGATAAAAAGCTGTGACATATACATTCCACATACATATGGACACAAGCCAAAGTGAAACAGAACTTGTTTGTTTGTTTTCAAAAACGTAGGAGACTGACGCTACCACGTTAATTCCATGAGTTCTTTTTACACAGGTTTTGCTATGATTTTGGTCAAAATGAGCAAAAGCAGTCTTCAGAGAATTTGCTGGTCCTATGAAAGATTCATCCCTGAATTAGACTTCATGCTCCCAAGAAAACTAACTTTAAAAAAGTTGTCAAAATGTGTAAAACCACAGAGATGACTGAGAAGTCTTTGTTCAAACTATATCTATTTGTTCAGAAAATCCACTTATGAAAAATAAATATTTGTGAAAATTATCTTGTTTTGAAATTCATAATGAAGGATTAAGATAAAGACATATTTGAATTTCAAATACATGCAAATAGATGTGTGTATCTGTAAAAAGTGTCCCAATTCTACAGGAAATTCAGAGGAAGTTTCACTCATGTATGTCAGGGAGGGATTCATCACATAAGTGCTACATGATTATGATGAAGAAATTAATCTTTTTCCTAAGTCCCATGATTAATTAATGGAATTCCATTAACTTAACTGTAAAGTAATAACAAAAATCTTAACTCTTGAATTCCTTGTGAAAGTGCAAAACTGAGACCTGATGACTGAAGTAGAGATTATAGGGCTACAGAAGTCAAGAATAACCTTAGCAAGTCCAGGGTTTCTTTCTGTAAGCCAGTGGCATAGTTAAAAGATTCCTGGAGTCATGACACAGAGTCTTCAGTTTTAATAACTACTAAAGCCATCAAAAATAATAACTTGATTCTTATTCCTGTTATTGGAGCAGGCAGCCATTCAACACTAAGCTTCCGTAGTAGGTTGCCTTCAATTATTAAGCAGTAAAAGGTGGCAGGTCTTTATCAGGAACTGAGATGAAAGAGAATGCTTTGCTTTACTAGAAGATGTGAAAGACATGTTGCTGAACATAATGAACTGTATACTATGTGCAGTACCTCATAATGGGCTCTTTATTTGGGTTACATGTGGAAGATGAAACAAATATGTTCATACATTCCAGAGACATCTTTTCAAAACTTCAAACCATCTCATTTCATTCACTTTGGATAATATTTTATGTCTGACAAAGCATAAGATCATTTAGCAGATTAGGTCACATTGCCTATTTGAAGCCTTTATGGATTATTCAAAGGAGAGAGTCTTACATGTCCTGGAAAGTGTAAGTAAAAGTAAAATGAGTGTGATAAAAACCCCGGCTCAGTTCTGCAACCTTACAAAGGTAAATCTGCCAGTAACAAATAGCAGAAAGCCACTGCTACAGGAATGAAAGCTACTCGTACCCTTGCCGAAATGCAAGGACTACATAAGCTGCAGCTGTCCTTACGAGGTATGCTCTTCTGCCTTTCTGTGAGTACAGTGGTGGTAACAGTACTTGTGCACCTCCCTTTCCTGATGGCTATCAGTACAGCTACAGATAAGTAGAAAGCACCATAAAGAACAAAAGCTATGGGGCAACACTTCACTGATGTTTGCTTCATAAAATGCTTTTTACTTTAGTATGATTGACTACACCATATGTAAGTTAGAAGATATTTTTGGCCCATGAGACTTAAAAGATTAACTGAAAACAAGCTTATCGAGCAAATTAAAAAAAAAATGCACCATCTTCAACAATTCTGAAGTGTTTTGACTCTGAGTCTTCAGAACAATTACACATTTTAAAGTTTTACTTCAATAGTGCAAAATGACAGCACAAAATACAGATATTTAATGAGTCTTACAATTGTGTCTCATGTCTAGAATGTGGTTATAAGAGTTGGCCAACTGCAGCATGATGTAGACATTAGCAGTGGAAGATACAGATGGTTTATGTTTAGCACTTGTTTATAATAATGAAGTGTAAGTCAAGTTGCGTTTTGTGCTGCATTTTAAACAGCTATGTAAGAGCCAGTAAGAAATCTAAAACCAAGTATGATTTGAAATATAACACTTCTTTGCTTTTCTCAAAAACAGCCAGTGAAGTGGAGAACGTTTTGATTACTTTAACTTTATATCATTTGTACATTTGCTTTTATCTTGGTTTTCTAAGAGAGTTAGACTTGCAGCTCATGCTTTTCCGGTCTGTCATCGAGTTCCCTTCTCCTCCACCAACTGACTACTTCTAATAGAACCTAGTGAGAGCAGAAGTCTCACAGATATTAAATCTGATGTTTTGTTAAAAGAGGCAGATGAACAGTAGAACAACTTCAGTACTCAGATGAGGGAAAAGCAGGAAGAGCTCACCCATTTTATACTGTTTTCTGAGCAATCTGTCCATGCGTCACTCCAAATCAACTACAGCATATGATTTTATGCAGCTGGGGCATGGGCAGTGAAAAATCATAGTTGGGATGAGAGGCTCCTGAGAGCATCACAAAATGGGGACAGATAATGGGGAATTGGTTTACTTCCATGTATGGATTGTGGCCAACAAGAAACAATATTTGGTTTTATCTGCTGCTCATGGAACAACTTGTCTAAGCACCTGCCTCTTCACATAACAAACTTCTGATAGCTAAAGCAGCCAGAGATGCAAATACGGCATTTTTACTGTGACTGCTCCTTGAGCCTGTCAGAATACATCCAGCTAAGTACACTAAGTGTTAAATCAGTATTCAAATAAGAAAAGTTGAAGATTAGCAGAGAACTGATTCTCTGGCATGTGGCGTACAAAGCCTGGCTACACCATATTTATGGGATGGTTCACATCACACATATATTAATTCACTCTCAGGCTCTCTTTTGGAGTGAATAAGCTTGTCCTGAAACAAAATCTGGGTGAGATTATGGAGATGGTTTGCTCAAAAACCTCTTCCAAAAGGCAACTGGAACAAGATAGCTAGGCTGCACCTTACACAACTCTCCAGTTTACTCATGCGGTTTTGTACCCTCAGATTTCTTCAAGGCCCTTCTCCTGCACACAGGGGTATGCAGCACAGTTTCATATTATAACATCACTGTCCCAATAAGCTGTCATACAGCTCTCTCACTGCTTCAGGTAATATAAAATGAAACTCCTCTCCCCCTAGCTATGTCTTAGTGCCTGACAGGGATCAGAAGAGACCAAGCGCCAAGTGCGAACCTTCATTTTTATCAACTTTCTCTGGCTTTGTAATTAAGAGATGCTTTTTATTATAGGGATGCCCTGGTACCCCAACATTTAAGTATGTAAAAAAATGCAAGAAATTTGAGGGTTAAACATTTTCTACCTTTCTTCCCTCCTCCTCCCAAAACGAAAGGTAAGGGACAACAAAAAATTCCTTCCAGCATGTGACAGCTGAAATGTAAAGAGATGCAAAGTGGTTTTCAAAATCCTCTGAACAGAATCAGACATGGACTAGGTCCCACCTCTCCCCAAAATATGTTTTACTTTACTAAACGAAGACATACATTTAATTTTTTTTTCCATTACTGTGGCTCTACAGGATCTAGCACATGGTTTTGCAGATACAGGCAGATAGCTGTTTTAAATTAAATTTTTTAACTCTGCATAAACTCCATAACTCCTTTAGGTTGGAGAGTACATTTTGGCCTGTATGTGTACTGTATGTATATATGCATTGTTAAGGTCTTAATGAAGGCTCTTTGTCAGCAGTGTGACAGGAGCAGGACTGAGGTACCTTGTTAGAGCTATGTGAGAGACCATATCTGCACAGCATTAATCTCTGTTCTGGCTTGTCTGACAACGGTGCTACAAAGAAGTTAAGAAATGAAATAAAACCCAACTAGGGCTGAAAGAAAATTCATAAAATGGGGACACTCCACAGTAAGTATCAAGAACGGAGCAGGCGGCAGCGTTTTCTACTTGTTTATCCTCTTCTTGGTTTTGTGGATTATAGTTTTTGAACGGGTCTAAGAGGACAACAGTGGAATTTATTAGTAGGGAGGCTTTTGTTTTTCTTCTGTTGGCAAAGATGGATTCTGATGTAATTCACGATTACCTATGTTACTCTTATCTTCCTACAGCAAATGGCATTACTAATGGTTAAAGTGGATTTATTCTGAAATGTTTGTAGAAGGATGAATGAAAAGACTTACCAAACTACATTAGCCATGCAACTGAATACTTCTGGGCATTATAAGCAACCAGCAAAGGAAGATCCTTCCAAACAGAATCACCCTTAGAAAGAAGTCCTGTAAGTTACAAATTTTTAAACCATATTCAAAGGAATAAAATGCTGCCATTTTGTTAACTCATTGTTTTTCTTTGTTATCCTTGAGATTGATACTCCCTCAGCTGTCACTGTTAGCAAGTGCCTCGTACACAGTTTCGATATAGCATTAAGTTGCAATTTGGAAGCAGCACACGACAAGATGTGCATGAAGTTCTCCTTAACCTCTGAAACACTGAATTCCACTCCTGGTTTTGTGATTTTCTATAACAAAGTTTTTCAGTTAATGATAATCCTTTGTAATATCTTTTTTTCCTACAAATAATGTCGATGTGACTCTAGCATCCCTCACTTATGTGTATGCATAATATTATAGAACCACGTAATTTTTGGTCAACTTTGACCCACCCCCTACCTTCCGTCTACCTTTCTCTCTCTTTTCTTTACCTGAATTCTTTACCGTCACGCTACTTGTTAGCAGGGGAAGCAATTCAAATATTTACATCTTCTAATAAAGACACAAGAAAAGATGTGAAGGAGGGTGCTGAAATCAATTGAGGTTCCTTTCTCAGGAACATGATGGGTGGTGCACGAAGGGAACCAGGGCATCTGGGATGCTGAAGTTTATTCTTTTCAGCTCACTGGATGCCACGCAATTGTCAGGAATTCCCTTCACAGAGTCTTTATTCATGGCCTTCAAAAAAGGATTGACAGTCTCCTCATTATTCTTTCCACTGACAAAGCACAATTTCTGACATACCAACTGTATCCCCTTTAAATTTCTATCTTTCAGTAGACCATGAGCTTAGTTTTTTTTTAACTTTAACTTTTTCTGACTTTTGTAAGGAGTTTTATGTTGCTTATGACAACACATAGTAGAGGGCTATGCACAAAATCACCAGTCTCTTCCCTAGGAGAGCGAAGCAGTGCCCTGGTTTTGGTTGGGATAGAGTTAGTTTTCTTCCCAGTAGCTGGTGTGGTGCTGTGTTTTGGATTTAGTATGAAAATAATGTGGATAACACACCAATGTTTTAGTTGTTGCTAAACAACTCAGTCAAGGACGTCTCAGCTTCTCACGCTGCCCTGCCAGCGAGCACGCTAGGAGTGCACAAGAAGCTGGGAGGGGACACAGCCAGGGCAGCTGACCCCAGCTAGCCAGAGGACTATTCCAGACCATTGGACGTCATGCTCAGCAACAAAAATTGGGGGGATTTGGTCAGGGGGCAGCTGTTGTTGCTTTGGGAGTGGGTGGACATCTGTTGGCTGGTGGTGAACAGTGGCATTGTGCATCACTTGTTTTTTATTCTTTGTTTTGTTGTTGTTTTTTTTCTCCTTCCTCCCTTCCTTTCTTCTTCCTCCCTTCCCTTGTCTTCCTTCCTTCCTTTCTTTGTCTTTCTTTTTTCTTTCTTTTTCTCTTTCTTCCTTCCTTTCTTTGTCTTCCTTTGTCTTCCTTCCTTTCTTTGTCTTTCTTTCTGTCCTTTCTTTCTTTCTTTCTTTTTCTTTCTTGCTCTTTTTTTTCTTTTTCTTTCTTTCTTTTTCTTTCTTTCTTTTCTTATTAAACTGTCCTTATCTCCACCCATGAGTTCTCACGCTTTTACCTTTTTTGATTCTCTCCCTTATCTCAACCCATGAGTTCTCAGGCTTTTACCTTTTTTGATTCTCTCCCTCATCCCACTGCGGGGGAGTGAACAAGTGGCTGCTTGGTGCTCAGCTGCCTGCCAGGTTAAAGCACAAGTTGTCACAGGGGAAATCATTTTTATTAACTTTAGCCCTGGGAAAACTCTAGAATAAATGTGCAGATGCAGTCTATGCTCTCTGCAGGCACAAATTTTGAGATCCAAGCATGCTTGGTACATGACACCTTAAAAAATACAGTTAACCAGTTGCAACAAGCATCTACTAAGTATTTTTCAGAGATTTTACCTTTGTAAAATTTAGGCCTTATTGTCCATAAAGGTAAGAAAAGACACGCTTAAGTGGAAGGGACCAAACTCTGCTCCAGCGGATATAGAATGAGATTTCTTAGTTACACAAATTACCATTTTCATTCTTGAATAGTGTTAGTTGAATCTTTTGAAATAAACAGCTAGTACAGGCACAGGAATCTTTAGCTCAAGTATTTAAGTTAGGTAAACTTATAAGTGATTGAAAACAACATCTTTTGAAGAAAAATATCACTGAGTAAAGGTATCCCTGCAGTGAAACACTTAAGGATGAAATTGTCACCTTATTTTCTCCAATTAAAAAGCTCTTTGATGTAACTGCAGTTAGTTAGAACTTGCCACTAAATAACTGAAAGCAAAATCTGGTCATGGCAATTCAAACGGTTTTAAGTGACTTGTCAAAAAATCAACTAAGATCATTTTATACCTGTTATGCTTTTACATAGCAGTGAGATTTTTTCTGAATTAAGAATTCTTAAGATGTAAAAGTCATGTTTATGAAATTAAATATCTACATATGCATGTGTGTACCTGTACATTCACAAATAACATAATGTTCTACTCTTATATTACCAGTACAGCAGTAATCTTACACAGTGAGGAGGAAAAAAAAAAAAAGTCAGTTTCTGCTCCATTTCCCAGAAGAAAAGCTCTGATGTACAAAATACATCATAGACAATAGCAGGAAAAAGAAAAATATTTTAAAGTTGTCTAAGGGGTTGTATAAAAGACCTCCATTTTGTGATTAAATGTAAGTTTAGGAGTGATGTTTCTGACCAATCAGATTGGTTAAGTTTGTGAAAGGTTGCTTGTCAAATGCTGTGTCAGTGATACGGAAACAGACAACCAGTAAATCATCCTTCCAATATAAATATCAACTAAAAGTAAATAAATGTCTGCAGCAGAATGTCAGCTTGATGCTCCATTAAGATGAATGTTATAAACTATGAAGCAAACTCAATAGTGATGACAAGAAACCTGTAAAAAGAGACGGTAGCTCATGGTAAAATTAATAAATTGTTAGTAAAACTAAGGAACTGAATATTCAACAGAAAAAGCAAGATAGTCTTTTATAATGAAAATTGCTCCAAGTCAACTTTGTTGTGAGTATAAGAAAATAAACTATAAATATATGAAAATATTTAGAAATATTTGAAACTTGCTCTATGCAGAGTAAACTCACTCTGTGTGAATCCTAGAAGTACTTCTTTTCATTTATTCTTTTGAGAACTTTTCATTATATGTTTATGTCATTGTTTTTAGCTTGAAAAAATGTGTAAGTTCCCATCATTACTGGTTCTTCATTTTGTTATTCACTGGAAACATATACTGAAAGCAACTCCCATCAAACTGGTGTGACTTTAATCTAATCTGAAACAAAATACAGGAAAAAAAAGGACAGAGGAAAGATAAAAAGAAACACAGGAGGTTAAATGGTAGAAGGCAGGGAGGAAATCAGGTATAAAGAAAATAGGCAGCGAAAAAATCACACTTGCTAGTACAGAGCTCCGAAGCTTTACAAGAATGTTATTGGATCTTTTCACTAGGCTTAAAAATGAATGAGAAAGAAACGTAATTAAGACAGATGACAGGTTATATAGGTTAATGCACAACATCCAAACTTTAACTAGAGTAAGTTATTGGCTCTGTTATTTAATTTAAAAACTAATGAAATGGGAAAGTTACATGGAAAACACAAATGAGAAAAACAGGAAATGAAAGACCAGGAGCCACATAGCTAGAAGGGAGATGGACGGTGTGCATTAGGGCAGCACAACCAGCAGCAGGGGCAGAGAGAGTGGAGAAGGGCAGTGAGAGTCATGCAGCGATGCTGAAACCCGCAGCGAGACTGACCGCAGGCAGCAGCGGGAGGCAGACAGTGAAGAGGAGCAGAAGGTCAGAGGTGATAGAGACAAAAATTCCCAGGGTGCTTTAAACTCCTATTTTATCAGTCAACTTTGAAGCCAAAGATGTGATGACAAGCAGCTTGGAATGTGCCGAGCACACGCTGCTCACACTGAATTTGTTTAAAATCCCACATATTCTTCACTTTCAGAATCAGGCCCCTGACGTCTAAAGATAACCAGACTCATGTTTAGGAAGGAGGGCCTGGTAATTTGGTGGCCACAATTCACAGATCCTGGCCTCCTTTTAAACCTCGTGGAAGTGGGGTATGAAATCCATTATT
Organism: Chauna torquata; assembly: GCA_013399475.1. Classification (NCBI taxonomy): domain Eukaryota; kingdom Metazoa; phylum Chordata; class Aves; order Anseriformes; family Anhimidae; genus Chauna; species Chauna torquata. Next base: position 34,491 of record VXAL01018067.1, on the reverse strand, counting down.
AAGTTACGACCTACAAACCATACTAATTTGCAACATGGAAGGAATAAAAACCTAGGCATAGACATACATTGTAGGAATAAAAACCTAGGCATAGACATACATTGTAGCAACACTTTACTGGTGGATACAATGGTGTCCAGCGAATCTTCTCTGAGGTCCTTGTTATGACATTGACTAAAGTACATTTCAGCTACCTTCTTTATCTAAAATGTGCCATTCCTGTATGAAAAGCTCTGTGCAGGTGATAGACTCTGCACACACACATACAATTGCAGGATTAAACCCTGGTTAGTTTCCAGCTTGTTTGTTTTCCTCACAAAATCATTTCATACTGGTAAAGCATGGGCAAGGAGAGGCACAGTCCTTGAAACACATTTACCTGCTTGGTTGAAGTCGTTTTGTCTTGTTCTTTAATTCGAAAAAAAACAAACAACAGGCTTTTCTCAAACGTTCCCTTTACAGCCAATGCAGCTTCTGATTTTCCTGAAAACTTCCTGAACACGCAAAGACATTGCCAAAAGTTGGTTTTATTTTGTTTTTGCTTTGTTTCTTTCCCCCCAAGGTCAATCCTCCCCCAAAAGTCAAACGGCTTGGGGCTCTGTCCCCGTCCCCGCAGCCACTAGCCGGGTGAGGCGTTAACAGCTCTGCCGGGAGTCAAATATCCGTGAAAGATTTCCGTGCAGCCCCACCGCTGCTGGCTCCCCACAGCCGAGCTGCCAGCCCCGAACCGGCCCCGAGGCTACGCTGGGGCCCGACCCGCCGCCTCCGCCGCCCCCGGGCCCACCGCGCTCCTCATGCAGCTCCTGCTGCGTCCCCGCCATTGCCGGGTCAGCGCGGG
>VXAL01018067.1:3018-33457 GCA_013399475.1 Chauna torquata | reverse complement strand
TGGAGCCGCTACCGGGCAGCCGGGGGTCTGCTGAGCCGCGGCCGGTGAGGGCGGGGGAGGCTGGGGGAGCGGGCGGGGGGCCCCGCCAGTCCCCTCCTTCCCCCTCCCTCCAGGCGCAGCCTGCCCGGCCGCTCGCCTCAGCTCGCCGCGGCCGCTGCCCGCTCGGGGAGGCGGCCATACCTTCGCGGCCCCGCGGCTCCTGTGCTCGGCCGAAAGCCCAGCGCAGGGGCTGGAAGCGGTGTGTCGCGCCCCCGGTAGGGACAGGAAGGCCCCGTGCGGGCGGGCGGGCTGACCCCGCTTCCGCAGCTCCTCGCTGGAGGCCGGCAGCACCCCGGGGCTGCGATGGGCCTCGGGCGGGCTCCTGGGGGCGGGAGCTGGGTGCTTGCGTTTTCGTCGTCTCCCCCTCTGCTTCCCTCCCCAGCACGGAGAAGAGGGAAGGTGCCTCGCTCCCTGTTGTGGCGCTACTCCTGAGATCTTCTTTGCTTTAAAGAGAAGTGTTATTTCAGGTCTTTGAATCAGAAGGCATGGAGGTGGAAGAGCGTTTCCGCTAACGAAAGAGCGCAGCAATACAGGGTAGGAGAACAAATCCATGGCTTCACGGTAAATCAGGTAGGCATACCCTCTTGTTTGTGTTTCTTGTGCGTTTGTGCAGATAAATTTTCCCATGCTGGGAAAGCCTCAAAGTGAGGCCAGGCATCTGCGCACTGTGCAAATAGCTGCGTAGATGCTTTGGTTGGTCTTTTAAAAATAATACACTAGTTGCTTATATTTATCCTTCTGCAACTAAATTCTTTGGGTATCATTAACACATGATCCTATAGAGAATTTACTGTTCTAGAGTAAATGATGCACTGTGGGAGTATGTGTGTCAGTTATGAATGTTGAGCATTCAGTGTGGTCTTCTAAAAGTATGGACAGATAATTGACACTTCACCATATGCCCTTCTATAGAAGACATTAAAGTAGTATTTTATCCCCAGAGCTGCTTTTAATTGCTTTGTTATTGACTTGCAATAGCAATAATATGTGGAATTTCTTTTTACTTCTTTTAAAGTAAAAAAGCAGAAGCAGAGAATGAAGGTAATCTACAAACAGTCATTGGTAGTAACAGAACTAGTAGTAGAACTGCGTTCCTTGATTTTTCTTTTGCTGCCCTAACCACTGATATTTGAATATATGCCTTCTCTTTAAATTTGTGATCTGATTGTTCTGGTCTTAATGTCTGTACTGGAAGAGTATAGTTCTCTGATTGTAGCGTAGTTTTTTTTTTTTTTAATTTTTTATTTACATACAGTATGTTTTTGGTTGTTTTTTTCCTTATAAAACATAGAAACAGCTCATGTAATACTGTACTCATGTAACGTATATGGTGCCATTATGTATGGGATCAGCAAACTGATCATTGCTATATCATCCTTAATATATTTGATCTTGTGGCAGGCGCTTTGTAATATAGATGTTTTCTTCCAATACAGGTGACAGCTGTTCCTGAGCTGTTCCTGACTGCAGTGAAGCTTAGTCATGACAGTACAGGAGCCAGATATTTACATGTGGCTCGAGAGGACTCCAATAATCTATTCAGGTAAAACATTAATATATGTGTAGCATGTTCCATCTCAGCATCAACTTGTGGTTTAGAAATTGTAATTTGGCTTCATAACTGGATTTTTCTGTGACTGAACAAAGACAGTAGTACTTCCTTTGTGGAACTTCCTTAGAATTATTCAGGTTGGAACAGATGCTATGAGGTCTATTGTTCAATGTGCTGCTCAAAACAGGGTCAGCACTTAACTAGGTGAAGTTTCTTAGAAATTTATTCAGGTGAGCCTTAGTTTCTCAAAGACAGAGATTCTACAGCCTCTCTGGGCAGCTTTTTCCCAGCATTCGACGGTCTGTGTGTCGGTACTTTTTTTCTTTAATACAAGTTGGAACCTTCCTTGTTTTAATTTATGACCATCGCAGCTTGGCCTTCTGTTGTGTGTACTTATGCAAAGAACTTGTCTCCATCATTACCTCCTTGTAGGTGTTGGAAGGCAGCTGTTGGACAAGCTTCCCATGTCCACAGGTGCAGTCAATCCACTAGATTAGTCAGGCACAATTGGCCCCTGGTGAAGCAATGATTAGAGACAGACAACCAAGGCTGTGTCTGATCATCTTCTTGTCTTCCGTATGATTCCGTATAACTTCCAGGAGGATCTCTTCCATGATCTTACCTTACCAAGCACTGAGGTAAGAGAGACTGGTCAGTAGTTCCTGGGGTCCTCCTTATCACTCTTCTTAAAAATGATTGTGATATTCCCTTTTCTTGAATAATTATGGATTTCTCCTGTCCGCCTTGACTTTGCAAATATGATGGAGGATGGCTTAATAATTATCTGCCAGTTTCCCTCGGGACACTGGAATGCAGCTCATCATGTCCCATGGAGTTGTGGATGTTCATGTTTCTCGGATGTTCTCAAACCAGATCTTCTCTTACGATGGAAGGGACTTTGTTCCCCAGGTCTCTGCCTTGAGGTTCAGGGACATGAGACGTGTAGGAAGAGTGCTTGCCAGTGAAAACAGAGGCAAAAAAATTGAGTAACTCAGCCTTCTCCATGTCAGTTATCCATAGTTCTCCTGTCTTATTTATTGGAGGGGTGCATTTTTAGTCTTCCTGTTCTGACCAATGTGCTTGTATTATTATTATTCGTATTTCTTGCCAAATTCAGCTCCACCTGTGCCTTAGCTTTCATTATCCCACTCCTACGTTCCTGGGCAACATCACCATATTCTTCCCAGTATACACATCCCTGCTTTCACTGCCTGTGCATTTCCAACTTACACTTCAGTTTGGCCAGGAGGTAATTCCTCAGCCATGCTGGTCTCCCGCCTTCCTTGCCTGATTTCCTACGCATGGAAACAGAGAGCTCTTGTGCTCCAAGAATGATCTCCTTAAAGAGTTGCCAGTTCTCTTCTGCTCGTTTATCCCCGAAGACAGTTTCTGAGGTGGTCTCATCCATTAATTCCTTAAAAAACTGAAAATTCGCTCTCCTAAAATTCAGGGTCTTGACTTTACTCTTTGCCTGGCCCATGTCCCTCAAGATTGTGAATTCCACAGGGCATGATCGCTGTAGCACAGGCTGTAACCGTTCTTGACCTCTTCAATTAGTTCATCTGTGTTGGTAAGCAACAGGTCCAGTAATTCTGCCCCTGTGGTTGGGCTGTCTATCACCTGGTTTAAGATATCCTCAGTGCACTCCAGGAATCTCCTGGGCTGCTTACAGCTTGCTGTCATGCTTTTCCAGGAGATAACAGGGTGATTAAAGTCCCCCAGCAGGATCAGAGCCTGATGCTTCCTGTGCTTGAAGTAAGAATGCTTCATCAGCATCCTCCCCATGATCAGGTGGCCTGTAGTAAACACTGGCCAACACTTTGATGGCTTGGCCTCTAATTTTCACCCGTAAGCTCTCAACCTGTTTTTTATTGCTGTTTTTCAAAGACAGCTCTGTGCATTCAGTCCTTTTTTTTTTTTTTACATGGAGGGCAACCTCTCCTTCCCTGCCTGTCCCTTCTGAATAGTTTATAGCCATCGGTTGCAGTGCTCCAGTTGCGACTTGTCCCGCCAAGATTCACCAATAGGGATTAGATCATAGTTTTCCAACTGCACAAAGGCTTCCAACTCTTTCTGTACCAGTGGGTCCAAAACTGGACTTCCTAGTAAATTGCCTTATAGTTGCAAGATAAAAAACTGTTCTTTTTACCATAACCTTCCATGAACTTTTTTTTCTGAGCATTTTGGCTAAAAAAGAGAAAAAGAAAAAAGTCTGTTTTTCAACTACTAAACTGAATAGTAGGGGGAAAAGATTGTATTTCCCAATTGGATGTAAATTTAACTTGATATTGGCTACTGTTGTAGTTTTATCAATTACTTTAGTTATACAGGTTGTCTGCTGAGCTACCTCTGGTTCTAGTGTTTAGTTCTGTGCTGAAAAATTCTGCACAGCCTTCAGAAATAGAAGTGCAGAAGTGTTAACCATTCTAGCAGAGATGGCCGAGCACTCAACTCAGTCTTTCTTAAAAACTCAGTAACTCTGCATCCCTCTGTAATGCATCTCAGTGTTAATTACTAGACAGTGATAATATTCCCATAAATCTAAGCTGCAGACAGGAGGTGGGTACACTTCTCATCACCAATAAATGTGTTCTTCTCTGCGCTGTCTTACAGTATACAGTTCCGAACCACTCCAATGGACAGCACTGGGGTCCCACATATCCTCGAGCACACTGTGTTATGTGGTTCTCAAAAGTATCCTTGCAGAGATCCATTCTTTAAAATGTTAAACAGATCGTTATCCACCTTCATGAATGCATTCACAGGTGAGCCCAAAGTACTGTGAAAGTAAATAATACTGCTTAAAATGATTAAGGTTTTATTGCAGCAGAGCTTTCTGTTCTCTTTAATTTCCTTTTGGAGAGCCATTATTATTGAGCGTGAATGAGAGAGTAGAAATTGTGAGTGAGGGATAAAAAAACTACCAAGGCAAGGTAACAAAATAAGTCTTGTTCCTTTGGTAGTTACAAAGGCCCAATAGAGCTGGGTCTTTATAGTATACAGCAAGGCGTTTAATTTTTTATATGTTTGGCAAACACAAAGTTTTGTTGACAAATAATTGCAGCATTTAGTATATGTAAATCAGTAAGTTTCTTCTCTTCCAGTTATTTATATTGGTGAGAGATTAAATATAAATGAGGGCAAAATGCATCTCAGACGTTCTAAAATTCTGATCTTTTGCATTTATTTGTGCACAGCTAGTGACTACACGCTCTATCCGTTTTCAACACAAAATCCCAAGGATTTCCAGAATCTTCTGTCAGTGTATTTGGATGCTGCTTTTTTCCCATGTTTGCGGCAACTAGATTTCTGGTAAGATGTGGACAGCTTGAGATGTATGCAAACTTTAAATCTAAGAAAGATTTTAAGACAAAGACAAAAAAAAAAACCCTCAAACTCCCAAGCAATACTTCCTGTTATTAATTTTTTTCAGGCAAGAAGGTTGGAGGTTAGAACATGAGAATCCAACTGATCCTCAGACGCCTCTAGTCTTCAAAGGAGTTGTTTTTAATGAAATGAAAGGGGCATTTGTAAGTTTTGTGGATTTTTGCTTTAGATTTTTTACATGGCTTCAGTTGCAGGCTATCAACAGCATCATTGCACCAGAGATTTCCATTCTTCCTTTGTGAAATTTAAGTCCTCAGTAAAGTCAACACTGTTACATGTTTATGCTTGAAATTAGCCTGTTGAAAGTTTGTTCGCATATAAAAGCAGCTTGGTAATGGATTTTATTGTAGAATTTTTCTTTTAAGTTGACATGGTAACAAACCTAGTTTTATCAAAGTACATGGGACTACAGAACAAAACGGTTATGTGAGGAATTCCTGTGTGAGTTAGAACTCTGAGCTCTTATTATTCAGCATCTTTTGTTTTTAAAATGTGTTTTGAAGGCTTCTACTAAAATTTGGTGTTTTCCTCTGAAGACAGATAATGAGAGGATATTTGCACAGCATCTGCAGAATAAACTCCTTCCTGATCACACTTATGGTGTAGTGTCTGGCGGAGATCCATTAAGTATTCCTGATCTTACGTGGGAGCAGCTTAAACAGTTCCATGCCACTCATTATCATCCAAGCAATTCCAGGTATCTGAAATTGGTGACTAACTTACTAGGTTATATAGTGAGATAGCACAGTGTTTGTATTTTTATGAGGGAACAGTATTTCCATACACATGGTCAGCAACTTAACCTATACCCTCCAGCAGCTAGCACAGCATCAAAGCAAGGAATTTGCTTTAGGGAGAGAGGTGAATTGGAAGTAGAGGCTTCTGAAAGAGAGGTGGCTGGTGGGTGTTTTCCAGAGTACATGTGCCTGCCAGATTATGAGGATTTGTTTGGAGGTTTTTATTTACAGATGATTTACCATGAACTCATATGGGTTGGGGGAAAATGGAAGATACTGTAAGTATTTGGCAGTAATGATAGAGAATTATGATACAAGTAGCACAGATGTTTCTACGGGTTCCTAATTTCCTTCAAGTCAACCCAGATTAAAAGTTATAAGAAGGTACAAATTCATGGCTGTTCATTTGCTGCTGAATCACATGTTAATGTGTATTGGGTTCTAAGTAATGGAGTCAGACACTGATTCTATTGGTACTGATAAGGTCTTTAAGCTAAAAGTCAACTTACTTGAAAATATGAGGGTGATATGGAGGGAAATCTATAGTATTCTTTTTTCTGTACCAATTTTGTGGTCGATCTGTTAGTCTGATTAATTCATTAATGGAACATCAGCTTGTGATATGATCATGAGTTTACCATCCTTTATTTTTCTCATCATCTCATGTATTCATCTGTACCTGAGTTTAGATTTTAATCAAGTAATAACATTTACCTGAGACGTACCCCATGCTTATATTTAATCCAATGGAAGTTAGCAATGTTGTGTGTGGGTATAAGAGTGTACTTTAGTAGACTGACCTGCAGAACCTAGCCACGTTTTATAGATCAGTTGAGAAATGTATCATATTTTATTCATAATGTGTGAGCACAGTAAGAATCTTGTTTTCTGAAACATTAGAGCACTGGGATACTGGTTTTAGTTACTAGTATTTTTTTTTGTTGTAATATTGTATATTGCTGCAACTAATTCTAGTTTTTGTGGACTCCAAAGCATAAAACAGAAGCTGAAAAGTGTTGTGGAGTTTTACCAGCAGATCTGTAGGTTTTATGTATGTGGCAAACTGTGGTGGGTCTTAAACCTATGGGCATTAAAAAATGTGTTCCCTTCTAGATGTAACTGAATCACTGGAAATCACATGAAATTAAAAAAAAAAAAAAGATATGTATATATACACATATACACACAGACACACACACAGTTATATGTTGTTACTACAGGTTTCATGTAAAATCTGATGCTTAATTCCAAACTTTCATTTGAAACGCAGATTCTTCACTTATGGTAATTTTCCGCTGGAGCAACATTTGAAACAAATTCATGAGGAAGCTTTGGTAAAATTTGAAAGAATTGAATCAGAGACTGACATCCCAAAACAGAAACTCTGGGAAAAGCCTGTAAGTATTTAAGTGCACATCCAATCTTGAAATTGCAGAAACTGAATATAACAGGTTAACATTTTAGCCCAGCCTGCTGGGGTTATATTGTTTGTTTAGAAGTGTGTTTGTGTGTAAATTAGCTGAGGCATTTTTATTTTTTGCTTAAAGGGAGTAATAAAAAAAAAAAGACTTTTGAGTTTCAGTAATGTAATAATTGCATATAGTTTATTTTCCTTATTTTCAGTTTTTAAATGCTCTTGGCATTTGGAGAACAAAAGTATTTTATTAATGTAAAGCATCTAGAGCTAGTGATACAAATATTGATAATTATAGTGATGCTTAGTGTCAGGAAGTGTGCCCTGTATTGTTACCTACACTTCCAAACATTGGTGTCAAAATAACTTTTTCCATTTCCTTATTTTCCTCCCTGGCTTTGTCCAGAAGCTTAAGCTTTTCTTTGAAACCAAGCTTAGAGTATTAATTATGGCCAGATTTTCTTGATCCTCTTCTCTATTTGTCCACTTGTTTTCATTTAAAAAAAAAAAAAAAAAAATTGGAAGTACCACTCTTAGTTTTACAAGATATAATTTACTTAGGTGTATCTGTGAAATTATTTCAAACTTTTGGAAGGAAGATGCTATAAAGATGCAAACAGTCATTTTTTATTTGTAACTCTGCTCTCTGATTGTAGTCTGCATCAGATGTATTAATTATACTTTACAGCGAGAACACAGTATAACGTGTGGCTTAGACTCATTTGCTGCTGATCCTTCCAAGCAGACAACCGTCAGTGTCAGCTACTTGTTGACAGAGTAAGTCTATCAAAATGAAATTCTGAATCAAAGGCTCATTTTAGAACTTCAAACAAGAGGCAGGTGTATTTCATGTGCCCCTATCCCTCTTTGCAAATGTGATCTTTAAGTTAAATAATTCTGTGGGAGAAAACTAGATAAATCCTCCTTTACTAAATGAAAGTTTAGGTAGTAAGTAGAATTTTTCTTGTCCTTTTCTTTAGCAGTTAGAGATAAGGATGATCAGCTGTTATCTTAAAGAACTTTTCAGTGGATTATGCTTTGGGAATGCTGGCTTCTTGTCTTCCAATTGTATTCTATATGCAAGCTTTTCTGTATGACCCAGCTGCTAACTTCATCTATCCTTGCAGCCTAATTGAACTTGCAGAGCTTTACTGCTAGTTATGATGAGTGAAAAACCCAGAACTCTATTAGTTTCCTAAGTTTTGGTGTGGTGTCAATAAGTGGCAATTTCTCGCTTGCCTCCCACACATTGTTTAGTAGAAGTAATTCTTCCGAAATTGACTCAGGGATGTTTGGTGTCACATATTTGTAGCTTGATGGCTTTTAAAAACTAATAATTTTTCTTCAGCATTACAGACACTTTTGAAACTTTCACACTAAGCCTGTTGTCTTCACTGTTGGTTGATGGACCCAATTCTCCTTTTTACAAAGCCTTAATTGAGTCTGGTGTTGGCACAGATTTTTCTCCTGATGTTGGGTAAGCATTGCACTTTGCATTTCATCACTGTAAGCAATATTAGAAAAGTTATAAACCAGTATCACGTCAGGAAAAGTCATCTCTTGCATAGGCATCTTAAGCCACACCAGAAGAATCTTAAAGGTTTCTCCTGATGAACTTATAAGGCATTGTCAAGTGTTGTTTTTGTCTTGTCAAAATAATTCAGTAGAAGCTATGTTAGTGTAAACAAAGTTGTACTGTTTAATGTTTATCAATGAGAAAAAACATGTAGATAAGAACATGGTGTACCTACAGTGCACTAATTTACTGGGAGTTTTCATCTTGTGCATTTATTATTACTCAGAAGATTATTAAAAAATGAGTTTGCTTGTTCTTCCTCTGTACTGTATTACCTTTGCTTTTTTGCTTTAACCCCTGTGATTTAGTAGTAGGTAGGTTTGGCACAAATGTGCTTTTGTGCCATTAATTTGCCATAATGAAATAGTATATTTGCCAGCATTTGTTTATTCAAACTGTAGCTTTTGCAAACAGTCTTCTGAGTTATCTCTGCACTGCAGACTAAAGATGGGTGGATTCTCTCAACCACAGACTCAGCCGCTTATCATAGTTTGACTTTATTGTCAGCAGAAAGAAAGAAGCACTTTCAGAGCATGATTCATCTGACTGATCTTAAACTTGAGGATGACAAAAATCATGCTTTGTCTCCACTGACTGTCTCAGAAGTTCAGGTGGGAAACCTAAACATACAAATCTAGTATGATTATAATGCCGTGGGGTACTCTACCTGGTTTGAAATTCTCTCTTTTGGGTTTGTTGCAAGTCCTGTGTCGTTAATGCCAGTGCTATGCAGATATCTTAATACCCCAGGGCATGGTATCTGTCTTCAGACACTGAAGGATTGATTCAGTTGTTGTATATTTTGTCAGCTAAGCTTTTTCCAGGTTAACTCTCTTAATCTAGTGTTGAACCATACAGTGAGTTGTCTTTAATATGCATTGGTGACTGTGCTGATGAATCAATATAGAAGAATAATTTTGAGTCTAGAGATCCTGAATTTGTCATCTGAGTCTGCCATTGAATCTCTTCTGTGGTTTTTAGACATGGAATAGTAGATGTTTAGAGCTGATGAACACCTATTGTTTTTCGTTTGTTGTCTTTGGTCTGAACTGCTAGGTGCTACATATTTCTGCAAGTATCAGTTTTTCTCTCTAAAGCGGAATACTTATAGTTAACTATGCCTGACAGCTTGGACAACTTTTTTTTTTGGTAGTATTCAAAATAATTGCAGCAAACACAGAACACTTCACCTTCACCACTTGCTCTACAAATACTGCTTTAAATGTGCTAGTTTAAAAGTACTATTCCGCTCACCTGCTTAAGTAGAATGTGTTTGGCTTTACAGGTAGCTAAAATTTTCACTTAACAAAAGAGATTTTATTACCTGAAAGTACGATGAACTGGAGGATGAGCAGAAAAGACTAGCTTTTCTTCTGTAACTGTTTTTCTTTCTCTAATATCATATGCCATATGGTTTCCCAAGAGTGTGCTACTACTACTTAAATTGAGCAAAAAGTGCTTTTAAGTTCAATTCCTTGTCTCTTTGGTAATTTTTTTTTTCTGTCTATCTTTTAAAATCCTCTGTGTATGTGAAAATGATGGTTGTTTTTCCCCTTCTGCCTTTGCTAGCAGGTTTAATACTTAAGTTCTTGTCACTGAGTTGAATATGTTTTATTCTAGGTTTAATGGCTCAACAAGAGAAGCCTATTTCAGTGTGGGTCTACAGGGTATTGCTGAGACAGACGTTGATACTGTGAAACAGATTATTGCTAGAACAGTTGATGAAGTTATTGTGTGAGTAATATTAAATTTTTGAGAATACTGTTAGTTCTCATACAGGCTTTTACAGCTAGATATTAATAGTAATATGTAGGCATATAATAATAAAGGCATATATATACTGATAGGCCTTAAAATTTTAGTTATGTTTAAAAAAAAAAAGCACCAAAGAAGCAGTTATATTGCTCAATACTCTTAAAACTCTTATCTGCTACTTCCTCTGTTTTAGCATATTCATCAGGATAACCTTCAGGAGTTTAATGATATTAGTGCTGTTTTACTGAATGATTGATTTTAATTCAATGTGGAAGGCATCACATTGTAATGCTTCCTTTATCAATGTTTTGATTAATTTTCATAATTTCACTTAGAGTGATTAGTGCTAATGGATGTGATTTCCTTCACTCTTCACCCCTTCCCAAAGGAAAGGATTTGAGGAAGATAGGATTGAAGCTCTACTTCACAAAATTGAAATCCAGCTGAAGCATCAGTCTACGAGTTTTGGACTTGCCCTGACATCGGTAAGTCTGTGTGGTGTTTTTTTTTTTCTTCCAGAAATAGACAAGAAATCTACATTCTGCATATTTACAAAATATGGGATCATTTTGTAGGATCTTGATATCTAAAACTTATCACTTTTTGGCTTTTTCTTTGTCATCTCATGTACCTCTCTCTTCATTCTTTTTCGGTATTCTTCAAACTATTTCTAGACTCTGCACTGTATGACTTAATCAGGCAGTGAGCCTGTTGTCTTTGCCTGAATAGTAGCTTTGATTGCAGTAGGACTGATTAATTCTGTAAGAGAAGAGCGTCACACTGGCTCTTGGTACATTTTGGCCAGTTGCCCGTGTATTTGTAGAAATCAAATCAAAGGACTTTATTTTTCTTTGGAATTTAGCATTGTGACACAATAATTCAATATAATTGCTAGCCCTACCACTGGAAGGACTTTCCTCTGTGTGATTTATTTATTTAAAACATAAATAGGAGAATTCAGTAACTGGTAACTTTTCTTTTTAGCCTGTAGGTTTCCATTTGTTTCTATTTGTTTCTAAAGTGATTAAAACTGTAGAAATTAATCTAGGATGATGGCCTGTTTCAGCTTGCTTACTTTTTATCTGTGCGACTGTTAAAAAACAGTCTGCCAGTACCCTTTTGTCCTTAGATAGGTTCTATGTGAAAAGGTTACGGAGAATCAGGTTACCAGACAGAAGAGATCAGCACCTCCCTTTCCATTTCCCTTCCTTAGGAAGTTGTAGAGAGCAATGAAGTCACCTCTTAGCCTCCTTTTCTCCAAGCTAGACAAACCAAGCGTCCTCAGGCTCTCCACATACGGCATGCCTTCCAGTCCTTTTACCAGCTTTGTTGCCCTCCTGTGGACGCATTCAAGTATCTTAATATCCTTTTTATATTGTAGAGACCAGAACTGCAATCAGTGTTTGAGGTAAGGCCACACCAATGGTAAATACAGTGGAAGAATCACCTCTTTTGACCAGCTGGCTGTGCTGTGTTTAATGTACCCCAAAATGTAGTTTACCTCCTTGGCTGCCAGTACACACTGCTGGCTCGTGTTGAGCCTGCTGTCAGCCAGCACCCCCAGATCCTTTTCTGCTGAGCTGCTCTCCAGCCACTCATCTCCCAGTCTGTGTCCAGCATTTCTCCATTCCAGGTGCAGGATCTGGCATTTACCCTTGTTGCATTTCATGCCGTTGCTGATTGCCCAGTCCTCCAGTCTATGTAGATCCATCTACGAGGCCTCCTGTCCCTCCAGAGAGTTAACAGCACCTCCCAGTTTAGTATCAGCTTGCAAACCTGCTAAAGATGCATTCAGGTCCTGCATTCAGATCATTGATCAAAATATTGAACAGAATCAGCCCTAGAACTGAGCCCTGGGGAACACCACTAGTGAATAAATCATTTCATCTGACTGATAGGGTAAATGAGGAGACTGTAATATTTATGTACTGTTTTGTATTTACCTCCTGTTCTCCTTTTCTTTCTTTCTTGGGCTGAAAAATGAATTTATTTTAAATGGGAGAGAGGGAAGAATATTGCAATAGATTTACAGAATAGACATGTACACACCTATGCAAAAAGAGGAAAGGACAAAAAAAGCAGTTTTGTAAAATTGGAGGAGGGCATGAAGGGGACAAGGGACGGTTGGTGATGGTATAATCATCAGTTTGAACAGATATTTCAGCTTCACCCCACTCCCCAATCTATTAGAAGTGCACGATAGTTATTACATACCTATTATTCAGGTATAGATGACAAGGTGTTTTTGGAACATAGTTGCTGCCAGTTAGAGAAATGCATATGGATTGTCCTGCTTACTTAACTACTTGTTCCCATTCAGTATATAGCCTCCTGCTGGAATCAAGATGGGGATCCAGTGGAGCTTCTGAAGATTGCTGATAAAGTCTCTCGGTTCAGGCAGTGCCTTAAAGAAAAGCCCACATTTCTTCAGGAAAAAGTTAAAAGATATTTTAAGGTAGGAAAACTTGCAGAAAAATATCTGCAGTATTAATTTTTGAATCATAATTTTGTATTTTAAAATTAAATTGAAGGGTACTGAGTTGTTCATAACCATACCATCTATTTTTAGATGTAGACGAACAGCAGTGCTTTTGAATGAAGCATGTTAATTTTAAATGGTTGATGTGAAAACTTTTTAAAACTGGAGAAATCAGCAATTGAACATTTGGAAACACACATACTAGAACATTGGTAAAATACTGGTGTTTTACTGAACTGTGATGCCTGATGCTATAGAAGGGCACATGGGTGTTTCCTAATGAGAAGCTAAGGCACAGACAGGAACACGGACCTAGTTATGTATTCCTTACTGTTGGTGTAGCAAGACATTTCTTTTTTTCCTTGAAAAGACTGTCTGTAAGTAAGATTGTTCTGGTGCTCCTCATGTTCATTGAACTGCTGTCTGAATTTTGCTGTCAGCACTAATTGCTTTCTGCTCTTTTTCTTGTTTTCCTCTCCATATGTTCTACTAGAGTGCTTGCAGATTTAAGAACAGTAAAGACTTTGACATTGAATCGTTCTGAAGCCCTGTATTAGCTAATGCCAGAACAAAAAAAATCCAGTGACAGCAGCGCAAAAGTGTCTCTTGTTGTTTTGTTGGTGGTTTTGTTTTGTTATTGTTTTGCTTAAATTGTTCAAGTTGTTTTGAAGGACACATCTATTATACGTAACTGCCAACATGATTTACTAGTGAGTAAATGCTGGTTCACATATGCTCAAAGGCAACAGTAGATGGTGGCATCAGTTTGAAATCTATTTTCCTAAAGGCGTTATTAGTGTCTGGAAGTAGTAGGGAGCTGTTAAGTTTTTGGCTTTCGTATTAAGAAGTACGGGCACAGTGTTATTGAGAATGTCCTTAGCTATGCAGTTCTGCTGAGGGGACCAAGACAAACACCACTCAATAGGAAGTAATGAGAATAATTTGTTCTGATATCAGAAGATTATGTACCTTATTGTACATTGTGTCTGGAGATTAATAAAGCAGGAAGTCTGGGAGCAGGGGAGGGAATGCTGTTCATCCTGTCCATTTGACTGTGCTTGGTTAATTTTGCATTTCACTCTTTAACTCTGTAGTCAGTCATGTTTCCTTAGTCTTTCCATATAACCACGGGGGAGATAAGCTCATAAAATAGAGAATCCGATTACATTGTCCCAAATTATTGGCAGTGTGTCTCAGTGACAGATGTTGCTCTTTGGCTCCTACTTTGAAATGGGCATTTTTGAGGTCACTGTCTTTTGAATAGCCTCCCATTATTACATAAAATGGAAGCTGCTTGAGTAATTTTATTATTAAAATTCCACAATACAGTATAAACAAAGAAGTTCAACAGCAGTTGTGACACTTGCATAAAGCATGGAGTTCTCTGGCAGCAAGACTGATGTAAAGCATTTCTGAGCAGGATAAGGCATGCCCATTTTACATCATATGGGATTTCTGTGCACTCAAGCTTGGGCAGGTTGGATGAGGTGTTTAATGAAACCCTCCTGCCTTTAACTAGATTCCCCATCTTAGAACATTCTCCAGATATAACTTGTGGCATACCGCTCTGTAGTGTTACATGCAGTTGTTTAACCTTGATTTAATTAAACTAACAAGTACTGTGTGCTGTTAAGGGAATCTGATTCCATGCTAAAATTTCACAGAAGGTTGTTCATACTTCTTCATGTGGTAAGCTGCCTCTCTTCCCCACCCTGGCAGCAGACTGCTCTTCATTAAATGAAGAGTTTGATTTGCCTGTTGGTGATACTTTTGATAGTATGTAAACCAAATGATGCATGGGCTGTTGTTTTCTACTTTTGATGAAGCTGTCATCTGAGGCAAAACCGGAGGAAGTAGCCATCAGAATTAGTAATGTTTTGCTTTGGGGTGCATTTCTGCAGGATAATCCACACAGATTGACTCTGTCAATGAGTCCAGAGGAAGACTACTATGATAAACAAGCAAAACTGGAAGCAGAAAAACTGAAAAAGAAGGTCAATGCTCTTTCTGAAGAAGAAAAAACCCAAATCTTTGAAAAAGGTTAACATACTTTTTCATATTTTCGTTTGAGTAACTGTTTAAAAACCACAGCATGTCTTTTGTTTTTTTTTTGCTGTTCTGTAAAATGTCTTAAATTTGTAGATATAGCAGGCGCACTCCAGCATTTGTTCCGAAAGGGATGATTTTTTTTGTTATTGGAAGTTTGTGTATATGTTATGGGGCTGTGCAGTTTACTGTTTGTTACAATGTATGATTGGTATGTTCCATTAGTTTTAACAACAACAACAAAAAAATAAAGTCTGCAGTAGGGCAGAAGAACGGAAGTTATTTTAAAATACTAATCTGCTTATTCTTTTCTATGTTAACTGCACTAAGTACAAGGTGAATACCACCATTTACCTTAAAGCTCTTCATTTTTGAGTATGAGGTTTGCTTCATGCTCCTATCAAATTTACATTTTGTAATTGTATTTCTTATCTTTTCTGCTTAAAAAGCCAGCTATAAAAATCATGTTGTTTGACTTACTCTGAGGATAAACTTACACTTGGAAACACTGAACAGTGATGTCTTTTTGTAAAAACAGTGATCTAGTCACAGAAATACTATAGAAAAGTGGAGTTACTGTTCAGAAGCAGTGGTACTGGGAGGGGGAATAGGGGAGCATAAAATCCTTCAGATGAGTTTTTCTACTTACAAGGATAAGTTTGAGAGTACTTAGAGGCAACTAGCTAGAATCTGAAAGAGGCTGAAATGTAAAATTGAACACAGCGATTTAGCTGCATTGGTGTAGTAACGGAGCACTTGAGAAGAGATCTCTTATGAGTTAGGACTTTTACCACAAGGTCTGTGTTGCCTGGGTGGTGTCCGCAAAGCTGGACAACAGGACAGGCTGGCAGATACCACTTCTTCAGGGTTTAATTACAGGTAAACAGAATGTGAAGGGACGTGAGGGGTGGAAGGAAGATTTACAAAGATATAGTGTTCTGTTTGCTGATGCATGATAATGTGCAGAATTTGTTTCAGTACAATACTTGAAAGAACAGTTGATAGAAAATGCTAAACTTCAAACTCTTGTCTTTCTGATCTGCATCACCTCAGTATGTTTTGATAGCATTTTCACTAGAAGGTGAAAATGACAAACACAAGTATTCTTCCTTCTTTATCAGGTTTGGAATTAATTGATCTTCAAAGCAAACCCCAGGATACCTCTTGTCTTCCAGCTCTAAAAGTGTCTGACATTGAGCCCAAAATCCCATTCACTGTGCTGGAGACGACACTCTCAGGTTGGTATAACCAGTATTTCACCCTGAAAAGAACAACGCTCTTGGGTTGTTATCTAGCTACTTGCCCAGATGTTGCTCTCTTTTGCTCTTTGAGAAGTGTATGTACATGCTAAGCTGTAAATAAACTGTTGTACTGTGAGACACAACAGTAAACAGGAATAGTTTGTGGGGAAGGAAAAGGCGGTCAATTTGGCCTGAGTTGTTTGCTTTTGCCTGTTTGTCAAAGTTGAGGGTGTTCTGACAAGCTAAATACAATACCCAAAACAAACTGTGATAGCACTATGAATCAAGCCAAAGCCCTGACCGCCTAGCTCCTGGCTTTGTTCTCAGAGTTAGCCTGCCAAAGCAAAGCTTCCAGTCTCTAATGCTGTCTTTTTATTAGGCTTCAGAATTATAGACTAGAATAAAGTTTTAAACGGAGTACTTAGAATCCTTCAGGTGAGATTAATTTAAAAAAAAAAAAATCTGAAAGTGAATCTCACTTGTGCATAGCTATGGTCCTTTTCCTCTAGTCTACCAACTGTGCAGTAGACAGTTTGCAGTGATCTGTAGAAAATTCTTGCCATCCCCTCTAAGGGGTGATGTAGGGCTGTTCCCAGCTGCAGTCCAGCTGCCCACTCTTCAATGGGAGTCTGGCAGTAGCACTCCTGATGCAAGCTCCCTGCCTCCTGCTTTCTCACTCCCTGCCCTGCAGTTAGAGAAGTCACTAAGTGGTATGCTCAATTACTCTTGAGCAATCCCCCTGCTTTCCAAAGACTTCAGCTTTATCCAGGGTGCAGCACTCCTGGCAACCTGTGCGGCGAGCCTTTGTTAGTAATCTCCCTCCCTATTTTTTACAGAATATGATGTACAGGAACCATGGAGTAGGGGGGAAACATCATCAATCATACTTTCACTGAAAGTTTGTCCCTATTTTGCCCATGGCTGTCCAGTGGGTTGATAGGAAACAAGAAATTGTAGATCTCAATTTTGTTACGGTTCTGTCAATATCTTGCAGGTAATACTGCTCTGTAGTATATTTTGAACAGATGCTTTCCTGCTAAAATTATCGGGAAGTGTCAAGTACTGTACAATTTTGATGCTAAAATGACCTGGTTTTTGAAAATTCTAATGTGTATATTCTAATACCCAATGTTAGAATAGAGTGTACAGTGCAGGAACCCCTTTTCCTTTTTTTCACTTTTGAGGTGATGAAGGCAAAAAGTAAGGGAGGAAAAACTTCTCGAGTTGTTCAGAAACAAATTGCCGTTCCGTTATTTGAATGTTACCTCTAAAATCTGTACTCTGTCAACAGAATTCTGTCTTCAAATTGTCCAGGTATCCATTACTTTACCATGGACAGAAACAAACAAACAAAAACAAAAAAATGAACCCTTCAGTCTAGCATTCATTGTAATAAGCAAAGTTTATCCAGGAAGGGGCTCTGAAGTGATTACAGAAAGAAACTCTTACTAAGGTCTTGTAAGAAATGGTTTTGCTTTCACGTACTTACAGAAGGAAACTGTTGGTTGTTCTTTTCTTGTTTTTCGATCCCTAGCGGATGAAGTTCCTGTCCAGTACTGTGCTCAGCCAACTAATGGGGTGGTATATTTCAGAGCTGTTTCCAGCTTGAACACTCTTCCTGAGGAGCTCAAACCATATGTGCCGCTGTTCTGCAACGTCATTACAAAGTGAGAGGTTTACTTTGCTAGAAGCTAAAGTAGTAAGATGTAAAACAGCTTACTGAAATAATACTTCTTTTAATAAGTTCAGTAGCTGTTCTTATAAGAAGGAGGTGCTGATAAGTTAGTGTCCTGCTGAAACAATGGTTCTTCCCTCTCCCTGCTGAGTTGCCAACTCCTTTGCCCTTCTGCTTCAGTCTCTGCATTGTCTTGTTCCCCAGTGTCAACACGAGCATTCCCCAGACAGATTGGAAATTTGATTTAAATGAAAAATAGCCTAGCAGAAATTAAGTTTTCACTTAAATTTTTTTGGTCTAGTTTTACAATGTGATCACAGAAACACTGACCCTTTTGCAGGGGCAAGAGTGACACAGGGTAGATGAAGTGACCTGGGTCAGAAGGAATCTGTTATTTTTGGTGGTGATATCAGCTTATGTGATGTTGCTGCCCTGGTCGCATGTGGATGTGGGGAGCAAACCTGTACGTAAAGCACACTTTTTAATACACAGTTTTGAATTAGCAGTGGGTTTTATTGAAGAGCTTGGTGTATTACTTGTTTTTAATATAAATTGTGAAGTATTATGTTTGATAACACTCCAAATTATTTAGCTGCTAAATTAGTATTGGCCTAAACAGTCTCCTTTGCATTTCGTATACGAGTCCTGGTTTTGCCATGCAGTGAAAATGGTAATAAATCTCTGATTATTTTTCACAGAATGGGATGTGGAGCCCTTGATTACAGGGAACAAGCCCAGAAAATAGAGCTAAAAACAGGTGGGATGTCTGTCAGCCCACATATCATTCCAGATGATTCACACCTGGATGTGTATGAACAGGTAAATTAATCATAAACTTCATGATGTTAAATTACGCTAACAGTTATGTAGTTAAGGGTCAATCAGGGCTTCCAGTAGAGAGTCAACCAATGTGTGTTGAAAACAATGGATAAAAGGGCTTCTGCCTTTTTGTGTAAAGTACACATTTGACAATTACAGTATCTTGAACACTTCCCTTAATACAAAATGTCGATGTGGTTATCCATTTTAAGACAGTGTTTCACTAGCATCTGTCACCATATTTTTGAGTGCTGCAAAAAACTTTGGAAACAAAGGGTGGAGGACAGAATAGTATAGTGCTATGCACAGAGATTGCTGTTAAGGTGTATATGTCACTATTAATGTGATTCAGAAATGCTGAATGCTTTCAAGATCGTTAGATCTTGTATTGCTAGAACTGTTATGCCCAATACTCTCTTAAGATTTTTCAGACTTGCTGGGGGCTACTTCCTGTAGCTTGCTCCCCATGGATTGTGGAGTTGAGTTTTACCTGTACTTTATGTGAAAAAATAAGAAAGTCTGTTTCTGACCTGCTGCATGCTGTTGAGAATGAGTAACTGGCAGGCTTGCTTTGCGTGGAGATTGATCACGTTTCATGTCTGCTCTGATTTTAGTAGCAGAGCTTGCATTAAAGTGGTTTTGTGTTGTGAAGCATTAGGTTGGCACCACTGTGTTACTACTTCCATTAAAAAGTTCTTGTGCATTTTTCAGTCCACTGCTGAAAGAGGTGTGTGGTTTTTTGTTTTTTTTTTGTTTTGTTTTTCTTTCAGGGTGTACTCTTTTCATCTCTATGCTTGGATAGAAATCTGCCAGACATGATGCATTTATGGAGTGAAATATTTAACAAGTACTGTACATTGGGTTTCTTTTTTTTTTTTGCATGTGTTTTGGGGTTCTCTTTTTTTTCCCCTCTTCCCTCGACTATTCCCAACTTCTTAGAGATAGTACTTTGAGGTTTGTTTTCGTAACGGTGTCTTTGGGTGGCTCCTAGTTTCTAAATTACAGAATCAGGTTTAGGTTGGAAGGGACCTCTAAAGGCTGTCTGGTCTAATCCCCCTCACTTGCCCCCAGTCAAGCAGGGCCACCTAGAGCAGGTTGCCCAGGACAATGTCCAGACAGCAAATCTAAGTATTTCATCCTTTGCATGACTATATAACTGATTAAAAGGAGAACTGGTGGTCAAAAAGCTCTTTGTTGAACTTCAGATGATGAATGAATGATCCAGTATTATTAAAAAAAAAACATTGATGTGGTTTTGCATGAGATGTAGAGAACTGCTTGTACTCTTTTTCAGCCCTCGGTTTGAGGAGGAGGAACATTTCAGAGTGCTGGTTAAGAAGACTGCCCAGGAACTGTCAAATGGGATTCCAGATTGTGGACATTTATATGCCTCTATTAGAGCCAGCAAAAACCTTACACCTTCTGGAGAACTACAAGAAATGTTTAGCGGGATGGATCAGGTGAAAAGTTGATGTCATCTTTTAGTGAGGCCTAAATCCTCTGCTTTGGAATTACAGTGCTGAATTTTCTTAATTCTTTCTAATCGCTTCATCTGTAGTCTTTCTGAATTCCTGCACAGGTGAAGTTGATGAAGAGAATAGCAGAAATGCCTGATATTAAACCAGTACTACGCAAACTACCACGCATTAAGAAGTATCTATTAAATAGTGACAACATCAGGTGAGTTCCAGCCAAACAAAAAGAGACATTTTGGTTAAAGAGAGGCCATGCCCTATGAATGGGCATCTCAGTGTGCTTTATGGAGCACTGGGGGTTTTGTGAAACAGGAGACCAGAGGAATCAATAAAAATGTTATTAGTCCACATTCTCCTTCCTTAAGAACTTGGTGGCTATGCTTTATTTTGTTTAATTTTTAACAGGTTGGTGAAACTTACAGCAAATTTCAGATATAACTTTTGTATTAAGTGCTTAAACAGCTTGTTGGATTTTACAGAAATATTCCATCAATATTCTGCCTTTTTTTCTTGAAATGTGCCCAAGAGAAAAATACTATTATATTGTGTTATAAGAGTTGAATATAGTTGGTTTTGATTTTTTGCTCCTAAACAGAAAATAGTGACATTTTGAAATCTGCTTTATGTATATTTTGGAAAAAGTGAGAGGGCATGTTTAAGAGCTTAGTATGAGACTAGTTTCAAAAATAGTTCCATTTGAAGTGACATTAAATTGCAGTGTGTTGTTTTGCAAAGAATAAAATGATGAATAAAGTTACCAAAATGTCTGTACTGTTCAAAACCATGGTAGGTGTGCTCATAAAGAGAATACGGAGGAAGATGACATTAGATTGTTTGCGAGACATTTCTATTTTGTAAAATCTATGTAGTCTTCTCCTGTGTGGAGAAGTGGTTCACAGCTACTACTGTCAAGTCAGAAGCTGGTATTGGGCAAGCAAAAGAACAGTAATTTGACTGAAATTTTTTTTTGGTATATCAAATGCTGGATTATGAGTATTTTGCTTTTTTTTGTGTGTGTGATATTGATGATGATTTAATAGAAAGTATTTAGGAAGGCAAATTATGCTTTTGTGGTTTTGTAAAGTACAATATATTAAAAAAACTTGGTATGTGTTTTTAACAGATGTTCAGTGAATGCAGCACCTCAACAGATATCAGAGGCATCTAAAGAAGTAGAGAAATTTATAAGGGGCATAACTAGAAGTAAAAAAGAGAGAAAACCTGTTCGTCCCAATGTGATTGAGGTAGGAAATTACTAGTGCATGACTAAGTGCATCAAATACAGTTGGATTTGATCTTGTGTAAAGACAACTGTGCAATCAGAAGATCATTTGAACTCAAAACACTATATCCATACAAGGATGTCTGAAGAAATTTGCAAGTCAGCTCTATGATAAGCTGCTGTATGTTTTCCCACAGAGCCTGTCGTCACCCTGTAAAATAGACAACAAAAATAATCCTGTAGATCAGCTGTCAAACGTTACCCTGAGGTGACTGCTTTTGCGTGGGATGAAGAAAAATAAATTCTTGCTTTCTGTGTCACATAAAACTGTAATTTCTGTTTTAGGTGAGCTTTACTTGACATGTTGGCCAAAGGGAAATAGGGAATAATGTGCAGTTCCTTAGTTGTCTAGGAATTTTTTTCATTATCTGGATGGACATTTCGCACAAAGTGTACTTGGTTCAATTCAGTTGATAAAGGATCTGCTCTGTGAATATACATCTGTCTTAATTTCTGAGACTGGAATAGGCTTCCCAGTTCCCTACCCATGAAGGAAATGATTGTCTGAAACTTCTGGGGGCTCTTAATCTCTCTCTTGGTGTCTTTCAGTGCCAAATTACTCTTGAAAGGAAATTTATTTAGTATTTGCTTAAAAATACAAAGAAAGAATTGAGTAGGTTGCTTATGTTTGAAGACGTATGGGCTGATGGTGGTTTCACAATCTTCCACAGGAAGTTTGAGGGAGTAGGGATTGCATTTACAGTGTTCTTAGTATAAATTGTTAAGTCATCTTTTAATACGAGAACTGGGTCTCTTGTAGAAATCTTCAGAAGTCAGACCTGTGGGAAGCAAAATGCTTAATTGTTTGCAGATCACAAGGAAACTAATTAACGTAAGTACGTTATTGGTTGAGGATAGTGGTATGTGCCCTTCACTTCTCTACTTACTACGTTGTTTCTCTAAGTTGTCCATCAGACTTCTTCATCCTTCTATGTCATTCTTTTTGTGGTCTTCCCTTTGGTTCTGGTTTGAAGATGATTTAGCTAGCTTCACATCCACACATGCAGGAAATACCCGTTATGCTGTCTCTTGTAAAAAACGTTTACAAGATTTTATTTTTATCCTGGTTTCTTTCAGAATCAGATCCATGTGTCGCTCCCAGTTAGCCCATTCTTTTCCTTCCTTTACTCCCTAAATTATTTGGAATGTGAATGACACCTGACAAAAGAGCATCAGTGACCATTAAGTAAAAATGAAAGTTTGTATTTGGCTATATGAGAGAAACACAGCTTAGTGTACCTGAGCCCTGCATTGAGGAAAAAGGGAGGGAGAGCTCAGCCGAAGGTTTTCCTTGCTGACCAGTTGTGCATGTGGTACTGTGCTTGGCCCAACCAGCCAGAGATGTGTGAGGGTCTGGGGAGCAGGTCTCTGGTGTTAAGAAACATTTGGGAGTATTGAAAAGGGGTTATAAAGATTCTGGAGCTACTTAAGGCTCTGCTTATGCTTAAGTAAGCACACAAGCAGGTGTACGTGTGAAGGAGACAAAGAAGTGAGCGCTGCAGGGGCCTGGAGACATGAGAAGGACTGGAAGTTTTGAAGAGAGGGAGTCCCTATCCCTGGAGGTATTTAAGAAATAGGTGGACTTGGCACTAAGAGACATGGTTTAGTGATGGGACTTGGTAGGTCAGGTTGGTGGTTGGACTTGATCTTGAAGGTCTTTTCCAACCTAAATGATTCTACGATTCTAAGCAAAAATCAAGTTTATTGCAGAGTATGTGTGAGCAGAAATTCATATAGCTGCTGCTGTTCATAAAGCAGTTTTTTGGGGGGAAGGTGGGCAGCGTCTTTTTTCTGGATACAGTTTCAATATCTGAAATTGAGTAGATGGACTGAAATATGATGGACATAGAATTGGAGAGTTATGAACACTTGGTTTAATCAAAGTAAAGACATGGTAGGAGAAGTATGCATATCAAAACTTTGGTAATAATACAGGGTGTGGACAACTGGGATGCTGGTGAGCAAGGATGGGCAGCTGATGTACAACGACCACATACTTTAGTTTCCTGAGGTAATTGTATTACTGCATTAATTGCTAATATGGGTGCAAGCTGAATGTCACCGGTTGCAGTGTAGGTCAAGTGGCAGCTTTAGCATCTGCATGCATGTTCGGCAGAATTTCATAGTTCTCAAAAAGGCCAGAGTTCTCAACTGGATAAATTGTCTCATCTCTGCTAACTGTGGCAATAATGTATTTTTCTCTTAGGATCCTACTTTCAAACCATGCCAGATGAAGACCCATTTTATACTTCCCTTCCCAGTGAACTATGTTGGGGAATGTGTTCGAACAGTTCCCTACACAGCTACAGACTATGCAAGGTGGGAAACAGAATCGACAGGGAGCTTGTATGTATGTTGCATCACACAAAACAAAGCAGGAAGTTTTAGGCCAACAACTGAAAATGGAGTCAATAAAAATTACTTTGTGGTGGGTTTGTGACGTTCTGTACAGAACAATCTTCGCATGGCTAGGTCCATTAAATGCCCTGTTTCAGTAAGGGCTGAGATTAAGTAACTAGAGGTTACTAACCCGTAACTTCCAAATAAAAGCCCAGCTTACGTGGATGTGTCTGAGGTGACAGTCGGATTGCATGTAACAAAGTCACAGTTAGGAGGCTGCTTTTGTATTTCATTAAGGTGTCATAAGTGGAAATAATCGAGGGATGTTCCAGAGTAGCAACAACTCTTACAATGATGTCACATTATTCAGTTATTATTAAATGTTGAGTATTTTTGTATTGTTAAGTGTTGTGGATTACAAGAAGCAGTGCATTGTAAGTGGGGATCTTTGTGAACTCTTTCTGAGGCAGTTGAGAATATTACTCTTATCCAATTCATTTAACATCTTTGCTATTAATATTTCTCTCATTACAGCCTTCGAATTCTTGCACGGTTGATGACATCTAAATTCCTACACAGAGAAATTAGAGAGAAAGGAGGAGCTTACGGTGGAGGTGCTAAACTTAGTCACAATGGCATATTTACTTTCTACTCTTACAGGTAAGTTCATTCTTTCCTGTTCATGTCTGAGGGGACCACTGACCGCACTTGCATGTATCTGTTTGACTTTCTCTTGAAAGAGAGCCACAACTAAGTGAAATAAGAAGAACGTTGAATCACAAGAAAGTGATTCAGTACTGATGATGTTGAGATTAATTGCTTAATGTATATCAGTTTTTTAATAAACCCCTCCTTGCTTCCTCTGGTTTCTGTCCCTGGGAAAGTCTAGCTTATCTCTGCTGGTAGCAATCATTGTTGTGTCTGTGTACCAGGTTTATGTAAGACTGGTTTTCATCTGGTTTTCATTTATTTCCTCATGGGTTGAGGAGGCCCTTTTTACTCAGGGGAGTAAATGGGAAGGGAAATCAAGACCATTCTAAATTTGAGATTCTGGAGTAGAATGATGCTCTTTCCTAAGGTCCTAGTTTTGAAAATGCACAGCTTCCTTTGGTGACTGTGTCTGGAATCATCGGAGATTCAGCAGAAAGCATTCCTGGTGATGAGCTAGAATGGAGAAAGTCTCCTTTACTTTTTTTGTCAGTCTGGAACAGTTAACCTGCTTTGGTCTTAACAAGGCACTTTCAGATGAAATTCAAATAGGAAATATTAAGGAAGTATTGAAGTTATAATTCCCACTAGTAATGTCATGTGTCTAGAGTCCTGGCTTAAATAATTTTCCTAGACCAAAGGTAGACTAACACTGTACTTGGGTAGAATTCCTGGCTAAAATTTGAGCAGTGTTGCCTCTCTGCAAAGTTTCAACATGGTAGGACTTGTCCTGGTTAGTATTTCAGTAGTTGTCGACCTGTTGCACTTGTTTTACAGAGAGCAAAAAGAGGTGTAGCAGGAAAAGCAACTTAGTGAAGATATGGTATATCATAAATATTACTGTTGTTGATATTAATGGAAGTTAATGCTTACAAAGCTGCTGCAGCACATTATAAACACTGTTGGTTTACCATCTTTTTAATACGAATTCTCTGCAACGCTGCCTTGAAACTACTTGCTGCATTTGTGTATTTGAAAATTCAAACTATGCCTGGTTTGTAATAATACTTTCTTCTGGGAAAAAAAAAATCTTCTAAGCAAAAAGTAAGTTTCTCATTTGGTTTAATCCGTATGTATGTATGTTTGTGTGATAAATAGTAAACTGAATTAATTAAGAACAAAGTACATTTTGTAAGACTGAAGTCATTAATTTTACTTTTTTTTTCCTCCCTTCCTCTAAGGGACCCAAATTCATTAGCCACCCTGAAAACATTTGAAAAAGCAGTTGAATGGGCCAAATCTGGAGAGTTCACACAACAAGATATCGATGAAGCTAAGTTAGCAGTATTTGCTGCTGTAGATGCACCAATAGCTCCTTCAGATAAAGGTACATTCTCACTGGCCTCCCAGCACTGGCAGCCAATATATTTATTTTTATTTAAGTTTAAAGAAGAAAAAATAGTTAATTTGCTAAACTGAATCATATGTTAAAATTTGTACTTAGCAGATGTTAAACAACTGCAGTTTCAACAAAACAGTCAATTCCTTCCTGTTGCTCCCTTTCAGAAATACCACGCACATTTAGTCTCTCTACTGAAGTATTCGTATTCATACTAGTCCTTGATGTCAGGGGAATACAGTTAGAAGATGGAGGTGGATTACAGAAACAGTTTAGGCTTGGAAGGGGAGTCAAATGCTAGCAAACAAAAAATAGATATTAGTCTTTTGTTTAAAAAATAAATAAAATTGAAGGATTATTTTCCTGACAGAAGTGTACGTTTTGATTATGAATGTCTAACCTTCTGTGCACGGTATTTTTATTTTTTTAAGAGGTTAAAGCATGAAACTGTCTGCTACAGCGGAGGGTGTTATCTTTACATATCTGTGTGCTTATCATAGCTGGTAGTATCTTTGCATCTTCTTAGTTTGCCTACATGTTGCTTTGCTTTCCTCACTTCTCCCTCCCACCCCAAGTCTCAGCATAAATTCAATCTAAAACTTGCTAAATTGAAATACATTCAATTCCTTTAAATAAAGGAATTATAAGATTAGTGTTATTTTAATATGTACTTGTATTAGCACTATAGTTTATTAAACAAGACTTTAAAATGAAGCTGACCTTATGTTCTTTGAACTGAATTTGGTTTTGGCCTGGCCAATTTTATTTAAAAAGAAAAAAAAAGTCAATTTTAGGTGCAGATATGAGTGAAATACCATGCGCATTGAATGGTGCTCTTTGTGAGAGCAATGATTTAGATTTGAATGTGCATCATAACAGAGCTATGACAAATTAGTGAAACACTGAAGAACATTGTTCAGTAGGCCTAGGAGCTCTTGCAGAGACAAATACCTACCCTGAATACTACTGTTATTTTGATCATTAGGTCCTGCGTAGGGTCTTGAACAACCGTATCTAGCTTTATCCTGCTTTTGGCAGGAGTTTGGACTAGTTGATTATCTCCGATGTCCTCCCAAACTACTTTTTTTTTGTGATTATTTGCATGACAAAAAGCTTTTCTGTGATTATTTGGGAGTTCTCTGGTTGTTGAGAGCTATAATATTCATGCTAATACTGATGCTAAAATACTTTACGTAAGTATTCCAACAAAAGCATTAAAGTATGTTCATGCAGACTTCTGTATGTAGCTCGATCACAAGGTGATCAAACCTTTGTCTTGCATGTATATTACAACTGATGGAAAAATTTAAGAGTTTGTTGTTATAAAACACAATAGAAGTAGAAGCTTCATGAAATCCAGTTTGACTAAAACTTTTTAGAAAAAAGTACTGAGGCTTCTTAGAGTGAATTACATTAGGGTGTTTTGTTTTTTGTTAGGTTTATTTTTTTAGGTTTTCTGGACCCTAATTACATTTAGATTTTTCACAAACTGTATCAGTTGCCAGAATATAACGCAAATTTTTTCTAAATAGCAAACTCTTACTACCTCAGAAAATTAAATTTATTTACCCTGTTCTAACCTTTGACATTTGATTTAAAATTAGATTTTGTCTCAGAACAATGGTCAGACTGTAGTCTATCCTTCCCTTCCAGCGCACATACTTGTCTTAGTTTGCACTCCATGCACATAGTTGTAACTGAGATTCCAGTACACCACTGCAGTATGTGGCTTTTTGTTTTAGGTATGGATCATTTCTTATATGGGATTTCAGATGAAATGAAGCAGTCACACAGAGAGCAGCTTTTTGCTGTCAACAGTGATAACCTGGTTGATGTATCAAACAAGTAAGTCTATGCTCAGCTTAGGGGGAAAAAGCTGCTTGCTTGGAAAACTGAAGAAATACCAAACTAGAAGCAGAAAAGTTTGTAAAAGTTGCTGTAATGAAGTTCTTGAATTTCTTTCCCTGACCTTTTGTAATACTTTCACTATTTCCTTTTGTAACCTCAGAGAGAGATGTTAATTATATTCTGCCACTGCGTTTTAGCAGATAAAACTCCCTCCTACATTCTGAATTTGTAGGTGATTGTTTTACTTTTGAAAAGTCCAGAAACTGTCTGAAGAAAGAATACACTCAGGCTTCCAGCTCCTGGCTGAAGGAGCTGGTTCTTTTGCACTCCTAACACTTTGTGCTTCTTTAGACTTCTGAATTCCACTTTAGAGTTAAGAATTCCACAAAAGAAGAGTACCTGTTTGAGCAGATAGGCTAGCTATGGCTAGGCTGTAGTGACTGTTGTATTGTCATGACTGGAGAAAAAACACTAAATCCAAAAGATAGTGTAAAAGCAAACACTGGATGCATATCAAACAGCACTTTTTACTGAGATGAGAATATTTTTAACTTGTATAACAGAGTTACAGATAACTGAATGCAGCAACTTCTCATTTGTTTTTTTCTTGCAGGTATCTTGCAGCTGGGAAGAGCACTCGTGGTCTGGCTGTGCTGGGCCCAGAAAATACAGATATCACCAAAGATCCCTCATGGGTCAAACGATGAATTGCTGAACATCCAAGCTCCTATAAAAACAAGCCAATCTTTGTGACTACATCAATTAGTTTTTTGTATTAACTTTTAACTGGTCTATGGTCCAACTTAAAGGTTCATTGCTGCTTGTAACAGTGTCCAACAAACCAGTTAAAACTGTAGAAAAAACCCTCTAACCATACAGTATTTGAGAGCAAGGATGACTTGCTTTGTTATGGTAAAGACAGACCTTAATATTTTACCCAAGTCTCACTCCTCCAATCACATACAGATGCTATATAAATTAAATATTTTTGTATATGTAGAACTTGAGTGTTAAATGGCATTTGTTTGAAATCATGTCTGCTGTTGGATATATAAAGAACTATGTCTCATACTACAGATTTCATTCTTTGGTATGTTAATTTCAGCTTCCTTTGCATAAACCACCTACAGGTAGAGGAGCTTTGTGATAGTGCATTCCACCTACCATCAAGCCAAATTTGTAGTGAATGGCAGTATAGTGGGCAAATTGCCAGTGAATCAGGGTATGTATATGCAGATTTTATTTTGCTTAATTGGGCAAAATTCAGTCAAATTTTGATGACATGGTCTAATACTTAATTTTTTGTTATCAATCATCTAGTTAACAAGTTGGCATAAGGAAACATTTTTGGCTTTAAAAACTTTTACCATTTTCCATCACTATGGAGACTTTCTATAGCCTTTAAAAAAGGTGGAAGAAAGAAAAGCATAATGTGGTCTTTGTTTCATGTTTTCTGAATCTGAACTTTTTCAGGAAAAAAAAAATTATCCCTGTAACAAGGAGAAGGAATGCAGATTTACTAGCTTAAGTCCAAAAAGGACTGAAAGACAGCTTCCTGCCTGGTTAAGGAATTTACTTAGGACCGCTGCTTTTTTTCCCTTTCACTGGAGTCTATAGAGGATCCTTCATGAAGCGTTTTTGCCCCATGGGGTTAGAAGCAGGTGAATACATTTTGACACATTCACAATGTTTGCAATAGTACTTTATTTCACTTCAGATACATTAAGCACATCCTGTAACAACACAAAACTAGCCATCTACACTTATTTTTGGGTGTAAGTACTCTGAAACAAAGTGCAGCAGGTAACTTACAGAGTGCATAGAACAGTGTTGCACTTTTTGTTAAAGGGTAGTACCAGTAAAATGGTGCTTGTTCACTAGATGTTGGGGTTTGTTTCAAACGTAACACAAATATAGGACAAAGAATCTGTGTGACATGAATGTCTTGTTTCACATAAAGTGCTGGTACAATAACTTAAATGTTACAAAACAAAGCTGTAACAATTCTAAAGCATTGTTACTCACAATGTGCATCTATTACTACAATCTAAAAATGATTACTTTAGATGGCTCCAGTTTCTGCTTCCTTTGGGCTGTGCATAGCAACATGCTCCAGCTGGCCGGAATCTGAAACATCATAACTAGTCTTGTATTTTGCCAGGATTTTCATCAGTGGTCGCAGCTTCAGCCACCATTGCTCCATGGGAATCCTATGTCTGTGTAAGTGATGTGGTAGGGAAAAAAAAAAAAGGTGATTTACTTAGTAGCTAAAACAAACACACTTTGTAGTTCATTTGACAACACTAACAGTAATAGTCTTCCTTATAAATAGGATCAAATATTGCTATTTATGGTGAGATATTAATGCCAACCCAAACTGGGGAGAAATAAGGATTGAATACTGGAGGAAAGAACAGGTATTACTGGATGGTGTTTTTCATAGGTATGTGTAATACCATCTAAGGCACAAAAATGCTGCTCCTCTAAACTTTATCAGAAGTAAACCAATTCCAGACATTAGAGCAAAGATCATTATGAAAAAGGACAGTGGGCTCCCAGCATTTGTAATGAGAGAACTTCAAAAAAAAAAGTATAAAGAGCATGAATAGAAAGCATAAAGGGAGTTGTTTGAAAAAACAAGTGAACAATCAAAGTAAATCACTGGCTGAATGTAGGCCAGAGACGGAAGCGCAATAAAACAGTTGGCAAATGCTGTGTTGTCAGCAC
>VXAL01018063.1:145935-185859 GCA_013399475.1 Chauna torquata | reverse complement strand
TTTAGCAGCTTTGTATCTTAATTGAGCTGGCAAGGAACATAGTCTCTCTCTGAAGGCTTAACCATGAGTTGTCAGTTCTTCTGAATTTTGAGATTACAGAAATTCAGTGATTTTTACAAAACTTCTTAGCTAATGCAGTTTGTTACTGCTACTTTAGTTTTGTCTGAGGTTGTTGTCATTCCTTTCAGTCTGTACTTCTTTCTGTTAGATTTTAAGTGGATGTTGAAATTAAACATATCAGAAGTTTTCAAATGCGTTGAAAGTCCTACAAAAGTGAATTAACCTTATAATCTTAAGCAGTTCCATGTAATACTTTGTGAAGTTCAAGAACCAACAAATATCTTTCAGGATGTTTTACAAACCTTATTTAACCTGTTTTAGGATCCCACTTTACGAAATAAGCAACCTATTCCAGCTGCCTACAACAGATACGATCAGGAAAGATTCAAAGGCAAAGAGGGTAAGTTGATCATAATGCTTCTTAAAAAATAAAAAAATAAATAAAGGGAAATGAAACCAATGAGTTGTAAAGTTAGAGTTGCAGGATTTTCTGTGCCATTGCTTGTCAAACCTAAGCACAGACCAAAACAAGTTCTTACTATGCCTAAAGATACTCTATATTTCCACTGAAAAAAGCTGAGAGTCTAAAAATATTTTTTTAGCAATAGTCTCTATCATTTAGTAAGCGAACTGAAAACTTGAAACCAGAACTTGCTTAAAAAAATTGATTTGTTTGGGGAAGGTCACATGCAATTAATATGTAAAACAAAAACAACCACAAAAAAACAGAACTGCAAATGTGAATGTCAGAGGCATAGAATGAAATAGATTGCTCCTCCTCACACTGTCGCAATTACTTTAGAAGTTGCTTGCAATAATTGTAAGTAAATAATACTAGGTTATGTCTCTTTAAATTAGCAAAATGGCAACAGCAGTGCAAAAATATTAGCTTCCTTCCAGAGAGAAGATGGAAATAATCTACAATATTTAAGAATTTTCACTCATTTTAAAATAGGGTGGAAGCTTGAACTTAGGTGATGATTTGTCTTTTTCTAATTCAGATGTTTTTTGTGTCCCACTTGCTTTTTTTATCTTGTGTTTTAGTACCAGTTCTAGTAATTTCATGTCTTACTGTGTTTTGGTTTTGCAAGTAGTGTATGTGTTGTGGTTGGATGTTTTTGTGTTTTTTACAGGGGGCAAGGCAAATTTTGTTACACTGAGTTGCCTCTTCCTTCTAGTTCTCAAACAAAATCATTCTTTTCCTTAATGAAACTTCCTATGCATGATACTTAAGACGTTCTTTTCTGGCTGCAAGAATTTGCATGCTGTTAAATGCCGCTTGAAACCGTAGATGAGCAGATCAGCTTGCATCTTTCAGAGTATTTGGCTTTGTCAAAGTTAATACCCTTTTTTGTTTGGAGAAAGTGAGTAACAAACATCTGAGGATTCACATACATGATGTTTTATGTATGTGCTGTACTGTAGCTGATGGTATTCAATTTCATATTGAGATGGCATGATTGTTTTCACAATATAAAAACCAAAAGTATATTGTAGTACTACTTGGATATTCAATTTTGATTGTAACTGGAGAAAGAAAAATAAAGTATAACATTAAGGAGAATTTCATGCCATAAGAAATTTGTGAGGGTTATGTTTTCCATGCACCTTATTGGATAACGTAAGAATTTCAGTATCTGACTGTAGCCATTTCTGAAGTTCAGGGCTGGGGGGGAGTTTTGTAAATATTCACTTATGTGAATACATCGTTTAGGTATTTTTGCATGTGTATGTGAAACTTAGTATAGAAAATTTGGTCAGAGGCCCTTTTGGCCTCAATATAATTTTATTTCAGTTCAGTAGTATTTATTTAGTACCCCTCAGTGACACTTGCACTGGGGCTGGGGGGAGTGGAATCAGGATATTTGCTACCTTTTTAAGAATTGAAAAATAATCTACAAATAGCTTCCATGAAGAATTCATTGTTTTAGTAAGAGCCCTGGGAATTTGGGAAAGAAAGAAAAAACTTCCCCTGAATATTTTTACTAATATCTGTTCAGTTTTGCTTCTGATAATTTTTAATCTTCAGGACTTGAGCATTTGCCAAATAGGTTTTCTTTTAATACAATATCCTATTAAGTTTAAAGAAAAAAAAAAACAAACAAACCTATACTGGACAGTATGAAATTAAAGCTGGTGGAGAAAGTAATTAATGAACAGGTATAACAGTTCAAATGTACTGATGTGTGTATTTCACTGTGGACTCTTTAACACCAAGATACTTCAGTTAAGGAATAGTCAGTGTCCTTCTAGATGACAAATTATGTAGTTCTAGTAGCAACCCGTGTAGACAACATCTGTACTAAGCAGATGGATGTATTTTCTGCTTTTACTGCATGTGTGTGGTTCAAAAGGGAATAGAAAATAAGGTGTTTTGTTTGGTAGTTAGAAGAACCTAAAAGATTTCATTGAGCAACTTACTAGTGCAGGTTTAATATAGAAATTTCTGAGCAGAAATTAGAGAACAGTGAGATTAAATGATTGTCAGGAAAAAAAAAAGTTTCTACCTGTGATTAATATTGGTGAAAAATGCATCTGTAGGTTATGTGATTTTGAGACTGTGGTCTTGGGCGTTCTGTTAGTGCTGGGTGGACTGCACCTCTTGTTCCAGCTGAAAGGTTCTTTTGTGATGTGGTTATTAAGAAATGCTTGGAATGTTCATATTCTATCTGAATAGTTATCATTACAACTCTCCATCTTTCTAAAACATGTTTGTGCCTTGACTTTCCAATTTCTTATTTTGGTTTAGTGACACACAAGGATAATTTTGTATTTCAATTTTCTATGTGTATTTAAAGAAATGCATAGTCTGAGTATGGCACTGGTAATACCAAGTTTGATAAGTGTAGGCTAGCATTGTAAACATAAATTAGGTGTTCAAAACAATGTATTTCAAATATAAGGTTGATTTATGAATAGTACTGGTATAGCATTTATGGAAGTTGTGTGCAATTGGTAATAAACATCTGGATTTTTTAGGAGAGGCCCTGGAGTTATCTGAGATCTTTAACTTCAGAAAATAGCAGAAGAGCTTATTTAGTACTTCTGGGGTACTGTAATATAAAACTATAACTTCATAATCTAACTGAAACTCAAATCACAAGTAGTTTCCAAAAACCGTAAGAAGGTATTACCATTTTCATATGCCATTCAGCACAGGTAGTGCGATTTGCTTAAAACTGAACTATACAAAATTCCTTGCAATTGTATCACAAATGAACTCATTCCTTAAAAGATTTTAAAGTTAATTGTCCTCAAAATTAAATTGTGGCCCCAAAATATTCAGTACAGAAATGAGACTTGCAAGCTGAAATAGTCATCAACAGAAATAAAAGAAAGCATTTTCTGTTCCTTAAAGACTATTTTTTTTTAAACACTTTATCTAGTAAGAGCTTGGAATGACTAGTCCATTTATGGAAGGCATGCAATATGGGGAATTCTGGGGGAAAACTTCTGGTGGGAGGGACAAGAAGGGTGATTACTTAAGTTCTAGGTATAACAGCATGCGGTCCTTTTATCATGGTGTCCACATTTACTATTAATGATAGATAGCACCAGAGAGAAAGCTGAACCCTATAGGTTTCTGTGAGTCTGAAGGGTTTCCGCATCCTGTGCTATATGGTTGCATGCATGCGGTTGGCCAGAGAAGTGGAAGGGAGCATTGTGTGATGTGCATAACAATGTGTTACGATTTTAGCTGAAGACTGAAACAAAGCCAAGGGAGGCAACATCTCCAAGCCTTTGTCTTTTTGTCTAATCTGGTTGCTTATTCCTCAAACGCATTGGAACTATAGGAAAGATTCACAGTAGTCGCTTCATGGTTGCACCATGATTATGACTTACTGTCTGTCTGCTGTTGATATGATACTGCAGTATTCATGGAGATTTAAAGTTTAGGCAGCAAAGAGGTGAACTGTTCTTTATTTTGTGTGTTGATTTAGTACAGAAATCATCCAATAGCAGTCTTGCTTTTAGCAAAGCTTGCTGAGCTAAGATAGTAAATTTAGGAACTTTAAAACAAGATATATTAAGTAGACTGTGGACTTGCAGCCATATTTCTCCACCTCTTCTGATGGATGGTTATTTCTGAAGTGATGTATCGGAATGCTTCTGTGGTCAGTTTACTTAAAAACCTTTATGCCAGGTGGGACTGGCTTTGCTGCCAGAATGGTTTAGATTGCTTTAATAGTGAATGTGAGGGGGGCTGGTAGTTGTAAGGTACTGTTGTTGAAGACCAAATGATTGGTGGCACCCGCAGCCAAATGAACTGCTTATGTAGCCCCGAGGCAGTTGGTAGCTTTCTCTCGAATAAGTGTCTTATTACAGCAGCTATGGTTAGGAAGAAGACAGAAACCTTTCCTTCGATTTTCTTAAATTTTGTGATACACGCCCTAGTAAATGTATTAGAATGTCCCTTACAGTAGGACTCAATGGAGGTCCTAGATACTTCCACAGTGGAAGAACATCTTGCTTGGCAGTACGCCCATCACCCTGTTCACATGGCTTCGAGGTGAGAGGGTGAACACCCTGCAATTGCTCTGCTTGACTGCTGTTTCCTTCTTGTTGTTTTTATTTCTTCTGTGCTGGCAGTCAGTGATCGTATCCTCTCTCCAGCAAAACAAAGCTTCTTTCTGTGCTAAACTTTCTCTACTTTTCACTTTGTAGTTCTACTCCTTTCCTTCACTATTACTCACTTTAACTTTGTTTCATTAATGTCACTTATTGATGTACAGCTTTACCATTTTATTCATGTCACAGACCATGTTGTTCAAACTACAGCCCGTCATATCTACCTCAGTAACAAACTTTAAATCCTTTTGAGATAATGCTTTGAAAGTCAGTGCCCTAATGTCATTTGACTCTCAGGAACATATCTAGTATCCTCTCCACTGTGTTGGCTATGTTTGATTTTTAAATATATATTTATTCCTGTGTGTAGTTTTCAGATCAGCCAGTGGTGTACTGGCACTCTGACCTGTGTGATGCATGTTCTATAGGGCGTTCTAGGTACTAAGCTGTTTGTACACTGTACCTTGTTTTTCCCCAGTTTTTTTAGGTGGCTTTACGTGAGGGATTCCTTTTCATATGCTTGTTTCTTCAGTAATTCCAGAACATGAGATAAGGCTGGGATGATAATCTTGAAAAGTTGCGTTTTCTTGACCCATTGACTGCATCTAACAGTATAGGTGGCAAAGTTTCTCTGTGCTGTTCTGTCTTGTCCTTTAAGTAGTGTTCCACGAGTGGTTTTTTTTTTCTTGTCTGGTGTAGTTGCCGTTAAGGTTTCAACATAGCAGAAGCCAATCATTGTAAAAATACTGCTGCTTTTAGTCCTATTCAGTCTAAATTGGAGAGGGGCTTCCTGTACAGCCACTTGATTGCATTCCATAATGGTGAAAACAATAGTTAACCACATCCAAGTTTTTCCTTCAGGAAAGCTTACTGTTGACTTCCTGCTATTGTCATTTTGTATTACATATTGTCAAAAGTAGCTACAGTTTTTCAGAAGTATGCTGAAATTACAGTCAGTTGTAAGTGTTAAGTCTAAGCAACAGAGAGGGCCAAGAAGTTTTTAAAACTGAGGTTGGTCTGGACCACAGAAATATTTTCCTCTCCCCTATGCATTGTCAACAAAGTTTCTTTATAAAGTATTTGGCCTTATAAGTATATTTTCAAAATTGTGTGATTTCTGTCCTGTAGGAGAACTGATAGTAGGAGTTCTGGAGTTCTGAAACTTGACTGACTTGTTAGACGTATTTATTGCATTCATTTTTAAGGTTGTGGGATTCTGTTTCTTTTTGGCAGAAAATGTGCAGGAGATTAACGTTTGGAAAAAATAGATTGTACTTGCACGCTCTCGCTCTCCTGGTTTTGTGTGACCGGGTAGTTTGATAATGTGTCTGTTCAGTAGTGGAAAACATACACAGATTTGTACTGTGATTTTCTTTTTTTATCAGTACTGTGACACTTTTAAGAACTTGGGTTTAATTACCTGTAAGATTCATATTAAACTGTTTTATATGAACTTTGCAGAGAACTTTGTAAGCTCTAGTTCGTGTAACTTGGAAATTTAGGCTCGGAACTTCTGTTTTACTTCTGAGGTTATCGTACGGAAAAGGAGTATTCAGTAAAGTATTTGTAGAATGAAATTTGGTGTCAGTGATTTAATTGCCATGAGTGTGAAGTGGGGTAGTGAGTCATTTCCAGGCAGTCTGCAGAGCTGTTGTTATCTGATTTGAAAAGCATACAGTTGGGGGGGGGAGGGGGGGGGGGAGGGATTATTCAATCTTATTAATCTGCAATTCAAGCAAGTTCTTTAATTTGAGCTTTCCAGTTTTTCAGAGCTATATTCCTTCGAACTGTTTGTTTGCCTAGGCTTCCTTCCGGAAACAGGTTAATTTAAGTCTTTCTAATATTCTTTGGTAATGTACCAGTGCTCAAGTTTACACTTGGATTGCATGGCTAGAGCTGCAGCAGGTGCAGAATCAAAATGTTGAGTGACCTAGATTGACACAGAGCAGTGAGCTTTAAGCAAATGGAAGGCACTTTGAGCATTAATACTCATATGTGAGATAACGGAACATGATGATGGAGAATATAATCAGTCCAATAAGCTGATGCATTAGTGTGCATGTTTTTGTTACTAGGTCTAATTCTTTTAAATGAGAGGAAGGCGCACAGGTTGATGCATGATGGTGCTAGAAAGGTAACTAGTGATGAACAACACTAGAAAAGTATGACTTGATAATTTTGGGGTCATTGAACTGTGAAGTTTTGGTCATAATACTTGCAATGACTGGAGAAGAAAAGATAGTCTTAATGTTAGCTGGTGATTGTTTTGAAGCACTAGAACTGATTATGCAGTAATAGTTATTGTGTTTAGTCTCTAGAGATACAGTTTTTGGACATTCCTTGATCAAGATGTTTTTAACAATGTTTATGTTTATAAAGCTGATTATATTTGGCAAACAGAAGAAGCTGTAATATACGTGCCGTTATACATTAATGCTGGGTTTTGCTTGCATTTTTACTCTAGACCTGCATTTGAAATATTTAACGTGAATTGCTTTTTGCCTAAACGAAGTGTGTATGATAGCGTAAAATTACAGGTTATTGAAGACTCTTCAGTAGTTTTTTTTAAGCAGTTGTTCTGCATCTGATTCAAAGTTTGAAAATAAAGATATGAAGTTTCACCATCATGATACTTTTCTTTTTAAAGAATACTTACCGTTTTCTTAGTAGATGGCTTATAATTTTAACTGTTTCCTCTATCGCCATCAGTGTAACTATGATTTTGAAACTGGAATTGCAAACTAATTCTTGGCCAAGCGTTAATAGTTCATGTCTGTGCTGCTGCGTGACTCAGCAGCACAGATTTGAGCTAATGAGGAAGGGATAGAAGAAGTGCATTGCATTTATGTTCTTAGAGAGTATGGTACAGCGTTTATACTGACGTATGGGGGGCACGTCCCCTGGTGCTTCAGGTTGCTCTGTGTTCTGCTCCTCTTTACTGTGGCCTGTGGGTCTTCTCGTTTCCCAGCACTGGTTTTGAGCAGCTGTGT
Organism: Chauna torquata; assembly: GCA_013399475.1. Taxonomy (NCBI): domain Eukaryota; kingdom Metazoa; phylum Chordata; class Aves; order Anseriformes; family Anhimidae; genus Chauna; species Chauna torquata. The sequence goes on along the minus strand of VXAL01018063.1, from coordinate 178,240 downwards.
CGGGGTCAGTCAGTGCCCTCAGAGAATACTCTGGAAGAAATGCCACTCTGCTTTCTGTCCTGGCCCTTGAATGTCTTTTACAAACAGCTGCAGCAACCTGGCTTACAGCTTCAATAATTTTTTGAAGTGGGAATGCAGCCATAACTGTGGAGTTCCTGACTTGGAAGCATTTGTTCTGTGCTTTGCATAGGTTGTGTACAGGGAGTGAAGCTGAAGGTATGGTATGTAGCCATGTGTAGAAATTAAGACCTTCTAAAAAAGGCATGAATATACAAGTGATGGGGCTCTTGCAGTCAGCAGTGTTTATTTCTGCAAGTGAGTGCAGTGTAAGTAGGTGGCTGAGTGTTAGAATAATAGTAACAGTAAATAAGAGGATCAGGGAAAAACTATTCTGAGAAAGGAATGTCCATGCTGTTGTCAGTTAACCACAGTAACCCTCTTTTAACTGGAAGCTGGCAATGCTTAGCTCTCATTCATCAGTTGCTTAAGAGTTTGAGGCAGGAAATTTGAGAGCTGGTGGGCTGTTGGAGAGGTGGTTTCTTCTACTCATCCCACCCTACCTTCAGGTAGCAGGCCCTGGAGTCCCCAGGAGACCTCATAGATTCCTGCAAATGGTTACCACAGTCACTAGGTGGGCACCTGCATTCTACTTCAGCCACTTAGCTTCTCTTAGATTTACATCAATAAGAAAAGGCACTATGCCATTATTCACTGATGACCAGAAATGTTTATTTACCACCTAAGTAGCTGTTAAATAGCTTTGGAAGGCCTGTGTACCTGCTGGAAATATTACAGAGCCCACTCTGTAATGCTTGAGGCAGTAGTTCGCTCTTTGGATCCTAGCTGTTTGCTCTTCTAGCTGGGAGGAAGGGGCAGCACCAGGTTGCGAGCAGGAAGCCAGTGAGATCCAGGCCCATGTTTAGTGACTCTTGTGGCTCGTTACATGAACCAGGGCAAATTTTATGAGGGACTTTAGATTTTTGCAAAAGGTGAAACAGTTTGTGGTTGAACAGAGGGTCATTCCCTGCTAGATGCTTCTCTTCCCTTTGATTTACTTTCCAACTGTGCTGCTGTGGGCTTTTATTCCCTTTGCAGTGCTGTTGGAGATTTGTGTTAGGTGTGGTTTTTTTTTTTAAATTAATTAATCCAGGAGGAACACAGAGTAGAAAAAGAGTTGGGTGGAAAAAAAAATACCTGTCATGGAGAGTAAACGTGAAAAACTAATTATAGAACCAGGGTTTGTGCTAAGAGGAAAGGAACTGGTAGGCCAGGCATGGCGGGAGATGCTGCTTGCTGGCCTTGTTAAGGTGTGTCTGTATTCCTCCGAGTTTGGGAAGGATGTCTGGTTTAAATTGTTGGGAGCTCTCTATGTCACAGGTCAGAAGAACCCATAATATGCCAGTCTGGAAAAGGGGAAAGGTTCCTCTGTTGGTAATCATCTGTAATCCCCAAGCAACTGTCATACTAGATTATACATCTCTGATTTGTGTCACTCGAGGTCAGCAAAAACATCTCCTCGACTTAGGGGAGCCCTACCAAGTATTCTGTGAGGCCTCAGGCACCACCTGAAATATTAATATGCTCCTTGCCCAGAAACAGTGATCTCTGTAGTCGCTGAGAAAACTGTTATCTGTAGAAATGCTGGTCATGTGAAACTTCATTATCTTTAGCTCAAGTTCAGCAGTATGAGTGCTGAGCTGAGGCTGAATATGTAATTAGATGTTGGGGTTAGGGGGAAAGGCAATAAGGTGGTATCAGTTTGTAAAGGGAACTTTTTTTTGTAGTAAAGATGACTGTACTCATGTCTGTACCTGCCTTTTGCTTTTTCAAAATCAACTTCGCATAGTTCAGGAATGTTAAGTCCAGCAGAAGGGAGGGCTTTGAGAAGCTGAGATAAAGAAGGGCTGGAGCTAAGGTGAATTTGTGCACTGAGATTAAGAAATGGCCTGTAGCATGGTGGACAATGCAAGTAAAACAAGACATGGTTGGTTACACTGGGCCTCTCTGCTTGGTAGTTGGTGGTAGGTCTGATAGCATAATTGAGGAGGAAAAAAAGAGGCAAAACCAAAAACAGCATTCATAAAGTAGATACCTGTCTCTGTGGTGAGAGAAGTATGATCATTTCTGAACTCTTCGGTATCTTTTTCGAGGCACTGGAGAGTCGTAAAATCTGGAGGACTTTTCTGCCTCATTTTCTGCAACTGTATGATAATCTTCCTCATCTAAAGGAAGGATAATCAACCCTAGATGCTTCCCAGGGCATCTGCATTGTTGTCAGGGTTGTCTGGGTTTCAATTTAAGTTAATTTACTCATGGTAAATGCAAGAAGCTGTAACAGTATTGAAAGTCTGATGTTTTCTTGGACTTTTTGTAGGCTCAAGTACAAGCATTAACCTTGATTCCACATTCTCTTTGGTTTCTAAGGTTTTTTTTATGCTGATGCATTGTGTGAAGATGATGTAATAAATGGTACTAATCTTCCAATTCCCAGTAAGGGTTTCTGCACAGTATCAAGTACCTGTATTTATGTCTAGTTGAAATAGTGCAGAAGTTGCTTAGGTGTAGACAAATGCTTGCAGTCACTATGTTGATGATTTATCGTGGCCATCTCTTGTGATTGGTGGTAATCATACTATTTTAAGCATGAACTAATAGAGTTGTTGGTTGCTAGGGTCAGTTGACAGCAGATGCATGAGACTGGGGAATGTACAAATAGGAAAAGGTTTTACTACAAATTCTGGTGGCAGCATTCAGGAGCTTAGATCTTAGAGTACTGAAAATAGGAGGACAGAGAAGGACTTTTCAAACTCAATGAGGCTAGCAGCAGAAGATTTAGTCACAGAGCACTTGCAGGTTTCTGGCACTTAGCATAAATTCAGCCTGATTAAAACTGTTCCAAAAAACAAACAAACAAAAAACCTTTTTATCGCTTTTGGTCTGGTAGTGTGAATTTATGTGGATGCTATTCTGTGTATCATATGACAATGACATTGTTGCTTTTCTGAACTGCAGAAGTGGATTTATCATATTAAGTGCCAGTGGTTTTATACTCAACCAGTTTTTGGTTGAGTATATTTTTGCATTCATACAGCTATTAATGTTACATTATGATGCATTCTGGGAATGAGTTGCCTCTCCATTTTGTAATACAGAGAATTTCTGAGACTGCATGCATATTGTATCACATTCTTGCAAAGAACTAAATTTGTCCTTTCTCAGAATGATTCCATGCAGCAGAAAAAGCTTACCCTGCTTACAGAAAGCAGAAATACCAAATGGACCTCTGCCTAAAGAAAACACTGATTTGCTAAATATTAGTCAGTTTTTGTAGTATGAACAGAACGTAAGCCGCAACCAACAACAAGACTTGTTCTTTGCAGAAATAATTTCAAAGATATTTCCAATGTTGTCCACTCAGACGTGATGTTCCTATGCTCATAAAGATTTACAAGAAACTCTCTTATTTTGCAGAAACGGAAGGCTTTAAAATTGATACCATGGGCACCTATCATGGAATGACTTTGAAGTCTGTAACGGTAAGCTAAAAGACTTTCTTTAAATCTGTTTTATAGAAATGGTGTATGTCTTGTCAGCCTTGCCTAGGCTCTGGAAGGTCACTTTAGTTGACTAATAGAATTAATGAATGTTTTTTCCTGTGAAGAGATAAAACGTGCTTTGATTTGGTCCACACTTTCTAGAGATTTTTGTTCAAGGGGTTTGTCTGCAGTGAAAAGGAGCAGTAGGAAGGCTTTGCTGGCAGGTTTGTCATGTGGAGGTGTAGACTCTTTTTGATTGACTATACTAAGATTTTTGCTAGCCTTCTATATGCCTGTTAAGGACATCTTTCGTACTCATACGTGATAAACCTATGCTCACAAAATTTTAGTAATAAAATTAGGTTTTGGAGTATCAATGTGTCTCTGTGCTTAATAATGATAAATTTGTTTAGTAGTGGAAGAATTTGACCTGCATTGCTGTTGAAACTTTCTGGCTTAGTGAGATTGACTTCTTTTGTATGACTTGACAATGCTATCGGTGGGGATTACTACACATACAGATGAGAGACGCTCAAACAGATTTTTTTGCTGATATTTCTCTGCTTTTGTGGAAATGGGTTGAATGCTCTCAAGCTAACTCTGTTTTGATCTGCTGGTAAGTAGGACAAATGCTACAAAATTAACTAGAGCACTCATTAAAGTTTTTGCCATCTGCGTACCTATATAAATCTGGTGAATTGACAGCACTAAGCACTCTCCTAATCCATGCACTGCCTCTAGTTTGCACTCCTAATTCTAACATAAAGTAGTATCTTGAATGTAAATTTATTGAAACGTTTTAGAGCTTTCTTGTTTGATAAAGGCTCTTGCTTAAGTCTTTCATTCCTAACCTCATTCAGATTTAAAATATTTAAAATAATAATTGGATGGCAACATTTTAAGGAGGGAATCCGTTTACTTCTAAACAGTGTTGTTTGTGGATGAATTCAGAAATTGAGTGAGGGAAGAAAACCCATTATGTCCAAAGATTTGTTCTTACCCCTTGCACGAATTAAGGCTGCTTTATGAGGGATCAAGTAGTGTTGTTATATTAGATCCAGATTTCTGTGGTATGATGTGTCTGTTTCAAGTCATATTGTTGTGAATTAGTGAATAGGCTATGTTTAGGTTGTGTTTAAATTGCCCTGTGGAGTGCGGGGGAAAGCAAGATTATAGTAAAGTAGAAAAGCTGAGATGTTATAAGATGTTTTGTGTTTACACTGAGACGTCAGTGTAAAAACTTAAAAAGCAAGGGAATGTACAGCAACTCTAAAAGTGATGTTTGTTTGAGTTCATTAAAAATAAAACTTTTTTTGTCTTAGGAACCCTAGCTCACATATTCTACCTAAAGTTTTGAGGTAGAATTATTAAGCTATACTTGCTGGTTTCAGCCATTAAGGAGGAAGAAATAACTGATATTTAAAAAAAAAAAAAAACACTACTACAAATAAACCTTTTTTCAACATGAACTAAAAAATTTTTGGAATAACTGTTTAAGAGGTAATACATGACTGCACGTAGAATATCATCTGGTGTCATGAGAAATATTAAAGCTCCATCTGTCATTTAACATTTTTCCAAGAAAGAAGTTGTAAGAGATTTTTGGAATCTTATTTTACAGACTATTAAAAAGGTGCCCTAGATGTTTACCTCATTCATAAATTGCGGTGACGTACTGTCTTTCTTTTTTTCCGGGGGCGCAAGGAGGGGAATAAGTCTGTTAATTACAAGGCACAGAAATGTTCATGTTTTTGTCTAAACTTTGTCACAGTGATGGATCCACATAACCCTAACCCATAATCTTCAGATTGTTGTTTTGTATAGAATACTTAATCTCCTACTAGTTAGCCAATTTCATGTTACACTTTTACTCAGTTTTTTGTGGTTTGCTCCTGTTGTTAGTACTGGACAAATCTAGCACATTTCTGAAATGAGAAAATAACTTCTCCCCAAAAGTTTAATGGAAAAGTACCTAATACTCATTGGCTCAATCATAGGAATATGTGGAATAGCATTGGAATTGCATCCTACCTATGTGATGTCTTGTCCACTATCCTCACAGTAAAGGGTGTTTGTGTTATCCCTTTCGTGAATTCATCAAACATCATCTCAGTGGACTTGAAGTGCTAGGTTGCTCTTTGTTAGAGGCTGTTTTCAGGCTTCAAACCTCTGATTTCCAGATGAATGGTGAGTGAACTTTGAAGTGGTAATTTCTTTACCATTGTTTTCCTTTAAACTTAAACTGAAGTAGCTTTTCTCTTTCTTCTATGGTGTTTGTTTTCATTGATGTACTTATAAAGAGCAGTCATTCTCTTAAAACTTACTTTGTTTGGCTAAACAAGTCTTCTTGGGGAAAAAGCTTTCAATGCCCATCTGAATCTTCTTTATCTGTTCCAGTTAAATTATTTATTTATTTATGTTTGAACATGGAGAAGTAAAATTTTATGTAGTCTTGCAAGTGGGATTTCACCAACAGGTTGTAGAAAGGCATTAACAAAATCTTTCTGAAAGTATAAATATTGGAGATAAAGTAAAATAGCTATTTTACTTTATCTTTGTTCTTTATCACTTTTTTCTATTATTTTTGTTCTAGTTTCCACTTTGGTTACACAAACTGCATATTGGAACAAATTATTTAACTTAATACGGTGGTTCATTTGAGTGTTAACGTTATTGGTAATACCATCTACCTCTGCTTTTGTTTTCTCTGTGTTACATTGATTCTCTTGGCTTGCTTATCACTTGCTTTTTTTTTTCCTCTGAACTAAACAGTTTGTTTTGATGGCTAGTCTTCCCTTTAAAAGGTTGATGGAGCCATTAGCTTCCAACAGTGTCGATCTTGTTAGCCACTGGAAAAAACTTTTGTAAACATATGATTACTACCTGGAGTGTAAACTGTTGACCCATTGTCTGGAGTTGCCCACCCACTTCTCACGTAAAATTTTTAAGATGTCTCTTATTTGTTTCTTGCTATCTTCCCTATGTATCTTCCATTTGGCATTGTATGTCTTATTGTTTTTCTCTGTAATTGATTTTATGACATGTGCGGAACTTCTGTTTTATATTTGTTCTTGCTGAAATGAATTATCTTAGATGCTTGTTCTTTTTAACAGCAAAACAAACTTCTGCATTTTGTCTGCTTTCTTTTCATCAGTGATGTTGAAAACTTTCTTAGCATTCAAAATTTGTGCCAGAACAGATGGTGAATGGTGTTTTTTTTTTTTTTTTTTGAAGTAATGTCAGCTAAAATAACTTGTGCTGCTGGCAGTTCTTCCTTGTAACAGGGTTTTTGCTTAATTGGTGCACTTTCTCTTAGGAAGAACTGACTTCTATAATAAATTTTTATTGTGAAGCTATGACTTCATTATTCTGGACCTGGAATTGTTTGTAACAAGGCATCTTCCTCAGAAAGCCAGTTTTTAATACTCTTGGCACTTTCCATTTGCCTGGGCTGATGATGTTTTGGAAACCACTAAGCTAGAGAAAGTAGCTCTTGGTACCTAGTTACCTAGCAGTTAATGTTGCAAACTGTGCAGCATGACTTTTAGAAACCCACAGGTCTACCTGCAGGCTTCGCTTCAAAGCATAATGCTTCGTATAGCAGAGCAGCTTCTGGGTGGTGGTGGTGTGTGTGTGTTTGTTTGCTTGCTTGCTTTTTAAGTAGGAAAGTTTACTGTTTGAAATGTATCAAATAAGAGGTACAGAGCTGCAGAAGATAAATATGTTAATATTTTTGTACCATGTAGGATGTGAAGGAGTGCTGAGAGAATTTTAAACTGATATTCTCAACGTGTTTGTTCTTGTGTACATCTGACTTGTTCAGGGCATTATCTTTCTGCTTTTCACTGACTAAAGAGAAATGCTAACTTTGAGACTAAGCCAGTGTCATCTAGTGGAAGCCTAGAAAGCGGGTTTGACCTTTCTTTTATATATAATGAAATTAAATTTTGGACTCATGGTTGCTGTCACTGCAATGTGTGAAATATATTATCTGTTGTTATAGTCTGAGATGTAAAGAACAGAACAAGCTAGCTATCTGCACTTGTTTTACGATACTGGAGAAGTTGCTGGTTCCACAGATGTCAGATTAGGCTGGATTTGATAGATTGGTACTAAAGTGTATCCTCTTGCAAGCTGAGAGCATGCTTTGTATTGACTGTGTGCATATGCAAGTAATACTTGTTTCTCCATGACAGTAACTTCGGGGTTAGTCACTGCTTGTTTTACCCCTCTTTGAGTTTTTTCTTTAAGTTTTCATCACTTCAACTAATGTGAAAGAAAGGAATAGATTGATACCGTGTGGAATGATTTCCACTGCTTTCAGCTCTAGGAGTCCTGACTAATGATCAGCTGTGATTCAGAGCTGTTATAGACTTGGATGTAAGCAAATAAGATCTGCATATTAGTGCAGTAGGGCCTTACAGAAATTACTTTGTTGCCTTTCCTAATTGCTGGAAAGCTCTCTTTTTTTTTTAACTTATGTTTTCTTTTAGTAATCATAGCTGCTGAAGCTCAGAAGCTCCCTTTGTCTTTTGTGTTTGCTGCTGCTAATGGAAACTCATTGATCATCTGCACTTGTATGCAATCAGAAATATTGTTGGCATTTGTTTTTCTCAGTGTTCTAAAAACAGGTGGATACCTGTCCTTAGGTATTGAGGATCATTTTGGGCTACAAGTGAAGAATCAGTATAGTCAGTGAGTTAGGGGTTCAGTGGAGGCAGCTGGCTCGTAGCAAACCCTCAAATGTGAGTTTCTGCAGTGTATTCAAACATGTAAGTTTTTCTCTAGTAAGAAGTTCTGTGCAAGCTTTTAGTGCTTCTGAGTTTTGTGTTAATGCTTTTGCTACCAATTAAACAAAAAACACTTATTTGGCTTTCTAGTGTAAACTGCCAGGCTTTACAATAATCTTTTAGTTGTAAAACTATCCTGAGTAAACAAGAGAGTATTGATAATGGAAAAAAAAAAAAAAAAAAACCACAAAACCAACATGAGTTTACAATTGAAACAAATACATTACATACTCCTGACAGAACACTGTTAACTACTGGGAGTCCCTACATAAGCAGCACTCCACACAGGCTTAACTTCAGAAGAACTGGCAAACTGTTCTAGCACCTCTCGGGTCAGAAGCATTTTTTTTCCATCAGTTTCAGATGTCAGTTTCAGATTTTTAGAATTAACTCATGAAAGTATGTTACTGTTGATGCCCCCAAAATCTTTTGAGTATATTAGAGTCTTGGTGATTTTATTATTTTAACTGAGAGGGTTTTTTAACCTCTGGTATATTTTTTAAGGATTATTGTGTAGTAGAATGAAGGGAAAGGCTAAGTTTCTGGCACTTTAAAGATTGGGCCGGTGGGGAGGAGACATGCAGAGGCAGAAGCAGTCAATATGGTGTATGCACAGATTTTGTATAAAAGACTATGATTCTGTGTAAGTAGGGAAATCCGTGAGATTTTCTTAAATTTATATTGAAAAATTGAGTGTGATTCAATACCAAAACCTGAAGTGACTTTTCAAAAGCATACGATGGAATTGAACATTGTTTTTCAATATGCAGATGAGTAACACTTAACTTCCAAAAATAAATAAAAATTGAACACATCCTAAATGCTAGGTTGGAGAGAGATACTGCTTACCCACATCGCCAGCTTTATATGTCATGTCTTAATCCCATTAAAATATTTGAAAGGAGTGGTACTGAGGGCGGAGCCAGCAAAACAACAGACTCCTTGAAAGTGTTTGAAACAGCCTCCAAAGCAGGGTGCAGTTCTCGCGCAGCCTGTGCACAAGCTGGTCATTATTCTGCGTGCCAGCCGAAGGTCAGCCTGCCCACGCCCTCTGCTGCGGGGGGACAGCACTCTGTGCCTGCTCTGGGCGTCGTGGCAGCTTGTGAAGCAGCTGTGATGCTGCTCGGCTTTTAACCAGCAAAAGAGGGTGAGGGAAACTTTGTAATAGTTGCCTATTGGAAGAGCATTCCACAAATGATGCTCGAGGTACAGACTTTTGTTTTCATTGGATTTGTAATTTGTTTCATGTTAAGTGTGTTGATCTGTAACTAACTGGGACATAACCACCTGTTTGTGGTCCGTCAGGGTTAAGAGCTAGAACATGACTGCTAATTTGGAAAATCCTTGAGCTAGAAATTGCTGGAGTAGTCTCCCAGCAACCTCCTACTTTTCTTACCCTTGTGGACTGCTCTGGGATAGCAGACTGGAAGGCCCTTTTGTTGATCTTGTGTGTCTATATACTCTTGTTAGAGCAGATGAAATGCAACCAGTTTCCGAAAGACTATTAGTGTATTTTGTATGAAAATGTCTATACGGCAATTTCAGTCATTGGCATTTCATTACCTCGGTCATGTTTCAAACATTAAATAAATGACTGTCCCTTAAAGAGTTTTAGTGTAAATGGCCAAATTGAAACAGACCAAGGAAAATAGCACACAAATGCTGCTTTCAAGAAAATGTGTTAGGTTGAACAATGCCACGCTCATTTTCTCTGTGATTGTAAATCATGTGTATCTGTGCCAAGATATCTTGCCATTGTACTGCATCATACAATAGAATTGCCTGTTTTGTTCCTCATAATAGGTTTTATTTTATTTCGAGACCAGGAACTGCAAATTCAAGAAAAAAAGTGGATGTTGTGTAACTAGTCACACGTCTGGAAGTTGAGCATTACTGAGTTGGCCAGTATGCTACTGAATAAAAGATGGAGCGAGGCCTTGAGCCATCTAGCTTTGTTATTGAATGAACGTGTCTGAAGTCACTGTTCTGTGTAAAACTTTATTGTGTCAGCGTGCTAAGTGCGCTTGTGGTGTGCCTGTCAGATCCTTGAGGGATTTAAATGGAGGAGTGCCAAGTATGAGAATCTGAAGTATTTCTGAGTATACGTTGAAGTGGAACTTTAGACATCCAGAGAGCTTTACATACAAAAGCTTGAGAGCCTTAAAAGCTCTTGGTATGAATTTTAAGATAACTTGCTGGACCTGTCTTGACCTAAGGCTGAATGTTACTGTCTTGTTTGCTAGCACTATGGGTATCCCTTCAAGAAACTCTTCTGCCCTGTACACTTCGGGCTAGAACTCAGATCCTTTCCAAATGCTCCAGGAGTCGCCCTTATTTGGAAATGTGACCCCAAATTAAAATGTCCAGCAAATTTCATTCATCTTCTTTGCAGTCTAATTTCTGCTTGAATCTCACGTAAGTTCTTGGTTTCATTTGTGTTTCTCAGGTATTAAGATTTGGCTGAAACATCTATCAATGAAAGTTTTATAGAGCATTGCTCAGTGATACTATCTGAACTCAAGCTACAAACGTTTATACTTTGTCCTAATTGTTCTGACTAATCAAACATGGGCTTCACACCACTTATACATTAAACAGTGGTGTCAACACTTCTACAAATTATCTCCAGACATCTGCTGAATATGTAATAGCTGCATCTTCAATTGACAGTTTGTCATCAAATTTCTTCTAATGGTGATAGGCCAATTTAGCTGTTGTGTAGCATTCAAATTTATTTGCAGTGTTTATGTTAATATGGTATATGGGTCTTTTGGACCTTTCCTAAAGAATGTCCAGATAAAAGCACATTTTAACCTACTGTTTTTAACAATGGAGATCACAATGAAGGTTTTAACATTTTGCTGAGACATCTCTGAAATCAGTAATTATTTAAGAGATTAGGGTCATAGCCTTTTCCAGCACAAGTTGTTGTTTTAGTGTAAATTTTTAAATGCTTTAACAAATTTGGATTATAATAATTTTTGCCACTGTTCCTTCTAAATAGTTCCTGATAATATCCAAGAACCCAGCAATGCAAAGATACCAGTGTGCTGAGTGTTCACGCAACATGTCAGAAGGCATTAGCCCCACTTTGAGGAGCTTATAGTTGAATTTAGCATAGTCTTAGTGATATTTTCATTTCTTCATCATGGAAATTGAAGGATAGTGACAGGGAACCTGTTGGGTCCCTGGAGGCAGTGTGTAGGGGCATTTGGAAGATGGGAAGAATAAAGAAGGGGAAATGAGCATGTGACAGATGGGGGACCAGAAGGCAGAAGTTCACTTCATCGTCCCCCTTTCTCCCTCCAAGTTTATCCACGTTTGCCACAATAATGATACGGGTTACTATCCCATGGTCTTTGAATAGGAGCCGTAACAGTTTTGGAGTTTAACACGCTTCTCAATTTATGATACAATAACTAAATCAAAGTTACAGCTCAAATAGTTAATGATCAGCTGAGTAGTTGATGTAACTAATCTGAGATGACTGAAGCAAGATATTCTTCTCTGTTTAGTTGTTGAGATAATACCATTATCATTAGGCTGTATGACACTTTTCTGTTTGGTTACTTGCTTTTAGTGGAGTAAGATACAATCCGTTTTTTGTGGAAACAAGTATTCTGCTTGGAGTACTTGCTTATGTGTAACTTAGCATTGTTGTCGTACCTTCTTCTGAGCGTGGAAGATAGGATAGCTTGACTGTTATCCTAGCAATATCCACAGGAACATACCTTAAAGGCCAGTCTTTGTACATCTGACTCAGGGTACTTACTACTGCTTGTTAGTTAAGCCAGAGCAAACTGAGCTTTTATATTCGTTAATTCTGTTTTTTCCTTATTCTCAAGGCTCTCCTTAAACATCTTTAAGGACTATTGTTCTAATTCGTGGACTTTGTTCTGGAGTTAATATTTTAAAGGTCTGCCTTCTTTCTTTCTTTCTTGCAGTTATGTGTTTTTTTGTTACTTTTTCTTTTTTTCCTCCCTTGTATAGAACTTCCCTCAGTATATGACTGGTAGTGTTTGAATCTATCCTGAGGGTTTCTTAGTGTGGGAGACTTTCTTCGCAGGTGTAACTGTTATCTTGCTATTACAAGAGTGTGTTACAAGGAATATGTTATAAGAAGGTGTTCTTTAGTTTTGGCATCTGTATATGTAAGGTGACCATAGTACTTTCTCAGCTCTGAGCACGTCAAACCTGCAGAGCTCAGAACTGAGACAGGTCTTTGGGGGCAAGTGTAAATGAAATGGTGATGTAAGAACCCTGGTTTGCAGTCTTTTGAGGGATGGATTATAATTTGTCGTTCAGAACTATTTCAACATAGTGAAACATCACTAATGAAAAGATCCAGTCAAAATAGCAAAATAGGTGATATTTTAAAGCCTTTAAGGCAGTTTCTTCTTGCACCATTTGAGAATGTAATCGATTAAGGCATATTTTGGTTTCTACTTGTTTGTGGTTTTATTGTTCCGTCAAGGTGTTAAACTGCCTGTGCCTTTTATGTAGCAACACGCTCTTGCAATTGAATCTGCATTGTCACTTTTGAGATGCTTAGATGTGTTTTGTTTACTTTTGATAAGGCAAGGATCTATAGGCAAAATCCTGATGTTCTCAGATTTGCTACCATTGGTCCTGGATACAGTCTGTTTCAGCATAGGCTTTCTCATTAAGTAAAAGACTTGTAAAGACTATATAAATGAACTCTGCATCAGTTATGGCTCACTCAACTACCATTTAGGCAATACTGATCATACCTTCTGGCATATACCTATGATCGCAATTTGCAGAGCTGCCATCTGGAGCTACATTTGTTTTTACTGAGTAATATGCTATTGCGGAAAATACTTGCATCAGCGCTGCTGGAAGGGTGGTTCTTCGGTCTTTGTTCATCTAAAACCCTCATGAAGGCACTGAGTGTCTGGAGGTAAGGGAGGCCTGTGTATGTGTGAATGTGTATGTCTGTTCTTTTCATTTAGCACTTCATATTCCACCCCCCCGCCTTTTATTCCCTAAGGGATTATGGGATTTTTCAGAGTTTTTTGGTTTGGGGATCTTCTAAGTCACACGAACCCCATGCATATACAACTTCAGACTTAACACTGAAGATGTATAGTATATACCGGGCAAAAAAATAATTTGGTTTCTAGTATTTGTGCACAGATACATGCATAGTATGAATGTGAATTTCTTAGACATTGATTAAACATGAAACATTGATTTACTTCTAAAGTGTAAAATCAATTCTCAAAGATGTTTTCTGCTACTATACGAACATGCTAATCTTCAATACTTACTATTTCAGATGTTTGTCCAAAACATCAAATTTATCCAAATCGGTTGGTATATTGATAGAAATTGATAAATAACTGAGAACAACTGCTTTTTACAAATAAGCATGTTGATTAGCTAGTTTATAAAACTTTTGGTTAGACTTCATATAGCATAAATATTAACAAAGCGTGGCTTTTTCACCTTATGTTGCCATTGCATAGGAACTATTCAGTTGGTTTGATGCTTTAGAAGACTTAAGATGTGTTATTGGAATTAAAACGTCTTGCTCCTCCTTTCTCCTTAAGGTTAAAAGCAGACACTTTCTCTACATAGAGGTGTGTGAGTGGGTTTTGTGCATAAGCAGCAGACATGCTTTTACACATCAGTTTAAAAAGGAAGTGTGAAGCAAAATTTTGTGTGACTAAGCAAAGCGATAGTGATATGGTAAGACTGCTTCTTGTTAACTGTAAATTGCTGTAAATTCATAGTACTTCTATATCCAAATAATGTTTTTTAAATTCTGGGTTTCTTCATAAACAATAAAAGTAATGTAGTTTTTCCTCTATAATCACCTAAACCTCTTTTACCCAAGGAAAGTGGTATCTCCTCATGCTCTGCTTTAACTTGGAGGGATGTGCAGTTGATCAGTTCAGATGTATGCTATCTGGTGGCTCGGTGCTGCCATTTTGAAGAGATACAGAAAAAGTACTGCCTGCCTTTCCTTCCTTAGGGGCACCAGTCTGAGGGTCTCATTTCTCTGGCTAGCAATTTTCACAAAATTTGACAAAGATAAAACATTCCTCCAAGTCCAATTGAAACTGGAAAGTAGGTTCAGAGAATATTGCGGAAGGAGGGAAAGGAGTGTTGCTGAAGTAGGCTGCTAACAAATCTCTTTCCTGCTGGGAGAAAAAAGCCTCTCACTACTTTGGAACAAAGAAACTTGAGGGTGCATCGTGCCGCAGTATTAATCAGTCCTACTTCACAGTTGTCTTGGGAGCAGTTGATATAAATCAGGCAAGCAGACTGTGATATTTCTGAAATCTAAATAGAATACAGTTGTCATTAGAAAAAATAACCTGCCTGATTTCCTCCCCCCCAACGTGGTCACTAAGTAAAACAAAAGACTTCTGGATGGAGTGGGCTTTATAAGACCTTAAGACAAATATTTCATAACTAATAATTTAGTTGCCTACAACATACACAGCTGCCTTGTACTGGTCTATAAATTCCAGTCTGTTTTAGTGTGATATCATATGCTGTAACAAACCACCAATTTTATAGTAGGTTTCACATGTCTAAGTCTTGAAAAATCAAAAAGCTTACAAAAATATCTGGACATGAACAGCAGGTGAAATTCAGATTAAAATAGTAAATATACATGTTAGCATTACGATCTGCTTATTATTCTGTCTTAGTAAAATCTAAATGGATGCTGCACTGCCTGAGATAACATTATATCTATTTTTAAAGGATAATCTTACATTTGACTCAAATTTCACAAGTTTTGTAAAATTTGAACATGTAAATCAGCTTCCTTGTTCATACCTAAAATCCTCAGTAAATTGTATTTATTGTTACACCTGCCGTTTGCACTAATGAAAGAATAGCCTGGTCAGGCTGTTTGCTCACCTTTGTTTGGATGCAATAAATATTTAGTAAGGGTAGCTTTCATATACATGTTATTGTACTGTACAGCAAAAACAATATGTTCAGTATGTTTCCTATATTCACTTCTCTGGCAGTTCGCAGCAAGATTATTAATGTCCTTTTGTTTTGCTCTCTGGAAAGCTGCCTATAGTTGAATTGCATTATCAAATAGCGTGAATTCTTTAAAATATGAATGTGCCACTAGATCCCTCTAAACAGTGAGTATAGTAAGAATAGTCTGTGTGCAGGAAATGTACTGTAGGTGGAAAGTTACAGTAGGCAGAAAATATTTTCAAATGTTATCGCTCCTTTGTATGGAGTTGAGCTGAAGTTAATATTAAAAGTAATAAATGGCTCAAGTCCTCCAGGTTAAGATGTAGAATGTATTAAACAGTAGCCGCTAGTACTTGTGAAAGTTCTCAGTTACGAATAAAAATCATACCTTTAAGGAAATCGTGTAACTTCCTGATGCCTCTCATAAGTGGAATGAAAATGGTTGATAAACCTGACATTTATTATTTGGCAAACTTAAAGGAGTTTCTGCCTTATGTTCAGTAAAGTGATGCTGCTTTAGCAAAGCCATATTTAAACTATGTTAAAATGCACAGAGAGATTAAAATGCTTCATATGTATGGCATAATATAAGAACGCTCACAGCTTTGAGAAACGTTCTGATTTTATTTTATTTTTTATTTAAAACAAAAGACTTGTTTTGGCTCAAGTAGGCCTCACCATTTTCCTCTTCTCTTTCCCAGAAGGAAGCTCAATTATTCTGTCCATAAGAAGATTAAAAGGTGATCATGTGGGCAGATGTTTCCTTTTCTCAAGGGTAAACAAAGTAGAATAAGGTTCTATGGGTAGTCTGAAAGGTGATGGAAGAAATGTTTTGCTTCTGTTAAATTGCTCTTTACAGAAAGGTTTAATGGCAGGGAGGGAGTGCTCTCAGTCGTTTTTAAAGTTCTTGTTGTTTGTGACATAATCTTGGTGGGGGGGAAAAGATGTATTCTGTTTTTATTTATTAACAGCCTCTTCACTCTGACAGTGATCTGTTATTGTTATACTTCAATATAAATTTAGGTATTACTCTGAGTTGTACTTTGCTTCTTAATTCTTTGTGGTTTCACTGTAAGATAATAAAATTTATAACTTCTCTATACAGAAAGGTGTATGCATATCTAAATCCGGGTTCAGTTAGTTTTCAGTTCTTTTGATTAATATCTGAACATTTTCCTGTTGATAAAACCCTGGCTGAGGTCCTGCTTATTTGTTACTACCAAGCTGCTGTAGGAGAGGCTCACAGTGGATCCCGTGTGCTTTCCAACAGTATTCCCAGGCGTCCTGTCCTGTATACAAACTGATGCTTAACCACTGTAGCCTGTGATCCAGCTGTCGTAGCCTCCAACCTGCTGCTGACCTGGGAGGTGCTTCATAGTTTAAGTTGTCAAGCTCTCTGCCGTTCTCGGCACTTGGATCTTCCTGGATTCCCGTCTTGTTTAGAGATTTTGTGACAAACATAACAAATTTCTGGAAGTGCCTTTGCAGTCATCTAGATGTTAATCAAAGAACAATAGCTGCATGTAGCTTTGGAGGGGGGGAAATACATCCCCTGCATCTGAAACTTTTTTTTTCTTCCCAGTAGCCTTTGGGTCTCAGTTAATGCCTTTCAAGGATCTTCTGGAAGTTCCTCCCAGCCTTCTGTTGTAGCTGCTGATCTCCGCAGTACAGGATTTGTTTTAAAGGGTTAAAGTCTTGAGTTGTTATTTTACATTTCTAGTTAAATACCTCAGGTCTTTCCAGGGTGAAGCTGTTGCCACCTGAGTGCGTGTAGTGGCTAGGAATCATTAGGAAGTTAAGTTTTCGGCAATAATCTCCTTTTTCCTGTTAGCGCAAGTGCTTCATAGTTCTGCCATTCAGAAATAACCTTTTCTCCTTAATACAAAGGATGATGCAATCTAATATGGCAATATACGAGTGTTCCTTAAGGCTTTATCTAGATCAAGGCACTCAAGCGAATTAAAGCAAATTACCGAAGTGTACAACATCAACATTTGTAAGTTATAATGCAGCCATTGGCTGGTGATGTCTTTAGGAATAAAATTACTTTAGTTAGCTGTAGTTTAATTTCCTTGGTTTACAGTGAGCGAAGGGCAATTTACTCCTGCACTGGAAAATTCATTTGGGAATTTAAAGCATTGAAATTTATATGTTTTGACTTCTCACTTTACTTGAATCTTTTATAAACGTTTAGATCATGGGTTAGCCCATTACGTTTTGGAGCAGTTTCCCAGGACTGTCATGTGCATTTCCTGCTTCTCTTGTTCCTGAGGTCCTATTTGTTTAGGGCTGTGCGTGTTCACTACTAGGTTGCATAGGATTACAGATTTGATCTAAATTAGATCCACAGATAAAATTCAACTACCAGTCCTCTTCAGTCCAGGTAGTAATGCCTAGATTATATTGATCTACAATGGTGTTTATTAATTAGCTTATAAAGACCAGGCATTTTCCAGCATGTGCAATTCAAAGTCTTCTTGCTTTTATGTAAATTCAGTAAACTTTAAAATTTTCATAGTGCAAATATTGTTGTGTGTTTCTTCAAACAAATAAAAAAAAAAGTACCAGAGATCTTTTTCATAACATAGTGAAACACCTATTCCCAGTACTTAATTTGATCAATTGAAGCATACCACTTAAAATTTTTCTCATTTGATTACATAACAGTTTAGGACAGAATTTTTTTCTTTTATTTCTTTGGTACTTGTCCTGTCTAGGTATTTCCCCAAAAGTGTGGTTTTCCTTGGTTTTGCACCTTTTATCTCTCTATTTAACAGGAAGAGATCCACTATGTAACACTTGCTAAAGTGTCCCAGTTTCCAAAAGTTTAGAATAACAGAGACTAATTATAAAGTATTTTTACTGTTTTTGATACTTTTCATGTAACAAGCAGCAACACAGTAAGTTACTGCTAATTTCTACTCATATGACTACTGTAGGTAGTATCATATTAAAACATCCATGTAGTTGAATCTCTATAGGTGAATTTCTCTGTTCCATCCTCCCATTTTGCAGTAAATGAGGAAATTCCTGCAATATTTCTGTGAATTATTGGATAAATTTTATCAGCTGTTTAGGACGGGAGTGTTGGTAATAACAGATCCTAGTCAACATTTACTATATGCTTACTGGACTTGTTAAAGTCTACATTCCTACATTGGCAAACCATTGAAACCAGTCAATTTGTTTCAGTCTAATTTCACCTGATACCAGAGTTAAGCGAGAGTTGGTCTACAATATATAGCCAATTCTCTGATGACCTCTAAAAGATTGTTGCTTATTAGAAGCTTTGAAAATTTTGTATAGAAAAGTCAGAAACTAGTTTGGTATTTATCAGGACCAGACGGATTTGTGTCATCTTTTCTGATGGTGGTCTTGAAAAAAGCTACATTTAGGTAATTAATGACCGTATGTTTAAGAAAAGACCAGTTGGAATTTCTCTCTGAGGAAATATTGTATCTTTAGTGTTTGTGTTGTGTTTGTATGGGGAGAGAGATTGTTACAGGATTTGTTTGGAGGAGTCCTTAGTTCTTCCTACTGCATCTTACAGAAATCACTTGGGTGTTACCACGTATCCTTTTGATATATTGGGAAAACGCTGAACTGTGAAGAGGCAGTTGGCAAAGGAAGAAAGTAGGACATCAAGAAAAGAAAGCTGTATTGACCATTACAAGAAGAATTCTGTTTTTGTTGACTTCCCAAAAGCCGGGGACAACCTGACCATGGATTCTTGTGTCTGTGTCCATTTGTCACTGATACAAATGAAACGCCAAATTATTTAGTTGGCCGTGGTGGGAGGCAGATTTTTTTATATGGCGACTCATCCCATTGTGATAATTTTTCATTTCAAGTAATTGACAAGGCCAGTGTAAAATGTGTTCAGCAAATATTGAAAGCTACTTCTGCTGAAAAGTCTTTAAGGAAAAAATGGGAACTATCCACCACCTTGCCTTATATATCTGGATATGATAAGGAAGGCCAGCTATTCAACCTTCTGGCGTGGTTGGATCAGTCCATCCTTTCAGCACGTGAGCACTGTCCAACTCTGCAATTTGTCTTAAATATTTCCATTATCTTAATGCTGAAATGACTGTACCAGTGAATGTGTTTTTATTTCCAACACTGTAATCTGATGCAAAAGTACTTTGCCATATTCTAGCTAGTATACAGCAGTGTGTACTGCTTTCTGGAATACTGTTGCACACAGGTGGTGACATTTTGGAGAACCAGCATTTTGAGTAGCTTTCAGGCTGAAAAACTTGTGGTTATACTAAAAAATTGGGAACAAATGACATGGATCCTCAGACTATGAAAAACATAATTTAAAATAAAAAAGCTTATTCATCTGTTTTATGAGTAAATCAGTGCATTATATTAGTACTTCAGACAAAAATCTCTTGCAATTCCTCAAGAATAAGGAATTTCTAAGCAGTTATAATTCCTTTAAATATAACTCTGTGTAAATAACAACTTCCCAGTGGTATGAATACTCACAAGTCTAAAAGAATATTGTGATAAGGAGTGGGGGGCAAATTGCTTTATTCCAAGTAAAATATATTTTACAGTGAAAAACTGTACATAAAAGATTCGTAGATGTTTCTCTTATAGAACTAGAAGAGGTAAGTATTAATATTAGTCTGGTTGTCATAAACAGTCTTACATACAACAAAAGTAATGTTTCTCGAAAAGACTTGATTTATAGAATGTGTGCAGAAGACGGTAGTTGCAGAAGGTGTGTGTTCATATGTGTGAAGCTTTCTGATGAGTAGGAGGAGGGGTAGGGAAGAAGTGTAATTGTGCACTTTGTTCTGGTTTTTCCATTCTGCTCTGCTAGTGTGAAATTTGGACAATAAATCATTTGAGTTGTTTAACTTCTACTATTAGAAAACAAGGAAATTGTGTAAGGGGAAAAAAAATGAAAAATGCTTGAGGGACCCAGAGAGTGCTTTTTTTTATTATTTTTTTTAAAGTATGAATATGGCAGCATTAGATTTTACTCAGGATTAGAGCCCCCAAATTACTGGGAGAAGGCTGTCATTCCTTTTTAACATTAATGAAAGTGGATATCTTAAGTTGTTTTAAGCATCTATTTCTCAACAAAATTTTTAGTAGAAAGAAAATTGTATGTTTGCCAGATGTAGCAAGCAGGCTTGCCTGATATTCTGAAGGGCATAGTTCACAACTGGATAGTATGAATTAGCAACTGTGGCTTTTAAGCTTGAATAAATTGTATTTTTTAGAAAATAAAAGAATTGTCATTATCTATTATTCTTTTAATTTATATATCTATTTTTACCATGCTGAAAATATAGGAAACAGATTAACTTTTTAAAGTAATGTGGTTAACTTTCAGAATAGATAAACCATATTGATTTTGGTGAAACGATAGGAGTACTCTGCTGCATCTGCTCTTAAAAATCACTTCGGATTTGAAAGACAGAACTTTCTTATGACATCAGTAGGGGCTTTATTGAAAATACTTTTCAGATGAAGTTGCATTTTATTTAGAATCAATGTGTGTTTTTTTTGTTGTTGTTGTTTGGTTGGTTTTATTTCCCTTTGGTGTGCCTCATTGTGCTTACAGCATAAACTTTGCAATTTGCTTTTTGAGGAACAGATGTGTTGTCCCCTCAGGTATGTATACGATATTTACTCTTATTTTAGAGTCTTAAGTAATGTCAAGAGCATACCTGAATTATAATCTTGTTTCTTTAAATTATTAGGACATAAAAATGTTATTTTTTTCCACGTTAAAAAACAATCAATAAAATTCGAAGCTTTAAATTATTCAAAGATGATACAATGGGAAATCGGTTATTCTCTTGATTCACAGAGCTGGATAATTGAGTTAAATTTTTATGTCTTCAAAAATCAATGCCTAGGTGGACTTTGGAGGAATGCCTGTAAAAAGACTGGCATTTGCATTAACTGGCAGTAGTGATTTTTTTACATAAAATTTGTGACTGAGTCACAGATGGCGTTTTCAAGTGATTCATTTTTGTTTTATAATCTTGCATCAACCTATATGTTATGGCACAACAGGCTTTAATTATGACGTAGCTTTTTATGTGCCAAATTCACGGTTCTTTTGGAAGTGATGACAGCAGTAGTGAAATCCTGAAAGAAACTTAAAAACTCTTTCTTATTCTTAAAATATTTCTAAGACCTCATCTTGTTTAAATGCAGGATATGTTAAATATTTAATAAAGGCAGTGAGCTAGCTTTTTGTTTTCCTTGGTGGCTCGTTTTGGTATTTTATGAACAAAGGATTTCTTATGGCAGTCAGTTTTTCATGTTTTAAATCGTGAGCTTGCTGAGACATGGGAACACGTGGCCTTTCCACAAGAAAAGATGTTTTTGTGTTTTTTCTTAAGAGTGGAGGGATATAGTGTTTTTATGATGGTACGGATGTTTTTAATTTTTAATATAATAAACACTTGTTAAAGTGTTAGCAGAGGAAGAGCTGGAAATACTTGACTTTTTGAGGACTTTATGTTGGAAAGATTGGCTATTTCCTCTAGTCTGTTGTTTGTCATCTTGGGAAATTTTAAACCTGTAAGGATTTCACACTGTTCTCAGTTTCTTCATCTTCTTTATATTGAAGTAATTGCAAGAAAATATCAAAGCTGGTGTCCTTAAAATGTTAAGGTGAGAAATGTTTCGCACACTTCTTTCTAATGAGGTAAATGAAAAAGTGACTTCTCCATCATGCCCGAACTAAGTATTTGGGAGATCATAGTGAGTGGTTCACTGAATATTGGTACTAAACAGCTAAAATGTCAGTTAATATTAGATAAAGCTAGATGGGTTAAAAGGAAATGGATGCACTTGTCTTCAGAGATGTATTTTTATATTCTTCAGTATACTTTGGCCTCCGGTGAGGTGAAACAGCTTGCAGTGTTTTTTTATTTGAAAAAATTTGTATTGGTTTCATAGTGATAAAGATTATAGAAAAACACCAGCTTCTTCCTCACTCAGGCAAATGATACCTAGAAGATAGCAGCAGTAATTCTTTTCACTCTTCAGAAAGTGTATTCTTTTCTCAGGTGTTCCCAGGTGAATGAAAGCCCTTTGAGAAAATTCCAGTCGAACATTTTAGCAGTCTTGGATTTTCCACCCAGTATAGCAACTGTGCACAACATAAGCAATCAGATGGAAACCTTTGAGACTACATAAAACTTTAAGCCATGAGCATACCCTGTGCTGGAGAAATGTTTTTTTGAGAGAGAAGTAACTTGAGGTTACTCTCTCGGTCAGAACGTTTTGACCACAAGCACAGCCTTGAGAGAAACGAAGGCGATGGTTCGTACCCTGTGGTCTGGGTTGTGCAGTAGTTAGCTCATGAAGCCAAATGCATCATTACTATCATCCAGTGAGTATTATTGTGAAAACTGTCAGATTTAAATGCTTAAGAGAGCTCTTTCAACTGTTGCCATGGTAATGAGAACAGCAACATGGTAGTTTTCATCTATATCCCATGTTCAGCTAAATTCTTTTGCAGTCATTTAACTGTGAAACGAAGGTACTGTGCTGTACCAGGCCACCTTTCCTTTGAGTTAACCAGGGACAAGTGAAGAATATAGTGAGCACTTTCTTTGAAAGTGAAATATAAGTTCTAGGTAAAACTGATCCGGTTTTCTGCACTGGTTTGACTGTGTGTTGGCACTCCTATATGTAAAATAATCTCTCTGGAGTTACTGACGTGCTATTCATGCCATCATGTCGTTTCTTGTAATTACCCTGGTGCAGGCCATAATAAACACAAGCTAGAAATCTTGTTACGGGAATGGGCTTACCTTGAGTTTTTATTTTCTCCAGAAGGGAAGAAGTGCAAACACTTCTAGAAACCAGAAATTCAGATGCTGCTTTCTGATTTGGCCTCACTTGTAGTGCTTTCCTGTATTGCTGAGCCTGCCCTATATATATTTTCTTTTCACCTGCGTGGTGGTGATCAGCTGCTGTGTTTTTGGTTTCACTCTTTTTATTTCTGACATTCAAGAGCTCTTTTAACTGACCTGCTGCAAGTTTGTTTCCACAGCCCTCCCCCAGCCTCCATCCCCGGAAAGCTTTTGAATTCATTCTTGCCTTGGGTACAAAGCAAAGATGATGTTCTCTCCTTTCTGACCTACATTTGCATGGTGCAGCATTGCATAGCTGGCGGTGCAGCTTCCCTGCCTCCCTCCTTTCCCCATGCTCCTCTTGCTGAGCAGCTGGGTCTTACAAAGCAGAGCTGGACGCGGGAGGCTGGACTGGGTGTGCTGGAGATGTAATCTGTGGTAATACAGCAAACGCAGTGTGTGATAGGTATGATCGATCCCCAGTCTGAAATTATTGGGGTCAGGAATGGTGAGACTGTGTGCCACACAAATCACACGCAGTTTTGAAAGAACAAAATCTGAATTGAAAAGTGAAGATGATGCTTTTAAAATTTGGCAGGTGTGGTTATCATGATGTAAAGAAATTGTCCAGTAGTTACCTGTGTTATTTGACAGCCTAAAGTAAGGATTGAGAAATGAGTTCTAAAAATGAAAAAAGCACCTAAATATATTCTTGCTAATAGCATGAATGTAGGAAGTAGTAACTTCTGTATTCTTCTCTCTTTCATCTCCTCCTGGGAAGTTTTCACAAATTGCAATGAGTATTAATTCAAGAGATAAGATTTTCTTGCACTGTGGAATGATGTAGATATAGATCGAAGTATGATTGGGGATTGTTTTAATGTATTGGGAAAATCAGTAGGGTTGGGGAGACCTGTCTAGAGTAATGGCTTTTAGGTTCTTTCCCTGTGCATATGCCATGCCTGATCTGGCATTGATTTTGAGACATAATGCATGGTTTAACATGATTATATATTATGAAAATATTTTGTAAATATGGTGTGACATATTTACTGCATTGCAAAGAAAGCAAATTTTTAAATTACTATTCTAATCAGCTTAACCTGAAAGCCAGTCTGTCTTATTGCTTCTAGATAACTGCCATCATATAACTTTTAATTTGTAGGACAGAGAAATAACCCATAACATTTAGGTGAAGATCTTAATGGTCACTGATTTCCACCCCCCCCCTCCCCCCCCAGCAACCACTGAGTCTTGCAAGTACCTTTAGTGTTATTTTCTTCAGACTAGAACAGATCATGAACTTTATCCATGACAAAAATCCATCAGTGTCTGGGGATAGGATTAGCCTTCATACTCCAAAAGCCGTAGTTGTGCGCTTTCCGTGCTCAAATCTATTGATGTGGGATCTGCAAATAACTCAGATCACCAGTATGATGGGAGATGTGAGAGGAGCAATTCTGTTATTAAATAATATTTGTAGAGCTTTATTTTGGCTGTCTAGTATCAATGTGAAAATCTTTTGTTGAAAGTTAAATGAGGAAAAATTACTGAATTTCAGTTTCTGACTTTGTTCCCATGCTTACTTTGTCTGAAATGTTTCTTTGCCATAATGATGGTGCTGATGACAATGCATATTTTCCTATAATAAGTTTAGAGTCACATTATGTCTTTCTGTTTGTTTTCAACCTGAAATAGACATAAAGAGAGGAAAAAACATTTAAAGAGGATATAGAATGAATTTCTATACCTCAATGAGTAAACTAGTCTCATCTAAGTTTTTACTGCATTGCAGACATGTTAGACTTAAATACAAACTTTTATCCTGTTGCTACTGGCAGTGCATTTTTTATCTTGCTTTACGTTGGATAGGAAGTGAGAGAACTTGTCAAAGGTTTTGATGATATAAATAACTATTGCACTGTTTTTGACATGAACTGTTTTTATGCTCTTCTAGAGTGAGCAAATAGCTTCAATGCAAGCTATAAAATGGTAACAACATCTGGAGAAGGGAAGGTAGATCTTTCATTCCATAATTGCGTATTTCACCATACAAGCTCTTCCTCCTGCTTCTGCAAATTTCGTAACAAACTGTGCAAGAAAACAATAATTGGATACCAAAGATTTAAGTAGCCTTTGGCTATCTTGATAGTGATTCAACTATGTTTATAGAGTGGTTACAAATTATATCCAAATATTAATACGAATTTTTAAAAATTATATTGGGTCCATAAAAAGACATTACAAATGGCTTTTTATTTAACATCGTATACTCCTCACTAGTATTTTAACTAGGAAGAAGTTCAATGTACTGAACTCATAGGTATTGTAACAATTCTGCCAAACTTGGGCAGATTGACCTCATGCATGAACTCCAAAGTGGAGTACCCGAGAGGTTGTTTGGCTGCCAAACGTGATAATTAAAGTGCCAAACTACTTAAGGTTTAGTTATTCACCTCTTGGACTGTACCCAGAAGCTAGTAACAGCATTTTGAACTAGCCAAAGTTGAGAAAATCCAAGTAGAGTACATTACATTCTAGCTTGAAAGTGCTGAAGGCAGGGAATGGTGTTGAAGCCCTCACCAAGAGGGCAGACTTTGTTCTTGGCCAGCATTACTCAGGGAGAGGCTGCTTACATGACTGTACATCTTCCAGAACCGAATACCCTTGAATAGTAGCTGGCTTTCAGTGCTCGCTCCAGTGGTCTAAAAGTCGCACTGTTGTTTTATGCTTGTGTATAGTTAACTTAATCTAGGTGGCTTTCAGCTGGGATATTAACTGTGGCCTGTGTTAACTGGAAGGAAGCAGGCAGAGCGTGAAGAGAACTACAAATGGGTGTTAAAAGAATGCTGTCAAAGACTTTTTCTAATGCAGCTTGTATTACTGTGTTACACAAATGCCAATAACCATCACCAAAACCAAGTCAATGCACTTTCAATCTAGTTAGAGAGTGCTCTTCTGTTCTGCATAGATTTACTATTTTTACACACATTTGCTTTCCCCGGAAGTGTCCATTTCTATGACTTGAGGTATCTTGGAAATGCACAGATACATAATTATCATAACTCAAATACAACAGGTGACAGTTTATTGGAGGACCACCCAAAAAATAGTGAAAAGCAAATTCCCATACCCATCTTCAATAAGATATCCTAGAATTTCTTAGGGGGGCTAGTCCAGTGTGATATAGTCTGCTTATATGCGTAAGTTCCTGAATATAGACAGCCTTAGGGCTGCTGAGAGTGCTCAGTAATATGATTCATCTTTTCATTACAAAGAAAAAAAAACTGCTGTGATGTCTGTATTGTGCATGGTATGAAAACTGGACTTAAAGAATTAGGGAAAACTAGAAAAGTCAAGTAATGCTGAAGCTAGCAATTTATTTCATCCTGAGCAGCTTTACCATAAAAAGTGAAGTCTGAAGGACCATAAATATAATCAATTTTATTAAATAATAAAAGTACATCAAATATTTGTATTTTACCCAATTAAAAAGTACTGGTCAAACAGAAAACTAATCACAGTTCCATCATTTGCTGCTTAATCAAAGGTGGGCATTGCTTACCCTGGCACTGTGACAAATAGTAATAACCTGATTCTTATGCAATGCTGCTGTAGCTTTGTTGGAAAATAGGCTTTAAAAGTTCTGTTTGTTAGAAAACTTGGAAACCTGTAAATAGGTGTAACCTACTTCTCCCATCTTGTTTATGCTGGCAGATGTTGTAGCTTTAGTTTTTAAAATTGCTTCCATTTTGTTCTCGCCTGTATTGCTATCTGGAAATGTCAGTTTTATGACTTAGTCCTCCCCATCTATAAAGTAAAGCATTTGGCTTAATTTCCTCTAGCAGGCCTACTTTCACTTGACTGATCCATTTTTTTGACAGGCAATAAGGAGCAAAACCAACGGGTTCAGTTGGTTTTCTCTCTCTTTCTACAAAATGGCACGTTTTTGAGACTATGGTGCAAGACTTGAAGTTCCGTTTCGTGTTTCTGATCAGCCTTTGAGCTATCTTGAAGTTATGTAAGGAAATTAATAGCAGAATCAATGAATTGGCGTAATGATGCCAAGATGAATGTTACTTGGCACCAGAATTCAGGAGCTTGCCCTATGACTCCTAGAGAATTAAGTACCTTTGTCATCTCTTTCAGGAGAATCTAGTTGAACCTAGAGTTGAATCAAGAATACCAGTTACATTTCAGAATGTGATGTAAAAAGTGGTGGTCTTCTGAACTTTGCTTTCATTTATCCTTCTTTCCTAACCAAAAAAGCAACCTGGCCAAAACTAGATGTACTTGAAGAGAGTACTTTCGCATTGCTTGAGTTCATTTGGTAGTATCTTAGTTATAAATGTGATGCTGCTAAATGTACTGTGTGTTAAAGAAGTGTATTATTTTAATGTGGTATTTAAAGGTAAAAACTGATCTGCCCTTAGTGCATTTCCTTTGTTTCTCATTTTTCATTTTACTTATAGCAATTCTAGATAACAAGAAATCATTACATTGAAAAGAACTAGAGCTATGAATGCATTTTTTAAAATAAATTTTGTGTGGAAAATATGCTGAATTGTATTTTATTGGCACAGAAGTCAGTAATTGTACCACCAAATTGTGCATGCTTATTATTGCACGTTAACACAAAAATCCTTATATCCCATCTTCTTTTTTCCTCAAATTTGCTGGGAAAACCTTTTGGTTATGGTTTCATAATATTAGTGTTATCAAGAACTATACTTTTTTTAAAATTAAAAAAATAATTTTCAGACTCCACTATGTGATGGGGATCAACTAAAAGCTGTCCCATTAAGCTCATCCATTTTCACTGTACATGCGTTCAGCAATATTTACAAGTTGCACATGGATTACATTTGATAGAGGGAGTGTTGTCCTTCTAGTGCAGTTTACGATGGCGATACCTGCCTGCTTTTTCTTTCGCTGCATTGGCACAGGCATTGTGCTTATTCTGTTGTAAGTGGTTCCAGTATTTGATCAGTTCACTAGGTTGGAACTGATGGGAGGTAATTAGGTGGCTATATTTACAGCTGGAGTAAGAAACTCGCCAGTGATTGAAGACAAACTCATTGGGTGGAGGCATAGGGTCAATTCGCAGCTTGGCAAGGCAGATCCCCACATATACATCCTCTAAATGTAAACGTCTGATGCCTAAGGAGACTTTAAAGATTTTTTCTGCTAAATCTCCAGAAAAAACGTAACCAGTTCCAGAGCAGAATACAGGATAACGTTCACTTGGATACAAATCAGGCGGCATATACCACTTACTGTCCTTGTTCCTGTTAGGTGCATAACCTCTCATTAAGTAACCTGTAAAGTATTTGTGCCTTGGAGGAAGTTCTGGTTTCAGAAGCTTGTGTATTAAATACTCAGTATTGACAAACATATCACTGTCAGTTTTCATAACATATGGAACACTTGGACAATAAGATGCAACCCAGTTCATCCCCATCAGAGTTTTAATGGTTAAATTATAATAGGTGTCCAAGTATTCTTGTTGAATGATGTCATGGTATTGTCTGCTTTCCTCTAGTATGGTGCGCTGGAGGTATCCGTTTATCTTGATGCCTAGCCCCAGCAAAAAGATGCGAACAATTTGGATGCCAGGTGTCAGACTTTCATTACCCCAGGTTTGTCGAATCGCCTGTCTAGCTTCCACTTGGCCTGGTTCTGCAGCTATGAGCAAAATTAGAAAAGGGGTCTTCTCCTGGCATTTTTCAGGCTCATTGATGATGTATTTGAAATGATACAAAGTTGGATGCCCAGTACCTTTCTCACTGTAAATACTTCCATTGGCACTGAGTGTATTTTCCAAACCGGTAACTCCTTGCAGCGACAGGTCGGTGTTGTTGGAGTTGGTGACTGTTTGAGGCCTGAGAGTCTGAGGTACGGCATCTTTCCACATGTTCCTTAGAGAGCTGTGGTTCATCTCGCTTTTTGTAGATCTAAATCCTCGTATAGTGTAAGCCATGGGATTTTCTCTGAAACCAGCCCTGCCTGGCAGCCAGTCGTGATGATTAAAAAACAGAAACACAGCAAAAAGAAATACAAGAGAGATCAGGCCAATAAGATGGGTGCGAAATAGAGACCTTTTGGTATTCCAGGTCATCTTTACAAAGCAGCAGTGTCGTCTTCTCCACTGAAGCATGTTGTAAAAATCCAATGATGAGACAATGGCCAAGCGAAATGCTTTTCCCTTCCTTTCTGAATCCACTGCTATTCTTTGGTATTCATTTTCTTTTGTTAATGTCGAGTGATTCTCTGCAAATGGCTCACTCTGCAAAGGTTTAAAAAAAAAAAAGGGAAGAAACCACAAATTCTTAATTTTACCTGCTTGTAATATAAAAGGCTACAATGAGAAACTAAATACGAACGTAAATTTGAGTTCAATTTTTTTTTGAAAAACATTCCATGTTAATTTAAACAAGGTCTGATTTTTGCTAAAAGCCAACCTTGTTTTATGCTTAAAGTTATTTGATTTGTTAGCTTTCAAAAAATGCATTTTTTATGGTAAAAGTTTTTGCAAGTATCCTGGGTACCAAAGATAAAACAAACAAACAAAAAATTGATCATGCTAGCTGAAAAGTGTGAAGTAGACTTAAATAGCGTGATGTATACTGACTGTGAAATCCTTGTGCAGTGCTTGAGGAGGACTGAATGAAAAGGGCTTGATACCAGATGGAAGGTTTATTGGCATTAATTAAAATTGATTTGACATGCAGAGGCGAGTATGGCTCAGTTTAAAAACCCTTTTTGTAAAATGGTCATGTATTGGTGGTGGGACAGACGGCGCAGGGCTGATTATGGCAGAGTTCTGTTAGTCACAGTACACTGCTTGGCGTGTTTCCACCAGCCCCAACTGCGTTCAGAAAGTCAATGAGAAGGTCCACCTGTCAAAATTAATTTTCAGGGTCCAGTAACCTCACTGCACAGTCCTTAGATGGTAATACACAAAATTTTGGTCACCTTTCAAGCACCTTTAACCTTCTGCTCTGCGAGGAAGGAAAGTACTGAACACTTCGCTTTTGTACCAGGCTTGTATGCAGCTGGTTTACAATTAAGCTGTTGATTTTTAGTGGACAGAGATCTTAAGTAAATGTTCATATTAACAAGAAGTAAAATTGCAGAGCACTAAGTTAGTTTCTGGCAAACTACCTGATGAACACGATTTCTTTTTTTCCCCTCTATAGATTTAAATGTAACTACTATGCTTCTGTTGTCATACAGAAATTTGAAGTATTGTTAATAGCAGCTGTAACTGTAGGAAAAAGTGCCAAAGTAGTTTGTGCTTCATTTTCTCCTAAATTTTTTTCATATTCAAGAGCAGAGTCAATATGGCAGCTTCATGATGCTGCATATTAAAAGCTGATCACATCATCTTGTAAATGAGCCTTTCACTGCACAGTAGCAATTCGTTTGCAATTTTCAATTTGCTCTAATTTATTTCTGGGCCCTAGGGTTTTGTATAGGAAAAAGGATGACAGTTGAATAAGAGTCCCACAGAAAATGCTATTTTTAATATAAATGTGTAATTTATTAATTACTTTGCTATCTTCTAAAACCAATATTTGGGTTAATTTCTGCATTTAAAAATTAAGTGACATGTTATATGGGGAAATTACAGGATTTTACACTGTAAAGAAGTAATTTAAGAGGAGATGGCAGTTGAATAATATATTATTATGTGTGTGACTATTTAACATTCAGTCTGTCTAGCTAATGTAAGGGAAAAAATTAGATTTCAAAAAGGATAAGGAGAGATGTATAACTACACTTTATTTTAATTACTGTGTCAGTTGATATATAAACAGAATAACGTATATGCAGAAGGCATCATTCACAATATTTGGAAGCAAGAGGGAAGTAGTATTGCACTGAGTTGAAACTGTAGTTTGTCTGTCTTATTAACCTCCACCAGGAGGAGCAAGTAAGTGGGGATTTTAACAGAGGTTTGTAATGATAAACGTATCTAAAAAGGCAACACTTCTCCTTAATTCTTTCTGAAATGGCAAAATATTTGTCTAGTGATATATTAAGCTCTTCCCTGTCATTGCTACACAATGTTCATGAGTTTTGTTCTCAAGCTCACTGAAAGTATTTCTGATTTTTTTTATTTTTATTTTTTTTAACTGGTTGGGACTGATGCTACTTTACTGGAAACTGGGCTATCTTTCTAAAAATTATTTTCCAATCTACAGATGTTAAACCTGTGTCTAAAACATGCTGCTTGGGAATCAGCGTGAAATTTCACTTTTCTTATGCTTTTTAACTCAGAAATTATACCTTAGGTAAAAAGGAAATAAGCCCCTGATCTGGAAGATGTATGCTTATCTGACCACTTGCACCTTCTTTTGCATGCTTAGAAAATAAAAGCCTGCTCTTAAAACAATTTTTAGTTTCTCTGTGGTGTACAATGAGTTTCAAATGAGCACTCAGCTATTTGGGATGAATATCTCTGCGTGAGCAAACATAAATATCACTTCAAAGGGTATTCTAGATTTCAGGGAAAATAATTGTTCAATACTAGTTTGGAGGGCAACAGTGGGAATATTTGATTAATTATCATTCCATTTCATGTGTATGCAGTTTGGGAATAAGTCAAAACAAGAATTTCACGCGGAGATGAATGCACACTAGCAGCCGTAATTCAGATTAACTTTGCCATACTGAATTATTCCACTTCTAAAACTCCAGTCGTTAGATGCAAACACTCTAGCAAATCTGCACTGCACTATTAATCTGTATTTAATCAGTGTTTGAGGTAGTGTTTTGTTTTTGTGCCCCTACTTTCACACAGGAATGGGAGAAAGGGAGAATCTTGCCGTATTTGTGTAAACTGAAAACTATTTTCAGGTGTGTCCTTTCTACGATGCATGGAGAAAGTGTCCCAGAAATGAGCTTGTAATGGCTGAAACCTTTTTTTCTTCTTTTTTTGACGGCATGTTCACATTGTGCATATTAAATTTCTTATGATTCTGGTTCCATCTCTCACCATAAAACTTATTTTTAAAGAGAGTCCTTTCTGACTTAACATTTCCTTGATTTTTTCAAGGTGGCAATTTCCTAGAAAATCTTCAGTCCCTGTTTGCCCTTTAAAAAGGCTGTGCATGGGTAAGGGAAGGAGCCACATCAATTTCTTAGCTTCATAAAGCTGTTGACTGAT
>VXAL01018063.1:126419-142406 GCA_013399475.1 Chauna torquata | reverse complement strand
TTTTTTTTTTTTTTTTTTGGCCAAAGGATGAAGAGAAAACAGTTGGTCTATCATTGGTGCCCCGGTAGGATTGGGGAGGTACTTCCTTTACTGGCAAATAAGGCTCCTCCAGGCAGTCGGTGTTTTACTATTCTAGATGCATACTCTGATAATTTACTAGAAACATAATCAGATTTATATCCCCCTAAATCACCTATGCATACTAACTTTCTCTATTAATTTAGTCTTGTATTTAATGTATGCCTATCCTGAGCTAATGACAATTTCCACAATTTCTGTGATGCTATTTGAGGACGTTTTAGAAACATGAGTATATTCCCCAAATATTCTGAGTCTAAATCTCAGTAGAATGCTTATTAAAATCTCTACTGTTTCCATTTTATTTACTCATGCTTCACCATACCTGAGGTATATCTCCAAAGAGTTGTGAGTTATATGTGGTATGTTTACCTTTTGGTGTTTGTATTTTTCTGTAAATACTCATTAGTAAATATTAAAGTTAGAAAAATCTCAAGGGCCATTTATTTTCTGGGTAGAATCTGTTTTAAAGTCAACTTAGAAGAGAACAGACATTAGTTTTGGCTTTTAAATTATATGGCCATATCACTTGTGCATAGGCTGTAAAATTCAGGCAGAGCTATTGATATGTGGGAAAACTTGTCATCTTGCCACGTGGACAAATTGAATCTTGGATTCTTAAGTCTTAGTGCACAGTTTCTTTTGTTCACTCATTATTTGCCTTTTTAAAAGGTGAGCAGATCTTTACTCATGTGGAAAAGTATGGAAAAGTTTTTTTTTTTTTTTTTTTCCTGATACTTTCTATCCGTGTGTGTGACTGTAGCTTAAGATAGTCAAAGTTGAAGGAAAAAGTTAGTTTTTTGTATCTCCCTTCTTTAGCATTTTATATGATACTGTATGCTCCTGGATATTTAAGGAGGGCGGAACTTGCTTTGCTCTGGAAGTATGACCTGAAGGTTTAAATAATCTTGCTGTGGTCATAGGTTGCAATGAGCTTTATTTGGCTGAATCTCACCGTGAAGGGTCAGTGGACTGCTTGTTCTTGATCGGAGGAGTAGTATGTTCTGTAATGTTACTATGGTTACATCTTAAATTAGAAGCTGCAATGTTAGTATTTGAATTGCTTCCATCTATTAAGGCTAAGAAGGAGTTGTACTGATGTGAAGGTGTGCTGCGTGTATGTAAGGAACACTGTAGGGTGACCACGGCCAGTGCAAGGTTGACTGCACAGCGAGTTCTGCAAGACTAGAAACAGATTCAAGGAGTCAGATAAGATACTTAGAATAACTTATGCACAAAAGAACTGTGAACCATGCAGAATGTATCTATGCAAAACAAAGGTGTGTAGCTTTGGAATATTTTCTTCAAAAAACTTGAAAAACTTCCTTTATGTAATTTTTAGAGGGTATCAGCCAAATCTTGTCAAACTAGTTTTAAATGCCTCATCCTTAGGGTCTAATTTGTCTTAAATCAAGTTCTCTCATGACAACAGTAACAGAAGTTTCTCAAATGAATTTACAGTGATTGCAATAGTTGTGTACTGCTTAGAAAGAAAATTTTCTGCCTGGTGGCCACGAGTCCCCTGAAAATTAAACTAATCATAGCTGACATGTAAACTCAATGTTCCCATATGGGCCATACTTTCTGAATACTCCATGAATGCTCTGCAAAGGCTATTCCATTTTATCAGAGTAAAATGTAGTATTATTTCAGTTGTAATGGGTTGAAAGCCTTTCAAGTGACTGGTCAAAATGATCATTGGCAGCATTTTCAAGGGTGGTTATCTTTACTTCGGAACTTTTCTTTTCCTTCTGGAAATGCGTTCATACATGATATCATGAATGTTTAGTTTAAACTTTGTGTTAAGAATTATTTTATGTGTAGCCAGTGGCTATTCGTCTCTCCTTCCAAAAGAATACTTTTCCAATATGACGTTTAGATTAGAGAGGACAGAGTTACAGAATATTTGTAATGTGATTGGCTACTTTGTGATCCCAACGTGTTTCTTAACTGTCCCAAGCATTTCCGTAACTGAATGAAAAATAGTAATCTAGAAATGACCACAAGTGTCAGTATTGTCTGCCTTATTTTAGTAGCAAATTTTCAGTATTTCTTAGTTAATTGCAAAACCCATCTTACACTTGTTGCATTTTTTAGAAATGGTTGAGATTTTGCACTCTAATCTAAATGATACCCAAGCCATAAATTTAGTGATTCTGCCAATCTTTGAATGTTTTGAATTTAAAACACAAACACAGCAATATAGATCAATATGAAATGGTGACAGAACACTAGAAAAGATTTCCAGTAACTTTGAAATGTGCTTATTTTTATGCTCCTTAATGAGTAGTTTGTAATTGTTCTATCACTCCATGAAGAATTTAAGCACATCCCTGAACTTTGCAAAGTTGTTAGAGAGAGAGGAAAGACCAGATGATTTTTTTAAAGTCAGGAGGGCGTATTCCGTCTGCCCAATGAAACATTTCAAGGGGATTTTTCATAATTCTGAAGCTTTTATTTTTTTATTAAGTGAACAGACATTCTAGGTATCCAAGAAGGATTCAATCCCAGGAGTTCTTACAGCTTCTTGTGAAGAGCACAGGTCTGGAGTGCTTCAAAATACAATTGAAAAACCAAAAACAGCTGCTTTCAGTCTACTTTTCTGTTCTGTTTTTGCATTATGTGCAAATTTTGCATATTGGACTACAGTCCAGAAATATTTCTTTCCTCAATAATGTGGTGTTTTCTGTCTCTATCACATTTTCTCTCCTTTCAGTATTCTGATTTTTCTCGTCTTTCCCCTAGGCTTTGCATCCAATTATTGCTGATCTTAAGTGCTAAATGAAGATTTTCTTTCCAGGGGATGGACAACATAATTTCGTTTATATTGTGCAGCATTTTTGGTTGTGCAGTTCTCCCCTGATGAAGTGACATGCCAGTGCCAGTGGTAGTATTTTCTGCCTGTCACAAGTGTTCCTTTTGCGTTCTGAAAAGAGCGGGGACTTTATGAAGCTCTGATTCAGCACAGCAGGGGAGAGAAGGCCAATGAGCAGAAGTACGGAATGTTCAGAGGCAGTATAAAGAACTGTGGAAAATAAACTTACGTTTTCCCCTAACCTTATGACTTTTTTCATTCCAGCTGCCTGCCCTACAAGATCAAGTTGCCCCTAGCACCCCCCCTACGCTCCCAGCATTGAGAATTTGAAATGAAAACTAAAATTCTTACAGAAACTGAGACTTTGGGGAAGACCTGATACTGTATATCAGACTTCCTTCAAAACAGGGTGAAAGTTAACAGGTCACACCTCTTAGGCCTGAGGAGAAAAGTGCGTTTTTCTAGCTTTGAGAGCCTGCCTGTAATCGCCTGCCCAGCCCCTTCTTTCTGCTCAATCTGTTCCCAGAAAAGGTGCAGAAAGACCCTGTTCCATTCGGCTGTCTTCTGGCTTTTGAGGTGTCCCAGTGATTTGAAGAGTTGTGGCCCCTCAGGTTCACAGCCAGGACACAGAGCTCCTGCCCAGCACTCTTCCTTGGGCTGTTGGGCGAGCTACGTAGGTTCTCCGAGACTGAGAGAACAGCAGCTCTGATGTTCATCTCCTCGCTAATTTTTTTTTTGCCATGCGTGTGGCTTGTACCTGAATTGTACCTGGAGGCATTTTGTCAGCATCAAAAATTCTGTGTGTTAAATGAAGTTGAAATTGGTGATGTAGATCTTCAGTTAATGTTAAATAATGTGAAATTGAGCAGCTGGACTTTTAGAGCTGTCAGAATTTCTTGTATCTTGGGGCTGAGACCTGTATTGACTCTTTCCACGTGTCACATTTCCTCAGTAGCTTTAGTACATTAATTCCTACAGCTCCATTCTTTAGGTATCTTCATTTACAGCTAATTCTGTGGGATATACAGGGTTTACAGTAGAAACCACAAAGGTTTAGTAAGTGTCTTAAGTGCCTGAAGCCTTTTCTTCTAACACGGATGCTTAAACTGGGAAAAGCAACAAAATCTGTGAGAAAAATCCTTTCTGCAGTGATCCAGGTGGTTCTATCCCTGTAATAAATTTTAGTAGTATTTATTCATATTCAATGTAAAACTTGGATCTTGGAAAATACATCCCTTCTTAAGAGAAGTTCCCTGCTGTGCTCTTGGATGTGTATGGGGGAACTAAAATTACTCCCAACATCCTGCATACCAACTAGTTTGATAGATTTACTTCGACTTGGCCAGGCAGGTTAGTGTCTGCTTTTTCCCCAAAGTTGTTCCATGTTAATGATTCCCTCAACTTGAAGTGGTTTCCAGTCAGTGTATATTAATGAATAATTCATTTTAATATGTTACTTAAACATTTTTTCATGTGTTGTGCTTAAATTCATTGAACTGATTCTCTGTTATTTTAAAGTAACTTGTGCTCTTGTGGGGTAATGTATTTGGAAGCAAGTATTCATTTGTATATGCTTCTGATGAACAAAGAAATCAAGCTACTATACAAAATGACTTCCCATGCACATAGTTGCCATCCTGTCCTGCAGGCTTTCTCTTTCCAGTCTTGAAATTCACTTTAAACTTCAGCGATAGCACCCCTTTAGTGACTTCCAAGGAAATGGAAGCTACTGTGGAAAACATGCTTTTTGTCTGAATACCTATGTTCCTTCTGTAATATGTGTAAGATTTGTGTTTAATTTTGTGAGCCTGAAGGTTTTTTTCACATAAATTACTAATGCAGAATCAGAGTTACCAGGATTCTGCTGGAACTTAAATACATGATCAAGAGGAAATCATCAGAGCTTGGTTTATATTCTGTTAATTAACAGAGAATATTGGTTCATAACTAGAGTTTTTATTTGTCTGCTATCCTGAACTGTATTTCAGTCATTTTTTTCCGTAATTTAGTGTTATCTAATGGAATAAGAAAGCAGAAACAGCTCTTTTGCATCTTGTTCATTTCAAGGCATAATATTAAAAATCATTAATGCATACTGTACGCAGGTTTTTATTGAACCGGAAAAAAAATTCTGGGTATAGTTAATGTAGTAGTCCTGAATTCAAAAAATTTGGCCTAAAGTTAAAGATTTTATATTTCTTTAATAGAGACATATTCTAGCAAATCTTAATCAGCATCTGCAAAGCTTTCTATCACTGATCCGTCTTACTAGAGTAAATTTATAGGGAGCATATGTCATCCTCTTAAAATAAATAAAAAAATAAATAAAATTTAATCTGTCATACTCTTAAAAAATTCCACAAATCTTATGACCTTGGATAATGGGTTGCACATTGCAGATTCTTTTAAGTCTTCTCTCAAGGATTTGTGTATTTTTTTTTTCTTTCTGGTTAATGCGCATTTGAACTTTACTCAAGTGCAGGTATTATAGTTTACAATTCCAGAAGAAGGCAGCTAGCTTTAGGGAGACCAAATGAGACTTTTTTTTTCCTCCCACCTTTGGGTCTCCATCTTACAGTTTGCCTTGGAGTTGCTTATTTTGTCAAATATAAAAACCTCTGTGATTCTTTTAATATCAATAAGAAGCACGATAGTGCAAAAAAAAAAACAAACCCAAACAATGGATTTATACTTCTATTGCATTTGTAAGCAAACAAAGGAATAAAAATACATTCTTAGTGAATTTTGCTTGGAAAAAGGTCTGAGTACAATAACTAGAGTAAAGGGGATCTCTGTGTTTGAGAATTTAGGTCACCTCATATTGAAAAGATATCTTTTGCCATTTTACTTTTTTTTTTCTCCAGTTGACCCTGCATAGCGCTGTCTGGAAACATGCAGCAGTGTCTGTACTTTAATGCTGGGTTTGCCTGATGACAAGAAGGATTTTTTTGTTCTGTGTAATTAACTTCATTATCTGAGGTGGGCTGGGGGAATGGAGTGGGGAAAGGAGATACGCCAGTAATGTGGGAAATGCTGGATGTAGTGCGGAAAGAGCAGATTTCTTGAATCTCTGTACTTCTCTCAGTAGCGGGTTGGTTGGGACCAATGCCAGATTAAAATTGGATCTGTGTGTTCACATGATAATGCCCACAATCTAATAAGCCTGGTGGAATGTCAACCATTAGGGAACAGATGCATCAGCCTACTCTGAATGGTCTGGTGGAGTCGGTTCGGTCCCGTGTGGCTGGAGCTAATAAGCTCTGATGACTCTGTGTAGAATTGCTTGCTTGTTCTTGAAACAATGCTGCGGCATACATGAGATGCTTGCAAGATTTATAAATAGTAGCTCCATGCTGTGTGGCAGTGCTGTTTCTGAAGCCCTGCTAGCCTGGGAAGGAAGCTAGCTATGTTTCTGTGAAGCTGCCCTGAGCTAATGAAATCACTAAATCTAAGGCACCTCTCTCATCTAGAAGGGAAAATATGCTGCCTAGAATATCTGATCACAGTTGATTGAGATCTGATGACAATAATAGGTTGGGCTTTTATAGAACGGCTTTCATTGTGCCTTGTCATTATTTTTATCTAATTTTCAAATATTTCTCTTCAAACTAGGCACTAGTCAATGACACAAATGTCTGAGAAGAAGAGGGTTTTTGCTGTTCCTTCAAAATAAGCATATATTAATTTACACAAGAATATGACAATGCAGAATATAAGAAATAAGGAAGAA
This sequence comes from Chauna torquata, assembly GCA_013399475.1. Classification (NCBI taxonomy): domain Eukaryota; kingdom Metazoa; phylum Chordata; class Aves; order Anseriformes; family Anhimidae; genus Chauna; species Chauna torquata. The sequence continues at coordinate 135,783 of VXAL01018063.1, read as the reverse complement.
ATAGCTTCTATTTTTTTCTTACGTTTTCAAGATGTCTTTTTAGAAGAACAGAGGAACAAATGTGAATGTGCGAAGTTTCTGTGCTTATTACCAGCCTTTTGAACTACATGTAAAACTACTATATGCTGTCCTTTCTTAAAAGGTGATTATCCTGTTTTGATTTTGTGTTTTTTCTCATAAAAGTGGAGCAACACCAGAATAAGACAAGGAAGTAATTGGATGAGTCCCTGTGAAATTAAATCTGTTTCTGACTGGTAAAGCTCTCCAGAGCACGTACAGAAAGTTCCAGGGTGTCATAACAGAGGAATCTTATTCCTCTTTTTGTTTTTTTTTCTCCTCAGCAAGACCATTCTTGGCATTGAGAAGCTTACTGTCTTCCAAAACATTGTCTGCTCTTTGTGGCTTGTTCAGTTTTATTTCCTGCCACCTAAGTGCTCAAGAGTTTTCCAGTGAGAGGTTCTTACTCTGCAACAGATTGCTGTGGGGAAAAAAACCTTGTTTACTTTTTGTCACTGACAGTAGGCTTCTCAAAGGCGAAACAACCATTTGAAGTAACAGGACAGCTGTGAGGGCTGAAGGAGAGCTGAGGAGGTCGTACTGCTTAAGGCAGATTTCCTTCAGATATACTGTGAAATCCACGGGATCATTAAGGACAACTCATATTTGCTAAAATGTGAGTAGTACAAATAATAGTTGCACTGAACCTTACCTGTGTCTGTGCTGCCTAGCATAGTTTGTCATCTTATTTTATTCACAGCGGGAAGCTACTACTTAAAGATGAATGTGGGTGTGTGTATGTATGTGTGTATATATAGAGAGAAGAACCCATTTGAAAACTTTTAAAGCCTGCTTTAAAATATGCTTTTGAGCCTGTTCATGTAGTCAGAGGGTTATTTTTTTCTTCTACACTGATGGATGAAGAGTGTATAAAAGCCATAGCAAAATAGGAAGATCTGAAAGTTTGTAGAGTTTATGTATGGCTCTTATCCTGTCTCAATCTTTGAATAGAATGGCCCCAGACTGTACGAGTGAGACCTTGCCAGCTGACCTTCATTTAAGAGGATTGTATTTCTGCACTACCAAAAATACAGCTGTGCCCTAGCCATTTCACAGAATATTCATATTATAAAGCAGATCTCGTAATGCATAGCTAGAAGCTTGAAGATGCACAATCCATATGCTAGATAGTCTATAAAATGAAAAAAGTTGAATGTTGTCATCTTTGTGTTTTGAGAAGGGCTTAATTTGATCTTCACTACTAAAGAGAGAAGAGTAATGGGGAATTTAGATATAATGCCAAAGGAAGCTTGAAGTAGAGGCAGAAGGCCAAATAGAAAAATTTGTCTTGTGTGATATGGCCAAAATCCTTCCTGTGTTTTAGCATAATACATTGTTTGTTGCCATTGCAGTTAATTTTTGATACAGGCATATATCATTGACAATTCTACAATAGGGCAGTATGAATGATAAGTTAATTCAGAATACAAATACACTAGCAGTTTTCATAATCTATTTGCCATATAATATTGTAGCAGTAACAAATTCTGTTGCATGCATGCTAGTGCAAAAAATTTTGAAGTCAATTCTTTCAACCTGCATGTAGTTGAGAAGCACAGGTAGTGAGCATTGGTGCTGTGATGAAAATGTGGTATATATTCTCCTACTGTTCATCTTAAACATGAATGTATGATGCATGAGACTAAAATACTCAAGTCCCAGGTGACTGTTGTATGATGATGAAGATTGTGATTCTGTTGCTTGATTCACATACATGATTTGTTTTGATTGAAGGAAAACTGCCCTGTCAAAAGGTTGTATATATTTTGACAAAGCGCCAGGCTTTTAGAACAGTTAAATGAAGAAAAGTGAAAAGTTGAACAGTACCTTTTCTGTTTGTTCTTTGGGTACAAAACAGAACGTTTTAGTTTGTTGTAATGTTTGGGGAACTATTTTATTGTGGAATCTGTTAGGGAAATATAAAGGCTTAGTCTAGGAATTCAGGATTTAGGGTTCAGGTGATTTTCTAGCTGTTTCTGCTGACAGTGAAAGTGATTTAGTGCTGTGTGTTAGTGATCCCTGCGGCGTATATTAAATTTTTAATGTCAACATCTATACCTAGGGAGGAAAGCTTCAGGCCTTTTGGAGTTATCTAGTTGCACTGAGTAGAAAACGGGCTGTTTGTTTTGATCTAATTTGAGTGCCCTTTCATAATTTAAAAAAATCATATTTTAATTGAAATTCTGTTCTCCGGGGAAAGGTGTGTAGTGGAACAGATCTCACTGGCAAAGCAGGGGGGGCGAGCAGATTGGAGAACGGGACCATAGATGGCATGTAACAGTACCAAAACCACTGTGTTTTTGTTCTGTGTGTTTAATGGTGTGGGTGTGTGTGAAACTTCTTTATAATACAGTCCATGGAAAAGGTCTAGTTAGGTTAGAATACTGTTTGTTGGAACACCTGTGACTGGTAAGAGTGGGATACTGTAAATTTTGGAAATGCTCAGACTTCAGAACGTCACACTGAGAAAGAAGCGTTCATGGTTCTTGCTAGTGGCGGGAGCAGCCATTTGAGAATACTGAGGAGCATGAGCTTTCTCCATGGTGGTTTTCTGTATTAAATATGTGAAGCATAGGAAACTGGAGGCTTTGGAAATCCTGAAGTTCAATATTTCGAATGAGATACTATTGATATGTTGCTTATGGACTTTGTAGGTTTGATTCCTGAAGTTTGTGTGCGCGTGTATGTACATACATTTATGTTCTTATGAATCCAAAAAGTACCTCCATGCTCTGAGTGAAAATGTGGGAACATGTCTTTGAGGATTTATTTTGTTAAAACCTGAATGTAAACATTTTGATCCAGTAATAGGTGCATTGTCTTCAAAGTTAAACCTCCTGAAATATTTTGTTTTACTTCATACAAATGTATGAAATCACCAGGCAGGAAGCAAGCAGCATTGCAATTGAATGTCAGCTCCAGTCATAATAGTTTTCAAAATAGTGCTTTTTCATATGGCAACTATAGCAAGCCTGTAAATTGAAAATGTAAGGTATTTTGCATCTGTTCAAAATAGTTTTTTTCTCAGGTTTACTATTTTTAGTGAAAAAGTTTCATCACAAGATGACCAGCAGCTTAGTATTTGGGGGCAAATTGTCACGTGTTAGATTTCCCAGCTTCCGTGTGATGAGAACTAGGACTAGATCTGCTCCTCTGAGCAGATCTTAACCTTGTTGACAGGAGCGTGATGATGTCGCATGCGAGGGAAGGAGGTGAGAACAGAACCTGCTCTAACAGTGGTGGGTTGTGTTCCCCAGCCCCCAGCTGAAGCTGCTTTTCTTGCAGAAGACTTTGTCTCAAGGTTTTGTTGCTGGTCCCGTATGTTTTAACCTTGAATAATGTTGTATTTATGTATAGCGTTTGGCAAACAGATTTCACATGGGCTTTTCTGATTGTACAAACTGTAAACATAAGGCTTAAATGAGGCATTTGACAAAGGGGGAAATGACTGAATTTGCGTTCTTGCTGTGGGGAAGTGATACGTTTTGCTGCCATTAGGATCAAGGGTGCTTATCCGTAGTGTTAACGAAGTCCAGCCGCTGCCACTCCCTGCACACCAGAAATGTTGGTTGCATCTTGATTTCATTCATATTTGTGGTACACAATACATTTTTCCTTTCAGTCTGTTTTATAAATTACTTGAAGCAATAAGATCTATAGAGTAAGAGCAAGATGTTTTTGGTTGTTCGGTTTTCGTGTGTGTGTGTGTGAGAATGTGGTGTTTCTTTGGTTAACTTTTATTCTTCAGTATAAATTTTTTTTATACCACAATAGAAAATGAACCTGTGAAGTTATGTAGCTAGGACAGAACAAATACAGACAATATGCTAGTTTTTTTGTAAGCACACTAAAATGCCTGGCCGTCCCAGTTTGGGGGAATTAGTATGTGGGTAACTGTAGCATATGCAAGTACAGAAATCATCAGTCATTCTTCCTGGACCAAACTCAGAAATTGTCACAGTAAATTACTGTTCTGACTTGCTTGTACAGGTATCACTTGTCTTTCAGTACTTTGTCCAGATTTTTATTGCCAGTGCCTAAGCTAGTGTCTCAATGCACAGTCTGATGGTATGAGGGCTTTGATAGATGCTATGCTGGAAACATACTGTTGTGTTTGTATGTGGCACAGAACTCATACAAATACATTTTTTTCCTTTTTATATTACTTTTTTGTTTCCTACATGTACAATTGCAACCACTTAACTTTCCTGTAGCCAGTGCAGCAAGTGGGTGACCACGCTTCAGTGGAGGCTTGTTGTTAGTGTACAACTTGCACAGTAAAGAAACATAAGAAGAGTTGGGAAGAAAATTTGAGACGGCCTAAATTTCATTACCAGCATTACCAACTGATTGCGTGGATCTGTACTTCAGTGTTACTAGCACCCTGTTCCAGGCCTCAAGATCATCACTTTCCAGACTCTTCCCTGGCCTGTGACAGTTCAAAATGGCCCTTTCCATGTAGAAGTGGTTCTAGTCCATTGTATTCTTATAATCATCACTGCCATCGTTCAGGCCCGCTTGTCTCTTAGGTTTATTACAATTTACTGCAGCTAAAGCTTTGATCCTGAAAAAGCTCGTGCTGCTTCTGAGCTCAGCGGTTACCTTACCAGGCAACGAAAACAACTTGGAGTTCATCACTCCACTGTTCTGCTTTGTGCCTTGGTTCCTCAAGGAACACAGGTTCAGGATTTTCTCCTGATATTTTAAGTCTTCCAGTGTGATTACTTTTGAAATTTGCCTTCATCTCTCTGGCCACAACCACCCAAAACAATTTTGATTTCTTGTAACACAATGTAATAGACAGCCACATTGCACGTTAAAGTCACTGTGAGCTGGGATTGCTAAAGCTGGTAAGGTGTGGAAAAATGCTAAAGCTTTTTTTTTTTTTTTTTTCAGTGAATACAAAGGCAAAGATCATATCAAGGTGAAACATAGCTGGGAAAAAGTGGTGCTGGATAATTTGTTTATCAAATAGACATGGAAAAAAAAAGTAGTTTTTAATAGCTTCCTGTGTCTTAGAATTGTAATATTACAGCATCCCTTGGTCTAGGAACAGAAGTCAGTATAACTGAGGGAAGGCTGGAAAGAGCCTCATCAGTTTCTGTTGCATTGAGGCTTTGAATAGCATCACATAAAGTTAATCAGTTGCTTGGATTTTGGTTCAGTTCGGCGGTTTTGGAAGAATTTTCACACACATGTGAAGGATCCGTCTGTATTCCTTTAGGCACCTGCAGAATATTAAAAATATTCTTCTCACACAGAACATTTAATGAGTCTTTCCAGAAGCTACAAAGGAACTTTTCTGAAGTCTTTTAAGCCTTTTCCTCTGCTAATTTACTGCTCACTGAATGCGGGTGTAAGTGGGATGTTCCCATTGCTCCATACTAAGCAACGTTTTCTTTAATGTACATATGACAGTTCCCTTTAATACCATTTCCAGGCATGATGTGAACAGAAAAACAATATTACTTTTCTGTGTGTGTTTAGTGTTTGCCTGTTAGCAGTGCTTTTATGCAGGTAATTGTTGGAGTTCAATATTCTGTGTAGCAACCAGGATTAATATTTCTAAATTTCAGGCAGTTCTTGGTGGTATCAGTATAGTTTTTTCTGTCACCCTCCCTTTCGTCTCCTTTCTCCCTCTCCCCCATCATTATAATGCTGCACTCATTCAGAAGAGACTGTCTACATCTGATTTTCTTGGAGTTGTGAAATTGATGTACTAACTTTAACAGTATTTTCAAAACCTAGCCTCACTTATAATGAAATTTGCCTTATCTTTCTAAGATGAGCATGAAGTTTTCTTTCTTGCAACTGAATTTGAGGATTGACAATCTTAGATTAGTGTTTTTTTTTCAAACTATGAAAAACTAGGCATGATGTTCAGTGTAAGCAGTTTTACACTTTGAAATAAATGATTTATTTACTAATTTTTACTAACCCCTTTTGTCTTACGTCACATGAGGTTTTTTAGTTGTCCAAGCAGTGAGGCAATGGTGTTACTTTTTTAGGCAATTGGTATCAAAGTCCTTTGATAGGTAATGGTAAATTTTTCCCTTTTAAAATTCTTTCTATAAAAATAGCTTTAATTCTGCTTAAATTCCCCTTCTATTTTCTTGATTACAGGGAAGTTGAAACACTGTAAATAGTGGAAATGACCTTTTTATTAATATTGCAAGCAATGCAAGTTAATGACTGCAATATTAGCAGTATTTGTACAATAGTGAAGATTCTGTTATCAAATTCTATTTTATTTTACAGCATAATTTAAATTTAGAAAGGTAGCTAAAAGCTTGCAATTATTTAAATGTCTGTCTTGGGGGACTGCATATGCATATTTGTGTGCACAGAAGTATGCAAATGAGCTATACCAATTTCATGTGTAAATAAAATGATTGCGTGAAACGCTATTTAAACTTAAAACATTACTGAGATTTTCTTGATATGAATAGAAGTCTGAGAATTCTTAGGAAGACTACCGAGGCAGAGCATCTCATTTGGGTTGTTTTGCTTGGTTCTTTGGAAGATTTTCTTTCCAAGGCTTTTAAGGGGTTTGCATTTTTAGAACAAAGCCCTACATTTGCAGAATCCAAGCTGTTTATAGGAAATAGATAAACATTTCTACCAAGCTTGAAGTAGGGAATCCAGATGGATGTTTTTGAAGTCATCTCATTGTTTTGACTGTTTGTGACACATTAATGATATGTTCAAGAGTTAATTTCTAGAATAGTAATACTCTTTTTAACCTATGCAGTTGGTTTAGACTTCGTCTTAGTACTTCAGGCTGGCTTTACTACAACTTTTTAAGTCTTGATAATTTAAATCACTCAGGCAATGATACTAGAGTTGCTGGCAACTAAAATGTTTTTATAGTCTCTTCTCTAAATCAAATAGGTAAATTGACGTCTCTTAAAAAAAAATTTTACAGCTGTACCATCCACATGTATTTACTTTCTTTCTCATTTAAGATCCGAGTGTTGCGATTTTACTATGTTCATTTTTTTTTTAATAGAATGGAGTTTGGATGAATTGTCTTCCTTCATGGATGGTGAAGCTGAAAGCTGTTTTATGTTCTAAGTGCAAGCAGTTGCTAATATTTTTGCAGAATCAACTGTTACTTTTTACTTGTCCTACTGCTGTGTAGGAGCATGCAAGTTACCTAATAATTTTTAGATTTTTGGGTAAAGATCTTGTACTACTTTAAACAGGAATGAAATAGAAATTAAATTTGCTAAATTAAAAAAGCTACAAGATGGCATCAAATTGTTGATTCTATCATTTGCTCCTAACATTTTTTTAAAGGTCAGAATATTAGATTATGTGGATCTCTACATAGAAACAGCTGAAATAGTGAACGTGCAGTGAAATAGTTGCAGTTCTTGATTTTTTTCCTTCCTTATTTTAATTCCTTATTTGTATCTTGTGAAGCAACAGTTTTATAAAGTTTTAATAGCTTTTTGTGCTTCTAGAGAGTAAATTAACTTGGATATATGTGAAAGGTGCCTCCAAGAAAAATTCTTCCAATATAACGTGTTCTACTGCTTAAAACATGACGGTTCATTTCCTAAAACATAGCATGAATTAATTTCAGGCAGTTTCTGATTCCACTGGGGCAATGAGTGCAAGTAACTTAAGTGTGGATGTTAGTGTTCTTTTAGACTTAAGAAAAGTACTTGGTATCTAAAATACAGATTTTTCCTAAAATATAGACAAATACTATTTGGGTTGCAGTATCAGGTGAATATTGGTAATTACTGATTTTTGCAAATTCGCACAAAAATGACTTTTTTTAATTAAAAAGCTCAACAAACACTGCAGAATGTTTTAAGTGGTGTTAAAAAGCTAATGTTCAGGTAATTAAATACCACTCTAGATTTACCGTAGGTTACATTTTTTAGCTAACTTTTGATGTCTGCTTAGATGAAACATCTCAGATTTATTATTGCAAGAAATTGATCTTTTAAAAGTTGTCAAACTTTTAACATTAAAAAGGATTGCGGATACAATTGGAGGACAGAGGCATGGTTAGAATCGGTTGGAAATAATCTGCATCTTCATAGTATGTTGCAACTTGTGTGTATAATACAGAAACAGGGAGGAAAGTGCACATGTAAAAGGAAGAATGTAAAGTAAGCTGTATATGAAATGTACAGATTTAAGACTTTAAACAATAGACTTAAAGCTCCTCAAATATATTGTAAGCATTGTTTTACTCTCACAAAACTTACTAGAGCACATAGCAGTTTCTGACGTTTTAAGACAAATACAGAAACTGCCCTAAGAAATGAGGGAAGGAAAGAACACCCTAAAAGCTTGATTACGGGGGCATACAATAGAAGAAGTTGGTCCTCCTTCAGGGTCTGGGGTTTTTGCTTTTTTGACTGTACATGGGAATCTGAATTTTTCACATGTACTAAGCCATTTCTGTTCATTTCCATGCATTGATTTGTTATAAACCCCAATATTTTTAGGTGTTTAGGTAGGACAATGCTTAATAGCAGAAAGTATACAATAAAGTTGAAAAGGTTTTAATCAGATGTTTTGTTGGGGTCTAATGTGGTAGGAACCATTAGTACAAAACTGGAATGAATTACAGTGGAAAGTGCATGCAGCATTGTATCTGTAACTGATGCAATGAAATCCAGGACAGTATTAAGCTTTCAGTATGTTTTCCTAATTTCATTCTATGTCAGGTTGTTGCTCCTGAATGGTTAAATACTCCTATATTTAATATAAATCATAAGTAAATATATGTAACCTTCCATGGTAAGTTAGCAAAACTAAGCCAAGTTAAATGCTTTTGATAAAAAATACTGTGTTCAGTGGCTGTCTTAAAGGAGATTTGTATTTTTCAAATTACATGGTTTTGTTACTAAATTAGTTTCAACTTATGAATATTCACAATGTACTCCTTAACAGTCTAGAATGGCTTATGCATAAGAATTAAGTATGTCATCTTTGAGCAAAACTGTTAAGTGTTCAGAAACTTTGAGGAAATGAATGTTCTTTAAATAGCTAAACAGCGATTTCTGCTGCTTCTGATGCTCAGGGTACAGCTGCACAAACAAAAGCTATCCTAATTGGAGTTGGAATTTGCAGTGTGCTAGTTACTTAAGAGTAACTTTTACATTAAAAACTTCACATTGGAAATTTGAAATCTTACGGTGTACTCTCTGAGAAATAAGCTACTGTATTTACAAGGAGTTAGCTATTCTGCAGCAACTTCTCATTTGCCTACTCTAACAGGCCATAAATTAACAGCCACACTTGCTGTGTGTGGTTAAAGGAACCCACTATAATATTTACTCTG
>VXAL01018063.1:110241-126250 GCA_013399475.1 Chauna torquata | reverse complement strand
TTTTTTTCCTCTGAGAGAAACCGTAGTGTGTAGTTCTCTGTGGTTATACGTGACTTGTAAACAAAACTTATGTCGTATATTAATGCTTTGTCATAGGAAAAACCTATACCTTTATATGAATGCTTTTGAAAAGCATTCATTTTGTATTTAAACTCAGTATCTTCTGTGTACAGGGCAGTGTGAAATGTTAGCAAAATTATCCTGCTGATGACTTTCTTATAGAAGCACCCTTTTTTCCTCCACTTCACGTATCTTGTCAACAGTCACTGCTTTGTACTTTTGTTTTTTCCTCATCTTAATAGTATGCTTTTCTTCTTACAAGCCATTTTAAAAAATCTGGGGTTAAAGTACTGGCCACTACAACTACATTGTCTGCAGTTTTAAATGGTAGAAGGTGGTGATGAGGTCACTCGTGATCTTAAGGTGAAAAGAGATGTTGTCAATCAGTTGCAAAGGAATGATGTTATACCTTCAGTAGGAGACAATTGATCAATGTGTGTGCTAAGAAGCCAGAATATCAGGAGTTGTGAGCTGAGATTCGTCCATGAAATTATCACAGTCTAAGGCAGTGATTTACAAAACTAAAAGTCATGACCTCCATCATTTTATTGATTTTGCAGAAATTGTTCTTACAAATAGAAAGGTCATAGACATAGAATTGGTAGCTGTGTTTTTTGTCTACTCACCTAAACGAATTTATTTCCTACCATTAATCAGATACTTTCATGTTGCGCTTTTGATATTATTTATTTATTTTTCAGTTGAAACGTTCTTAAAGCCTTGTGTTTTCCTTTTAGGCTTCTACACTGGGGTTTCCCATTAATCACTTAAGAGAAGAGAATTCAGAGAAAAGTATGAAAAAAAAAATCATTTGCAAGCTATCTCATTAGGCATGACTATGTATATTCTGGTGCTTTATGGGGATTTTGGTAAAGAGAAAAATCACAAGCACAAGTCATATGGAAAATAAAGCAAGGCTTTGTGATCATAATTCTTTCCAAGGCTACAGAAAACCTCCAGTATCTTTGAAGCAGCTCCTGTTTCCTACCCCTATGGCAGCTGCCATAGGTCCTGCAGGTCAGTTCAGGGCATTGGAAGCACTCAGTAAGTAGGGGGGAAGGCAGAAAAGTTGCAGTATTGATTCTGTAGGGGAGGAAAGATGAATGGACGCATGAGATTGCGGATACTAATAGTTAAGCATCCAAACAAACTAAACTGGATTTAGAAATCTGCAGCTTAACATCACGGGAAGTGATGTTTCTGTAGCTTGCTGGTTTTCATTCTGTTTCTTAAGGTTCTGTGACTTTAAAGAAATGTCATGGGAGAATTCTTGGTATTTCTTCAAAATGTGTAATTAGTGCACCACAGGAACAGCCTTTTCACATAGAAAATTATATTTTTCTGGAGAAACAGATGTGAACAGTTTCATTTCCACTTCCTTGGCTAAAAGAAAGGTTATATGGTTTTAAATAGCAGTTGTTTTCTCAGTTACAAGGCTTCTGTCAAAGGTAGGCAGCCTTTGCGGCTGCTCTTCCTTCAGAGTGTGGTATTTGATTTTCATCGTTTTCTGAGTAATTTCTGTGAAAGGACAGAGGCAAAAATACCTTTTCTTGGATATTTAAAAAAGTCTTAAGTTACTGACTCAAGCGCCCTACATACATGTTGTTATTTTAATGATCAGAAAGGTGTACAGTGAAATTCAGGATTAATCCATTTCTTGCAGTGGAGGGTTAGATTCTTATACTGAAGATTAATAGGAGGTTGCTAGGCGTAAAAGGATGAGTTCTAACTTTCATGGTGGAAAATTAAAAGCAGTTTCTTTAAGTGTTAATTAAATCGTGGAACTTGAGGCTCCTTGCACGCAGTCCCCTGCTCACTAGGTTTTTTAGTTTTGAATTACAGAACATACTGTTACTTATGCATGGACATACAAATGTGATAACGCCATACTGGAGTCCTTTCAAAGAGTTTTTCCTAGGCTAGGATCCTCTGACCTTACCGAGTGTGTCTCAGTTGCAGGATACACTTCACCTAGTGTTTAATGTTCAAATAAAATGCATGCTTGGTTTCATGTTAAAGGTTTTCGTTTAGCCTTGCAAATTGAAGTGACTGGAATATAGTGTGTTTTTTTTTAATATTGTTAGTAATATGTGTTTTGTTCTGTGACATTTCACAGAAATTACCAAGAACAGAATTTGTTCTTGCAGGAATTTTATGTTGCTTCAGAACCAGACATATGTGACCTCACTTTTTCTCTTACGTGGTGTGTTGACTCTACAGAGTTAACAAGAATAAATAGTTGTACAGATCTTTTGTTTGTTACATTAAGGTAATTGGATAAGACTTGAGCAGACTAATTATCATGAGAGTGCTATTTCAGGTCACTAAAACTCTTCAAGGCAGGAATACATTACAATTCCTTGCTCCTAGTTTTCTATCCCAGAGCATTTGCAGATCTTGTTTTGTAATTTCTGTAGCCAATTTACATGTTAACCCTTGGTTACAAGTGGTCATGTCTAAAATGAAACAATACTATAAATAGGAAAAATTTCTTTGAATATAGAGAGAGTTTCTGATTGGCATCTGATGGTTAAAAGGTAAATCTTATCAGGTTCTCTTCTCCCCCACATCTAAAGCAGGATCTATAAAGAGTTTTGAGTATGATCAGTATTTTTTTCTCTTCTTTAATGGGAACATATTGCCCTCATTTTCATTATATCCTCTGTAGCTCTGTGTTCATTTAAAAAATACATGTACTTGACAAGAAGGCCAGCTGTTAATGTTACCTTTTCTGTCTTTTAAAAGGAAGGTGCTTCTGCTCGAAAAACACAAACGCCAGCAGCGCAGCCTGTACCACGACCAGGTAGGGTGACATCCTTTCATTTGTGCTTCTGTTCCATGTAAGTATGAGTTTCAGAGGAGTTGTATTTAAAATTTTAGCTAGCTGAAGAATGAAGTGGAGGTGGGTTTCATGGCCTTTAATTGCATCTCTCTTGGAAATGACACACGACTTCTTGGTTAATGTTATACCACACATAGCATGAGAATTGAAATGATCTGGGGCTTGGGTTCATTCTGTTCAGTGTGAACAGAACAGTTTGCCCAGTCATCCCATTGAAAGGATGTGCTAGTGAAATTGCCAAGTCAAGTGACAAACTTCCTGGTTGTAAGTGCTGTAGTTCACAAATGCCTACTCAAATATGTAGTGAGAGCTAGTTAATATCTCAAGGAGAAACAACTCTGAGATCGCTGAGATTGGCTTTTCTATTATACTTCTTCAATATATCATACAAATATTATACAAATATATCATACAAATTATATTATACAAATATTTCTCTCAATGTATTATCATTACCTCTTCACACTTCTTAACACACAAGATATTTGTAACAGGGCTAGAATCTTCAGCTGGCTTTTTTAATTCCCAGCACAGTAGACTTTAGTTACCAAGTCAATTTTGTACATCAGAATGAATCTCAAATTGAGGTTCAAAGTTAGAAAGATGTAGGTGTTTTGTTCTGTTTCAATGAGAAACCTGTAGAAAGAGATTTAAGGAGAGTATAAGAGTACAAACAGTATATGAGAGAATTGGTGCTTCTGAACAACTATGTGCATATCTGCACCTAATTTACATGTTATGAGAATTGTTGGTTTGGTGGAAGAAAGTTTCAAGTGAAAGGTTATTATTTAAGAACAAGAAGACGGTTATTGTTGTTATGAAAGTGTTGCAAGTGTATGAAAGGAGGGATCATTTTGTGGTTTATGTGTTGGTGTATTTTTTTTAATCAAAGTTGCCTTTTTAAATGAATATGCTTTTTTCTAGAAGTTCTACTGGAATACTGTGTGTTCTTGCTTAGATTACTAAGTGCTTTGAATATATGCCTTGCTAATTCCTTGAGATTTAGTTGTAGGATTCAATTTAATATTGTAAAAGGATTAATCTCAAAAATCTATTCTAATATTGAATATTCTCAACATACCTAAGTGCTGTTGTGCGCAGGTTCTTCTGTTTGGTTATTTGGGTACTAGAAAGGTCACGCTGCCTGTCATACTTATCTCACTGGCCCTGTTGAGCATAACAATGCAAATGGAGTTGCCAGACAGCAGTATGAAAAGGGTAGACGTGGCAAGAGCAGAAATATGACAAGAATTCTCTCAGAATTGTCACAGGTCCCTACTTGCTAGTCATAATTTCACGTGCATTAACTGGCAGAAGTGTATTTTTTATACATTATACTGATGTTACCCTTCTCTAAGGCCAATCTAATCCATTAGCTTGCCTACATTACTGTTGAAAAGAGAATTTAAAAAAAAAAAGAGATATAGTCTGAAGAAAATATATAATGCTCCATTCCAGAAAAGGATTTCTCATTCTGCCTGTTCTCAGATATTTTGAGGTTTGAACCTCAGGAGGGAGGAGGTATCTGTTCTTAGTGGTCAAAATATTTAAAACATGCAATTTGCAGGAAGATGCTTCATTGCACATAGAAACATTAGCTGAACTGACAAAAACAGTTCTATAATACTGATTTGAACAAATATCTCGCAGACGTGCTTTTAATTTAAGATTTTTTAGGGGGGTACCTACCTTGAGTAGCTGATTTTCTACTAACCTGTCTCAGTACAGCTGTCAAATTTCTTACAGGTGCTATTTTTTTTTTTCCTTGGCAGCTGATGCTGTCCTTATATTTCAGGAACTTTTTCGCAATAAGGAGATACTTAGATTAAAAAATAAAATAAAATCATCGGATAGGTAAAGTTCAAGTAGTTCAATGTAGTTTTATCTGTGCATTTGACAGTTTTAGGAAAAGATAATTAAGGATATGGTCTCAATATTTCAGTAATGGCAACTGTGTGGTGTGAATATTTATACTGTTCAAGCCAGCTTTTGGAACAGTTGGTCATAAATAAACATGAGCTAGTTGGTGCTACAAAATTGGAAGTCAATTAATGACATTTGTCATGCATTGTAGCAGTTGAGACTTGAGGTACAGTCTGCATCAATCTACTAGTCACTGTTTTCTAATTTTGTGAATTAGGATAATGATAATTATCAAGCACAACAGTCCTTTCTTTAGAGTTTTCAGGAGTCCTAACTTAATTTGTTAAAATTGAGCTATAAAATATTTATTTGGAGAAAGTGAAGTTATTCGGTAATACCACCAAAGTGAAGAAACCAAAGTTTTCCAGCTTGGGACTGAAGCATCTCTCATACTGAGGAGGTCACGAAACATGGAAGACTAAAATGGAAACATCATACTGGGGGGAAAAATCCAACTAGGGGGATAATTGCAATCCAAAACTAACCTGAATAAGACTAAGACTAACCTGAGTAAGACCAAAACAATCGAAGACCTTGAGTATAGAAAGTTCTGTATGTTTCAAGGATAGCTAATCCTATGGAGTTAATTTACCATAACAACTACTAGTGAGAAGGTGAGAGTCTGCAAAGACTGTCTTGTTGTGAAACAGTCTTCCTGGTGGTTCAGCACTGTTGAGCTTGGGTTCTACAAGCAGTTTGCTTGAAGATTGCTGGCAATGTTTTAGTGATATTGTGTCCTTTTCTTTCGTGGAGGTTGGAGAAAGATGACTAGTTTCAGAAAAAATAGAGGAGATTGACTCAATAATACTTGCATCTGTTTTCAGACGGTCAAAAGCTGTTTGTCTCCTGAATACTGAGACCCAAATTATAAATCCCTTCTTCAACTTTGTGTATTGCATCTCTGAAAATAATCTAATGACTATAGTGTGACTCCTGCAACTCAAAACACTGAAATGTGAGATAAACATTGAAATGTTTTTAGTCTCAGCATTTGTATTATGGATTAGTCATTCTGTTGTATATTCTGTTTTTTCTCAGTTTCTCAAGCAAGACCACCTCCAAACCAGAAAAAAGGTGAGTCGTTTTTAGTTTCTGTCCTCTTCATTTTTGCATGAATTGTACCCACTCTTTCTTTTGCTGGAACCACAAGCAAGCAGAATTGTATTTTGCTAAATATGGGATTACCAATATTTAGAGACTCCTGGGGACTCCTGATACAGGCATACACTGTCTTTGGTGAATGAAGACCTTCAGTTTAGATAAGATTTACTGCAGTTCTCCTTGAATATTTTTCCATAATTGTGGTCTGTTAAGCAAGAGTTTTGTTTTTATGTACAGCTCCTTTAATTAAAAAAAAAAAAGCAAGAAATATAACTTTATTTCTACAGGCTCTCGAACTCCCATAATCATTATTCCGGCAGCCACGACCTCTTTAATAACAATGCTTAATGCAAAGGACCTTCTGCAAGATCTGAAGTAAGTAGCCGATTCGAACATGCTGTATAAAAAAAATTGTCGTCAGATATAAAGGTTTATTAGTACCAAATTAATAAATAATCAGGAGGGAGTATCTACTCTCTTGTGACAAGTTAGTTTTACAGACCAGATTATGAAAGAAATTTATACCTCTTGAATAATGGCAAAAAAAAAAAACAAAAAAAAACCCTTATTTTCAGAGTGTTTGCACAGTTGTGACCTGTAAGCCAAATGGGCAGATTGAGGTCTTACAGTACCATTTCTAATGACTGTAGTGGTTTCTTTCATGTAATGCATATGCATGCATGTGCAGCTGATCAACAAACCCATACCATGGAAGAAGGCTCAGAGGAGTTAGGATCATAAAGGACGATCATAAAATCATAGAATGACTTCGGTTAGACCTTAATGTACCTGAAGGGACCTTGAAGACCACCCAGTTCCAACCCCCCTGCCATGGGCAGGGATGCCACCCACTAGATCAGGTTGTGCAGGGCCCCATCCAACCTGGCCTTGAACACCTCCAGGGATGGGGCATCCGCAGCTTCTCTGGGCAGCCTGTTCCAGTGCCTCACCACCCTCTGAGTAGAGAATATCTTCCTGACATCCAATCTAAATCTGCCCTCTATGAGTTTAAATCCGTTTCCCTTGTCCTCTCACTATCTGCCTGTGTAAAAAGTTGCTCTCTATCTTTTTTATATCCCTTCAAGTACTGAAAGGGATCACGCAGCTCAGAAGAGAATGCAGGAAATGACCACAGCTATTGTAAAGGGGAAGTGGAGCAGAGGGTGGCCTTCGTTTTAGATAAATGGCTATTGTAGCTGAGCAAATGAACTGGATGTGTACGTGGCTTTCCCTGATATAATCAATAGAAGATATTAACTTCTTGAGTCAGCCATACCACCAGGGGGACGTATGTTGTTGCCTAGTCCATCGTAGAGTATAAAAATCGAACAACCCACAAAACGAACTTTGAAGACTGAACAGGCTTGAGCTTTCCTTCCCAGCGGCTGGGGACACCCAGCATTTTGATGATGAACATACAGTGACTGGCAATGGGAATCTCTTTGTATCATCATCTAGCTCCTTATTGCAATTGCTATATTGTACTTGTATTTTGGTTTCAGTTCATTGCTGTATCACTCTGCTCAATCAAAATCCTATGTAATGTCAAAGATCTGTCCAAATAAGTGAATTCAATATTAAACATTAAACTCTTCTCTTTTGGAACATATAAAAGACCCTGATCAAGAAAGTATTGGACTCTCACACTAATTGGCACTTCAGACAAGATTTTCCTGAGGATAAATATTACTTACTAAAAATTCAGTAATAATGGGACTTTTGATTTAGCATAATAGTTGCAATGAGAGTCTATAGAGCAACTTGTGCTTTGAGTAAGGAAGGGCAGTGTTAAGACCAGCTGCACATGAGACTGCTACCAGGGTATAAATCACTGAGTACCAAGAAAGGTTGGAAAAAGATTGGTGGTTAAGTTTTAAAAAGAGAGGTGGAAAAGTGGGATTTTTCGTGGGTAGAAGAAAATTTCACTGATCTTAGTGATATTTGGGATGAATTTGAAAAATGGAAGATTCTAAAAAGTTGAAGAAAGGAAAGGGAGAAGCAATCTTGTGCTGGTTGTTAGGAAGTTGCTTGACAGCAGTAGTGAAGTTAGAAGGAGATACATAAGAATTATATGCTAGAAGTAGAAACAGTTACAGAAGACATGATATATAAAACACAGTGTACGCAGTGACGAAATCAGAATACATTCTTAAAATCAAAATTGCAACCTCAGATCATAGCCAATGTCCGCATGCGGAGCGATCACTTACTGTCGAGGACAAGGAATGGTCAGACAGTTGGACTCTGACAGTGTGTTCAGTCTTTTTTTCCTAACATCGCTGTGACATCTTTGAAATTACATTTGCATTGGTACCAAAAAGGTGGAGTTTTGTTTTGTTTAGCAATCATTAGTAACTAAAGAAATGGCTCTGTGCAGAAGTGATGGGCATTCCTTTTCAAAGTCCACATAGAGAAAAAATAATTAAGTGTTATCAGTGATTATTGATGCAAATTCATTCAGGGAAATACTGAGTTGCTAAAATCTGTTTATTGCGTTGCAGTTTGCTAGGATATAGCAGTTAAGTAACAACTGCTGTTGCTTAAATAAATGAACCTATCAGATTCTAATATTTAATTCATTATAGCTGAATGCAATCAACATTACAATTTACTTCCTTCATGGCAAGGTAAAAGTCACTATTTTGTTCTTGTAAAAAACAAAACAAAACTACAACAAAAACTTGTCTGACAGACCATGGTGTTTAGAGCCTACCTGTTAATATCAGTCCTTTTTTCTGAAACAGTCATTTTCACAGGAAAATATACTATTAGAGATTCTGTTTGCACCAGTAGTCTGTGCAAAAAATGGAGAGTTCTTTCTTCCACCTTCAGCACTTTCCTTATTCTTTATGAGACTTTATACACTTATTTTTGAAAAATAAGCTGTCCTTATTGTGGGGCTAAGTTTTCACTGGAGTTGCCCTAGAATTTTATAAAACAGTGTTGTGAGGTACTAGGTGCCTTCTGATCTCCAGCTCTTTCTGGTGTCTAGATTACTGAAATATTTAATCTGAGAGTGGGCTGGCTTTTAACATTATGATTTAATGTGCAGCCGTTACTGGATTGATATAATTGTGTTGACAGAGGATATTGCTTGTTTATGTGAGTTTTTATGTTTAAGAAACAATTACACAAGTACAAGCCCTGGATTTTACATCTATATGGTTCATGACTTTCTGGTACAGAAATAGCGAGAATGAAATAAAGCACCTGTATGTCATGTCTCAGTATATCTATGCTAGGAAGCCTGCACTGTTTTCAGCTCCACGGGGGCACAGTTACAGTTAAATTCTCTAGACTTGCCCCTAGAGAAGGCTGATCATCTGAGTGCAAAGAACTTGATCTGGGGGCGGGATGTTTAAGGGAATGGAGGATGACACTGACGTAGTTAACAGGCATCAGAGATGAAGTGAAGAAGCAGGGGATGTTAATGAATCAGAATTGCAATAGCAAAACTCAGAAGAGTAAAATACTAATTTAGCCATGACAGTTCTAGTACTTTTCTAGAAAATGTGCCACCTGGCTTGCAATTTTTGCATTTCACATTCATTGAAGTAGTTTGTTTAGGAATGGCTGCAGGGTTTGTTCTTACTGTTCAGGTATGCGGAGTGTGGAACTGACCTTAATGTAGAGTGATATATATGTGATGGTTTTCCAAAGGAAACAAGTTGTGTAATTTCTGCCTTGAGTCACCACTTTCTGTAACTCATTCCCCACTTTCAGCTAAATTTAATGGAAGAGTACAGATTTTGAAGATGTGTCATTTGCCAGAAGTTTTGGAGTTTAAAAAAAAAAAGTTCACATAGAGAAACACCTAAATTAATAGTTCCCCCCTTACGTCTGCTGAGGAAGATGGAGATAGATTTGAATTTCTTGAATTTTTAGAGGTAATCAGCCTGCTTGTATTAGCTATATCAGAGATGAATGATACAGCACAAGGAGAAGGGATTTTTGGAGCTGGAGGAGTGTTTGAGGGACATTGCAGGGGAGTTTGCTAGGAAATGTAAGAGAACCCACAGAATTCAGGTGAGGTGTCCCCAGGGAGAACGAGGCACCCAGGATCGTTCGGGTACGGAGGCTGCGGTATACATGTAAAGCGCACTGTTAAGAGGCTGTGGTGCTGTCTGTCACACAGTTCTGTGAAGTGCGTGATAATAAAGAGTGAGTATTTGGGTTCACGTGGAACAAAAGTGGAACAGGAAGATGTCAAGGTGTCAGGAAGATGTAAATGATTAGATGATGAATATATACTTTTATTATGACGATGCTTTTACTCATGATATGTTTAACTATGGTTGCATTTATTTGTCTGGTAAGGAAACAGAGTACACAGTAAATAGAATGGGGAGGTACAAAGCCTGGGTGTATCTAACAAACCCTTGAAAATTCATAATCGGCTTTCTGTCACAAAAAAAAAAGGAAAGAAATGCCTTCAAGTTATAGTATCCATAGTTTTGCACAGCTAAAAATGATGTGGCAAACAAAACCTTTTGAAATTTTTGTTAAAGTACAGATTATTTAACTGATATATGTGGCCAGGCAACTCACTGAGATTTATCCAACTTTGATATTGAGCAAACTGTCTGAAAGATTCAGGGATGACGCGTTGCAGAAATGCTTTGTTTCCTTGCAAAGGTAGTTATATGAGGCTTTTGACGCTGTAATAGAATAAAAATATTTAGAGGGTTGTAAAAAGTCTCAAATTCTAAACATAATCAAATGTGTGTTATGATGAGCTCAGTTATTGTCCAGCATTGGAGTTGCCTTATTCGCTGTTCATGCATTTTTCAGCATGCCTGAATTAGGAGGCAGAAAGTATTGACCTGAGTGACAGCATTTTAAAGTTAACGCTAGCAATTCATGTGAGTTTAGAGCCTAGACATGAGCAGCTCTGGCAGTTCAGTGGATGGTGTCTTACCAGTTACCTCCCATAATTTGATCTTGTCCAGTCACTTGCCTCTTGCCCTAGGAAAAGAGCCTGCTGTCTTTGTTAAGTGAGGGAATGCACCGATTTTTATGTGAATACTAATTTTGGCAATTAACAACAAGAGAATTGAGTGCTGTTAATTTCCTAGCTGGGGCGTAAAGGTGGATTCTAAATAGATGTGGTTTTGGTTTTGGGTTTTTGTTTTGTTTTGTTTTTTGCTTTTTACTAGGGAACAGCAATCTGGAGAAGCAAGAAAAATGTAAGCTACTGCACAGTCAGGTTTCAGAACACATTTCTAGTGTATTGCGTGATTAAAAAGGGGTTAAGTACAAATGTGTAGCTAAGCCACCAGGTAGAGTATTGTGGCAAATAATTCCCAAGAGAAGATAGTATTTTTGCTGTTTTCTTTAGTAGTCAGATTTCTTGAGTTTTTCTTTTATGTCTAGTGATAGAGTAAGCCTCTTGTATTTATAATCATACAGTAATTTGTATTGATTCTTAATTCAGGAGCACGTGGCTTTTTTTAAACATGCTGAATCCATGGCAACTTTGCTCCAAAATCCTTGAAATGCAAGCATGTATTTCATAAACTTTCTGTAAGCTGTCGCTTATTCCTGTAATCTGTATGTGTATGTAAGCATTTCCTTCAATGCTTTCTTTATGATAGCAGCCCTTTTTTTTACTGTTCTATTTTGAATCTGCTCATTGTATTTTTTTTTTTCTTCAGAACATTCAGATAACAAGATATTTGTTCTGTCCTGAGATATGTGCTCAAAGACATTCAGACTTCTATAGCAAATAAAATGGAGGGTGTTGTAGTCCAGAAGATGCAGGCATTAAGGCACCATTTGGTTATGCCTCAGTTATGTAACACAGTTTTTAGATGACCGTGAGCTGGAGAGAAACCAGCAATAAACTAGTGTTGAAATGAATTCCTAGACAAAAACATTTAAAGCTAGAAGTAAAAATTGAGAATGCCTGTGTCAGCCAATTTTGAGGTGTCTCAGATACAATTTACAGTGGTGAAATTGCTGGACTCTTTGTAGAAACAATATTGCTTCTTAATATCCTTGTTTGTCTAATTTGGTAGGGCTGGTTAGGTTTACTGTTTCCATTTAGAATGTGTTTGCCTCTTCAACTGCATTTACAAATGAAATTTGTAAAGCGTGACCTTTTAGACTGCTGTCCATATGAATATTTGATTATCATTGTAGTGTGTGCATGACTGTTTGTCTTTTATGTGCATGTTCTGTAAGAATTTGTTCTGCTTTGATGCATAGAACATGTAGTAAAGACCAAAATTCTTCTAGTGCTGTCCACCATTTTACATGATACTGGCTTTTCATAAAGACTATGCCAGTTGTGTAAAGGCTTTTGAAATTTTTTCTATAATTATAAAAATAATGCTTTTTAAAAAGAATTCTATTTCCATCTTTCCAGCTCAAATTCTTTAGCTGTCTTGGCTGAGGAGAAGACTAATGAATGATTGTCTTAAAAGCTCAAGAAGACCAAGCAAATCCTCTTTGCCAGAATGAAGTTATATAATGCAGTTTCCTATCAGTCAGTATTGGCAAAGCAAAGCTTGCAGCATGTTGGCAGGACAGGCTGTTAGGCATATTCATGATTAACGTTGCATCTCACTTTTGAGTATTTGAATTAGCACATTGACTAGAAATATTTAATTCCGATGTCATGCTTGGTAGATTTTTCCAAAATAGAACTGTGTTGAATGGTTCAACACTGTGCTACACGCGGTGTGTATGCAACACTCAATTATGTGTGTCTATCGGATGTGGTAGATATGATGTATGTAAATATTAAATGTCTTCTTATTTCGCCTATTGCTGAAATGACTGTCTTAACATTTATATAATATTCTAGGTGGCCCAAGTGTACTTTTTTTCAGTGCATCCTGTATAGCTCTTTTATTCTGTTTTCTTTTGAGTGATGTCATTTCGCATGTACTAGGCAGATGATTTATAGCTTATCCTTCAACATCTGCAGTGCTTTTTCTGTACTTGCAATACCAGGTAACTTTAATGCACAATTATTAGTCATTTGCAGGTTTTTGGAGTTTTCCAGTGTAGTAGTATGCATTCGGACGCACATATCAAAAATTGGTTGTGCCTTTCTGTTTTTGAAACACTGTTAAATCATGAAGAGTATGGGGGGGCTTCATCTGTTTGTTTAGATTAGGAAAGTATTTTGTTAACAGGTTTGTTCATTGACAATTTCCACATGCTGGCCTAAAACATGATATTAAATCTGTAATGCTCTCCCACCCCACCCCTGTGGCACTTTCTCATTGGGTATGAAATGTTAGCAAAAAACCAGTGTTTTCGAGTGGAGTGAATAATGAACTTTTCCTATTACTTCATTTTTTGTTCCTTTTTTCTATTTTCCCACAAATTTAAAGTGCAGTCTACCTGTTGTTTAAGTGTATTCAAATTGTTTTTTAGTACTGAAGTTGAAATGAGTTGAAGAGAATACCTTTAGAAATGGTTCAAACAGCATACCGATAACCAGTAAACTTTTAGAAAGCACCGTCTGTTTCATAATGAAGAGAAATCTTAACAATTGTGTAGAGTACTGTGTTCTTGAAATATAGCACCGATGCTCCAGATACCTTTTGCAGTTAAGTGAAATACACTGTTTCTTTTTGTCAGAACTTTGGAAACAAAATGTCAGAGGCAAACAGTATTAGTAGTGCAACTGGGTGGTTCTGAATAGAATATTAGGAGAGGATGGGTCTGGGCTCTTGCTTTCTTCTTAGTTCTTTTGCTGGCCTGGTAGATGATACTGGTCACAGCAGCATACCTTTCTGTGACATAGTTTTAGATCTGTAAAATGCATGATTTTGTTAGCTTTCTTTTTTATGAAATGCACTGGGATTCAGCAGTAAAAAGCCTTACAGTACTCTTACATTTATGGTGCTAATTTTGAGAACTGCTGTGTGTATTTTTTTTATTATTGCCATATAGAAGAAACTCTTGAAATGGAATGGCTTGTTTGTTTTTGTAAGGAGGGGACTGAAAATTAAAGTTCCAAAATTCATTTTGGGGGTCACATCTTAAGCATTTATTTTTCTTAGAGATTATGTGAGACATGAGGATCACACTGTCCTTATTTTGCAAGCATAACTGATCTATCAGAGAAGCTATTTAAAAAATAGTAATAATCCAGAATTGTAGTATCATACATCATAGTAACCAGATAAATAATCTGATTATGTAAAAATCAGTCATTTAAAAAAAACAAAAACAAAAAAAAGCAAACAAAAAGGCCCTGACCCATTTGACCCAAAATCCCAGTTTTCTTGAGAAAACAATTCTAATGGGTAGGTTTGAATTCCCTAAGGATAGGAGCTGTAAAATTTGCTCCAGGAAGCAACCATTTCTTAATGCCCAAGCTTCCCTATGTTACCCTTGATCACTAAAAAGAATTGACTATTGCCATTCAGCAGGCTGTGATCTGGCTTCTCATTTGCAATTGGGTTGGATAAGGTAGGCAAGACATGCCACGAACATGTAAGAAGTTCTGCCTGTAGTTCTGAGGGGCAGAGGACCTTGTACTACAACTGGTTTTATCATAAAAGCCTTATAAAACTTGCTGTATGGAATGAGTCGTCATAGAGGCTTGGCATAATGAAAATGAGATGGCTTCAGTGACTGTTGCCAATAATGCAAAGTTCTGAAAAAGCTGTTACTTTTCCTGTTGATTGCGTCAAATTACGTTTGTCTACTGAATGTTTCTTTATTCCCCAAGGTTTGTACCATCAGATGAAAAGAAGAAACAAGGCTGTCAGCGAGAAAACGAAACTCTAATACAGAGAAGGAAGGACCAGATGCAGCCTGGAGGGACTACAGTCAGCGTTACTGTACCTTATAGAGTAGTAGACCAACCTCTGAAACTTATGCCACAAGACTGGTAAAATAGATTTCCCCTTTACAAAATTTTTCAGTCAGGAGAATGCAGAACTTGGAGGGGACCAACAAAATTCTACCAAACTGCATAAAAAGTGAAGACAAGGATAATAAGAATGGGTTTTATTGTTGAGTCTATAGTAGTGTTGTCTCCAGGTTAAAACAATATAAAACTAAACTTCTTAAAAGATCTTTCTTAAGAGTAACATTCTAAATTTCGACAGTATGAGCAGCACAACTATTTTTAGTTTGTCTGAAATGTTCCAGAAATTCAAGTAGGAATATTCATATGAGTTTTCCAATTGATGATGCTGTAGTGTACAAGTCACTGAAGCATGATCAGAGAGAAAAATTTTCCTTTCTTGTCTTCTTTCTGAATGAGAGTCTATTGGGAAGATACATCTGCAGACCTCTTCAGTATCTGATATTTTAACTTTTTTTAATAGTTTAAAGAAAAAGAAGTAAATACTGAACTGCAGTTTCCAGTAGTGAATCAGATTCATTGAATTGGATTCAATGATGGAAGCTTGCTTCTGAAGGGAGAGCCCCAGTTGGGGAAGGGGAATTGGAGATAACTTTTACTTTTATGGCAAAGACTTTGTTTGTAAGACTGTCCTTTGACAATATGAAAATGTATTTCTCTTTGAATAGGAAAATTCTGGAGAAACAGCCGTTTATTATTTGTGATGTAATGAATTAGGCAACATTTTTGGTGGTTCTTCATAGGGGTGAGGATATTAGATGTGCACAACATTTTAGGTGGTTTTGTAACTTCCAAAGTGGATTTTAGTGGAGAGGAATATTTTTGAAAAGGTCCTATTCCTAAATTAAGTGTTCTGTATTGAGAACTGGAATTAATCAGAAATCAGTGGTTTTGAAATTCTGATATCAAATAGCATTCAAGATGTTTAGTGATCAAACCTTAACATCCAAAAGGGTTTTTAAAGTGCTTCTGACCAAAGAGATGAAGCGGTATGGTTTCTTTAGCTCCTTTTTGATTCAAGGGAGCATGAGATAATAGTATCTGGAAGTTAACATGGGGAAAATTTTTAAGTTGTTGCTGCTGTCTTTTCTGTTTCCCATTACAAAACATGCAACACCATTTTAAGTGGCAAACCTTTAGGTTTTTGATTTTGTTTTCATTTTTTTCTAAAAACAATCAAAAAAAAAAGTCCCTTGATTATTCTTTTCCACTTGGGATTTGATAGACTAGAATTAAATTTGGGAATTAGA
>VXAL01018063.1:56841-100395 GCA_013399475.1 Chauna torquata | reverse complement strand
CTATGCTGTTTTAAAGAAAATTCTGCACTGGGCAGCGAACTTGCAAACCAAACTCTGAAGAGAACTGTGCTTCATGTGCACTGTGGTATACAGACTACATAGTGGTCTTAAAATATGCAAACTTCAATTATCTTTTATCTGCCCTGTTTTTCACTGGTGTTTTAAAAGCATGTGTAATCCTGGATGCAATATTGTACACAGAAGATGGCCTGATGTAGATGTAAGTTTATGTATATACTGGGAGTAAATTCTCTGAAAGTAATGAAGTTACATGG
The DNA here is from genome assembly GCA_013399475.1 of Chauna torquata. NCBI lineage: Eukaryota > Metazoa > Chordata > Aves > Anseriformes > Anhimidae > Chauna > Chauna torquata. Next base: position 100,120 of record VXAL01018063.1, on the reverse strand, counting down.
ATGTGAAGCTGGCAGAAGAGCAAAATCCATGCAATCTTTATATCAACTGTGCTGTTTTTTGTGGATTGAGCACAGACCTTTGACATCTTCATTTTTTGTACTTGCAAGCAATTTACAACACAGTTTGTAAAATGTGTGTTTGTGAAGGAGGTGGCACCTGATCATCTCTGATCATGCATCTCTTTGTCAGTCATAAAAGTAGTGATGTTTATAAAATGAGCCATTTTGCAATCAAATTCCTGCTGACATTATTGGAAGTTTAATTAGGTTGTCAGAGAATAGCATTCCTGCTGCCTTCAGATATCTGCACATAGATTATGAAACTACTTGGACTTGAAAATTTAGCCTTACAGCAGCGTTTAGCAACACAGCTGGATTTTTAGACACTTACGTTATGCTTAATTTATCTACAAGTTAATGTAGAGTAATAAAGAAAACTGATACTAAGAACTGGAGAAGCTGCAGGATCAGACATCTGTTTTAGTGAGCTATATTCTTATTGTTGAGCAAATTTGACACTCTGCTTAGAAGTGTATAAAGTGTATAAATTGTACTCAATTAAAATGTATAACTAAAACTGAGCTACTTTACTGACTAGTTTATTGAATAGTAGAATGATACTAGCATGCAAATCGAATTGGCTGTTTTTATTAAATATCTTAAGTGTCACAACTCCACCCTGTTTCATAAGTAGAAGATGAATGAGATGAAACGAGATAAAACAAGATGAAAACTGTTTTGAAGTTTGCTTTTGGGCTCCCATACTGTCAGCAGGTGATTATTTCCTTTGGTGGCAAGGTTATAGGGGCCATTAGAGATACCTGAAGTAATGATTTTATATTAAGAACTGAAATACCTGTGATTTATACTGTTTGAGCTTTCTGAATGCTACCCTAAACAAAGGTGACAAAGCAGGAATTTTTCATAAGGTAAAGTAGGACAACTGCTTTTTAAAATGGACTTGCATACCTGAATAAATTGCAGATCAGCATCCTCAGTTGAATAAGCTCAGCTATTTAGTTATTACCTGGGAATTTTTGTAGCAGGATAGTTTCACAAACAGGCACTAAAGTCATTGCTAGAAATAGATAACTTATAGAACTGTTCAGCAATTCTGTAAACCTTTTTATTTCTGAATGTAGAAGAAAATGTAGATAGCAGATTGTGTTAAGTCATCCGTGATTGTAAGTTCAACTATTATGCAGTATTCGTCAGATAAGCATTTATCAGAACAGCAAATTTGATTTTGGCTTTCATTTGATATGCGGTGTATAAAAAAATTACCATTCTCCACAGGGACCTACAAAAATAAGTTTTATTAGTACAACTTTCATTCTTTTGCTGGTGAAATACACACTTAGTTGCTAATTCTTGAGAATGCTATACAAAAAAAGCTGGTAAGAATTAATGGCTCAGTGACTTTAAAATTTAATATCACAAATGCATTTTAATTCAAAAGCCATAACTAATGCCAAGTACTTTATTAGAGCAATGTGTTCATCAAAAATTAAAATCCGTGCCTGAAGAAACTGTTGGCCAAGTAGGTTACAGTTCAGCTAATCTGTGGAAAAATGTGTCACAAACTGAAATCTCTGAATGTGATATTCAGAGTTGTTCATTTGTTACTTAACTGATCTGTTTTGAAGAGCTGTGGCAGTTTTGCTTTCATTTCCTGAACAAATACGTACTTCAGTAGTGATTGTATAGTTTGTCTTCTTTGGTTAGTTATGCATTCTTTTTACCTTAGGACTGTTAACGTGATATCATAATTCTGAAACACAGTTTGAAAACAGATCACTTTAAGTATGAAGATGTTTAAGTGGAGCTCATGTACTTGACAACCATAAAGATGATTTACTGGAACTATGATAAAGTGGGTAATGTGGATTCCATTATTCAGCTGTCATTGACTTGTCTGTAGATCGTTCTTCTCTTAGTGGTGATGCTATCATGGAGAGTAAATTTGAGAATGAGATTTAATCAAGCAAAATGCATTGGTAGGTAGCACACAGTGATAGGGTGTGCTTCCAGGCTGATTTACTGCATTCATCTTTTAAAAAAATATAAATAAATAAAAAACTTATAAGAATGCAAATGCAAAGGACAATCTCAGATGTTTGAAACCTCAATGCAGAGACTAGTTCACGTGTAAAAGTGAAAGATGTGAGGTGGTACATAAAATCTATAAGAAAAATAGCATGGTCCATGGTCTTTATTTGCATCTGTAAATTCTCTTGCTGTAGTTTGCTTTCACTTAAAGTTAGAAAAACTCATTACTTGCTTCACAAGGTTTCTGCATGTATCATGGAAAACTGTCAGAGGTAAGTCTTGCAGTTGCTTTAAGGTTTGGTTAAAAGAGTCCATAAATTACAAATTCTGGTCTATGTTAACGAGCCCAAAATTTACTAGTGGTTTTGAAGGTTCAAGCTGAAATAGTCATTTCAGAAACTGGGACAGCCACCACTGAGTGGAAGACAACAAACTGCTCACAAGGTTAAACCTTTAAACTCACAAAACTGTCATAAACTTGCACTTAGTGACTTTTTTGATAAAATCTTAAATTTTTTAGATGTCTTGCCACTTGACCCAGTATTTAAGATCTGGACTATATTGTTGACATTTTTATGGAGTTAATAGCTTAGTATCAGCTCAAGTCCACCTTTTGAAAATTCTTTGCAAAAATGTCCTGCAGAGTTTCAAAGGTGTGATGTCTTTGTAAATGCAGGAGTCAACTTCTTCGTGAAAGAAGAAGCAAAAGTAAGCATATTTCTCTTGGCATTGCTCCACTGGTTTAAATCATAAGTAACACTGCTGAAGATCCTGTGAATAACACAGTGAGGCATTAGAGCAGAAGACTAATTACTCCAGAATGTCACGTATAGCCACTTTGTATTGAAGGTACTTTCAGCCATGAATCTACCTAGCTTTGTTTAAATTAACTTGTTGCATTTTGTGTGAAACTTAGATTGCACATTGCACTGGAGAGATGAGGTCTTTTTATTCTGTAATAAAACCTTTATGAAAGAGCCTCTATGTTTTATGCATGTTGGAAGTAATTAGTCTGGTTGTTAAAAAGCTGCTAAAAGGGAATAATGAGATTAAAGCTGCAAGAAAATATGTAGACAGAGAAGCTTCCTAAACTGAGATTACTAAACTGAAACACTTCTATGACTCATTGTGCAGGTGGCATTGAAAAAACTTACGTGTGAGTGCGGTGGATTAATACCCTAAAGTACCTTCCCAATAGTCTAATTTTAACTTCATCAAATGGAGTGGTCCTGTAGATTCATTCAGTCCTATAAAAAAAATCTCTCTTGAATTTGATTAATTTTCACTCTTAATCTTCTTGATTTCTTTGGCTTTGGTCAGTACCTGGTCTGTTCATCTAGCTCCCCATTCCCCCAAATATCAAAGCAGTTGGATGATCTTCTAAGTACAAAACTAAAGCATGATTGATTTTGTCTTTAAACACATGTATTTACATTGCTAGTTTGTAATGCATCAAAATTAAAGTACAGTGGTCTTCATATGTTGAATTTTTTTTTTTCACAACAGAAATTTGACATTTTGGCATGCAACATGAGACAATAATCAATGTAGTAATGAAGCTACATAAGAAGTTATGGATAAGGAGAACTCTGCGTTTAATATTTTGCCTCTCAGGAGGCTTATTTCTACAGTCTGATGTAGACTAAAGAAGTCTGTCCTCTCTAGCCATTCCCAAAAATAAGAAATAGCCTTTGAGAACATCAGCAAAAAAAAAAATATGTGAAAAATGTGCTAAATGCATTGAATACATTAGGGATTTCTTTTCATAAATGTCACACAGGTATCTTTAAAAGTAATCTCATCTTTCGCACACTCAGCAAGCCAAAATGGTGCTAAATTTGCCATCACTAGACCAATCATTCTTTGTGCATAATGTCATGCAACATTTTTTATGTTTCTTATGTCAGATTCTGGAATCATGGTTTATACTGTTAGTTCTGGGATGAGTGCCTTCAGGTACAATGTTATCAGTCACAGTGGGGAGGACCCGGGGGCAAATATCTTCTAATTTTTAGCTCCTTAAGTGTACGCTCTCTCTTGCAACAGGAAATGGCCATTGCAGGTGGTAGTGCATCTGGGATGCGGTACGTTAAAGTAAAATGGAAAAATAGGTGGATTGTGGTCAGTGCTTAACAACTGGATTTGGGGGGGTACAATAATCCAAATGCATACGAAGTAATATACTGGTAGCAAACAATCACTGACAATATTGTATCCATGTCAAACACTTTTTTATAATAGGAAAACATTAGATGAAGTTTATATTTGGAATACAGAAATATGTCTGGCTTTCTTTAATGCAGCTCTTAGTGTTCCATACCACACTTAGCAATGCAGCATATGGCATTGTCTGCAGACTGAAAGACTCCTTAGAAACCAGCAATAACCTTGAAGCTTGCAGTAAAAAGAAATGGAGGTTCTGCTGTGTCATGAAACGATGATAAGGTGAGGAGGTTCAGGAACATCAAAAGAGCCATATTTCTGTAGTTGCTCCAGGCAACCATGATTTAGCTTAGCTTAACTTTTTGTTTATTTTGCTGAATTTTTAGGCTCTGGAGGTTAGGGAAAGTGATATGTAATTTCTCTATTAACTGAGATGTCAGAAAAAGTCTATATGGGAAATTTCGGGTTAAGATTTCCATGCTGAAAAAATGGTAAAACATTTTCATCATGTCATTTCCTTTATTAGAATGGGCAACTGAACCAATTTTAATGAAATAGTTTTCTGATTCAGCTAACTATTGCATCTTTCTCCTTGGGTAAGCTAGCTGACCATGCAAAACCCTAATTTAAGTTCATGGGGTAAGTTGACATAATTTATACATTAGTGGAGTATGTAGCTAATAGCTGCTAAAGACAGCAGTCTTTCTGCTATTGGAAATTGATCAATGTGTAAATTAAGTATTTTAAAATTAGAAAAATCTGAAAATCAACACGGGTGTGGAAAAACAGCTGCTTGCACAGATTCATTTTGCATCAGCAATGCCATAATGTGATTGATATGAATAATTTTGTAAAGTATTGATTTTGAGATGGATTATTTTGAATCTTTAACATTTCTAGGAATTCATTGCTTCTATCTAATGATAGCAGTGTCTGATAACTTCTTTGCCTTCCTGTGAAGGTAGCAAGTCCAAATATCATATCATATGTATATGCCTGGAAGGCAAAAATTCAGTCTGTTGCCTGCTGGAGAACATGAATGATTGCTGTTGACTTACACTTCTAAATGGATGCCTTGTACACTGTACAGAGAAATTCTGTGCTATTAACTTTTACGTTCATGTTAAACCTATTTTAACTTCAATTATTTGAAATAATGTGTGCATTTTTCAACAAAATAATAAACCTGATTTACGAAAGTGGTGGGATAAAATGCAAACCCTAACATCATGTCATGCAGAGTTAGTATGATTTTACTATAATATTCCACAGATGTCTTTTTAACTGTTATGCTTAGAAAAGAGCATGGAGAAAGAAAATTAATTATTCTATATCAAGTGTTTTTAGAGTTAAAGTAAATTTTTCTAACTAAAATAGATGTGGAAATTATAAACAGTATGCAATGATAGGAAAAGATCTGTAGATACTCATATCCACATGCTGGCAGTTTTAATTTGGACTACCTCTAGTCTGAGAGCAGTCTGGTGTGCTTGTGGAGCTCCTGTTAGTTTGGTTTCATTCAAAAGGAATGTGGATCATGCAATTCAAGACTGGTCTGTGATGAGAGTGGAAGCAAACTAAGTGGGCAATGTCCAGGTTTTCTGTGGGAACATGCTCCTCATCCAAACTGCAGCATCAATGTAGATGCTCATTCTAGATTCTGCAGAAAATGGCTGAGAATGACCAACGTTCTTGGATTTTATTTAATTTTATTTTTTCCCCCATGAAATGTAATTTAGGTTCTTACTACAGAACCTTTTAATCCTTCAGGATAAGTGAAAGGCTTGGTAGTCTTGGTATAAAACTAGTATACATCTAGTAGCCTTCATCTTGACTGTGATCCTGCAGTGGTGGGGACAGTTTGTGGATAATGTAAGCACTGCTAATTGGCCATTTGGGGGGCTTATCTATTATGTAAATCATTATTTTTAAAATGGAGGTTGTATTTAGATTTAAACAGATTGTAAACAGATTACATTCTGTTTTCAGGAATACATGTGTATTTTGTCCATGATAGTTTTTTTTCTAAAAAGAGTACAATTTGTTACCTTTTTTTCTCCCTTTTGTTTATGTTGTATGTTTCTCCTCTCTTGACTAAACTCTGTATCTAACTTTGTATCTGACTTTGTTACTTATTTCATCATTGGAAGAGAAATGAACATGTTTTCTTTGAAGGCTCAGGGAGGATCCAGTCTGTCTTCTAGCACCTAAAAGGTGCCTGTAGAGAAGACAGAGGTACTATCTTCATGTGTGGTGACAAGACAAGAGGCCATGGGGACAGGTTGCTTAAAGGGAAACTGGGTAAAAAGAACAACAACAACAAAAAAAAAACCACCACCACCAACAACAACAAAAAACCTCTGTCAGGGCAATTCAGTGTAGGAATGGGTTGCCCAGAGGAGTGGTGAATATGCATTTCCTTGCTGAAAGTACTCAAGACTTGGTTTAATTGGGCCCTGGATAATCTTGTCTAAGGCTATGCCAGTGTTTAACAGGAGGTTGGACCAGGGGATCTCCAAAGACCTGGAATTTTCCATGGGGCAGGTGGGTGCAGGCCTGCTGGGGGCAAGTGGTGCCTGAGGAGCGGCCTCAGGCCTGGCCCGGTGCCACAGCTTGGTGCAGGCTCTTGCCCAGGGGCCTGCCTGGCACTCCTGGCTCCCCTCCCTCAGAGCAGGGACCTGCTGACCGTGGCCCCCAGCTCTACCCCATTACAGACTGCCAGCTCCACTGCCCCCTGGCAGTTTTTAACAAAATTGAAGTTGTTTTCCCCTCTCCCCTGTCCGCCATGTCGATGAGGTACCTGGCCAGGGGACTGGGAGGTGCTCGGGCAAAGAGGAAAGCGGTAAGTTGTGGCCGTGTTTCATTTGTTTCCTCAGGTTAATCAGTCAGTTTATATTTAGCAGAAGATGGTGGCATTTAAATATTGTTCTGATTAATCTTCTGTTAATGGCCAGGCAGATTTTCCTATGTAAATATTAACAATCAGGTTTATTTGCTGATTGTTTCCCCTGCCAATTACTGGCTTCAGTTAAATCACATGTATCTTGTCTTAAGCAGAGAAGCACTTGCAAGAGTTGCTTAATATTTTTTTTCAGATGCAAATTGAGTAAATTACTTTTTGTAATGTACTTCATACATTGCATAATACATTACATAATGCAATGTCTGTCTTCAAGTATTTTTCCTACCATTATCGACACAACCACGGGGTTTTTTAATTGATTTAATTTAGTTTAAATCTAAACATTTTGAGAATAATCAGAGTTTCTAGTCTTGTACTGTCTAAATATTTCTGTAAACCTTCCTTCAAATGACTGGAATATTTTTAAAAGTGGAAATCAAAACCATACAACCCCCTCCCCCCCCCAGCTATTTATAGAAATTTTATGTATTATTTTCAGAGTTACCAAGATGATCTAGAGAGGCAGCTTCCAATATAATTAGCCCTCATTTATTTTCATAACCCATACATCTGAAACATTTCAAGATCAACTTGCTAATAGACTAAAATTATGATTTCTTACAGAAATGGTAGTATTGAACAGGTATTACTGCAAATTGGTGTGGGAAATAGTTGTGGGAGGTGGAAGTGCCCTTCAGAAAACTTTCTTTGTATTCACGGGGAAAATCATGATTTCTGCATGACCAATACACTCTTGAGGCACAGAACTGAAGTAAATTCAAGTTTTTAACGTGAAGTCTAGATTAATGCTGAATACCTCTTAGTGAATAATATACTCAGGAAAAAAAATTAGCGTGTCATGGGAGGTTGAAGCTAGTCATGAGTTGGAGTTGAATCTAGAGAACTGAGGTGAAAACAGAGGTTGGAGGGGCGAAGTTAGATGACAAAATCTTTTACCTCTTTTTCTTCCAATCACCCCTCCACAACCCATGTATATCAACTCTGTATGAAAGAACGTTTTGTTTTTAAAATAGACCTACAAGCTGCAGAGATCTGTTTGATATGGAAACTTGCATACGTATGTGTGTGTTGTGGACCTATGCTCGGTATAGTGTTGAACATGCTGGTGGAACAGCAAGGAAACCACACTGGCACAGTCTGTGGCTCTTCACCAAGTTCCCGGCTGTTGTAGCAACTCACTGTAATGGGAATGGGGTGACCCTGTTTCCACAGCAGCCTGGCCAATTTGACTTGCACAGGGGATAGCACAGAAAGGGCAAGTCTTTTGAAATCCTTGGCTTCAGACGCTCACCAGGAGCTTTTTATCCCCATTCAGTTTCATGGCTTTTCTTTTTGGTGTCACACTGCTCACAAAGTTTGCAAAGTTCTTTCTACCTCCCAACCAATTGCAAGACCTGACATGTTATTGTACGGTTTTGATATTCATTGAAATAGTGATCTGCCTGTAGTGCATAGTTCCTTACCAGCTTCTGTTCCTTGATCTCCTAACCACTGGTGAATGAGTTGTTAGTCTTCACTTTTGCTTCATAAGTGGGAGATTCTGGTATCCTGAGGACTGTTTTTTGTTATTCTGAAAGAGTTCCATTTGTCTGATAGCAACAGGGTAATCAGATTTTTTTTGTAATCCCAAACCTGGTAGTCTCTGCCTGTTATCTTCCCAGATTAATATAGGGCTATGTGCCTCTCTCTCTCTATCTGAAGATACTGACTGAAGCAAGACAGGAGGTGACTTTGAGGGTGACAGATGAGACAAATCGGTTATCCACATAGTTTCATGCATCTATGAACATTTGGAGATCTTACTTCTCTGTGCTTGAGGCTTCACTGATCCAGTCTCACTGTGGTCTGCCTCTTAGTCTTACTGCTCCTCATCAACGAAGGTGATTTCCACTAACAGCAAAAAGATATTTGAGATGCATGTACCTCATGAAGTGAGCCAGGTTTTCAGCGTCTCATTACTGAAACTGAATACTGAATGTTTTCGACTAATTATATTTAGAGATCTCAAATTTCTCCCTTGTATGCTGAGGGAAATTTAATAGAGCTCTTCTTACCTATCAGCCTGCCAATTTCAGGAAGCATCTGTTTTTCTTACCCTGTTGTTTTACGGTTCTCAAAAAAGTTAATAGCAATGTTACTTCTACCAAGACTGTCTTGTGATGGAACGCAATGTGATTATACTTGTTGGATCTTCATTTTAACCACTGGTAACTTTCTTACCTTGCCATTGCACTTTTCTGTAATATCTTTCTCTATAGCTATCACCTCTAAGAAGGTATTAGAGGAGATTTAAACCCTTCTGGTGAAATATCTTCATACAGAATACTTGTTTGTTTTATGCTTTTGTGTTGCTGTGCTTTTTTTGATTCATCAGGAATTTAATTTGCCTTGTTTCCCACACAGTATGGCTTTGATACTCACTTCTTTATACAGGAGAGGATATGAAGGCTTTCTCTTACAGGCAGTTGTCTGAAAGTCTTATTTCTGTGTTCCCAGTTGATAAATCCAAAACTACGGCCATGTCACAAGCCTGTTCTAGGTGCACAACAGATTTTGCTGACCTGCAATAAGGCTGCCAAATGGAACCTCTTCTTGTCTTTGTGGCACGTTCCCTCTGAACTCAGGCAAGGTCAGGAACCTCCTGAGAAGCATCCCCATCCCTAACATAAAAGGGACTATTCAGGATAAAGCCAAGGCTTTTATGAGGTTTTCTGCTATAGTTGAGGCACCAAGAACTGATTCAATGCTTGGCAGAGTGGTCTTTCAACTGTTGCTTGTATGAAGGACAGCAAGATGCCTTCTCAGATAAATATGAGGGTGTAGGATTCTTGCTTGCAGTGATCCATAGCATAACAGAATATGTAAACTATTGCTTAGTCAAAAGAAAAACTCCAAACAGCTGCTTATTAGAGACTGAAGTTCAAGAGACACATAGAATAATGAGTTTTAGAGATCAGTTAGATGTAGGAATTGCAGTATGAAATTCTCTGATTTGTTCTGTGGGAAGCTGAGCAATCATCATAGTCTCTTGTAGCCTTAAAATGGAGTGATGTTGGAGTGATTTGCTTTACTGCACAGGAAAAAATGGAGAGATTTCCTTTACTGTACAGGAAAATAGTCTGCTCTAACTGTCACAAGAATGTCATTTGCTATCAAAGTAGTCTGAAAAAAAAAAAAAGAAAAAGCAGAGCATATGAAACATTGTCCAAATAAACCTGATTATGTAAATGCTAGAAGGAAACTTAATAGAACAAACTCATACATGTTAAAAATAACAATTACTGAAAATGTCATGCCCCTGAAAGATGTTGAACCAGTTCCAGAGTTCTCATTTGATTAAGACAATCTGTTCTCTTTACAGGGAAATGCAGTGGATCAAAATGAAGATAGGAATTCCTGTGTGGGAAGGTGGCATAAGGTATGTACTCATTATGAATAAAAAGGCCATTATCCGGCCTTCATGACACACTGCCTGTTAAAGGACAGTTTGTCTTGGGACACTGGTTTGGATTCTGGGCACTAGCTTTTGTGTTAGAGCTGGTATCTTAAATGGAATTGCTTTGTTCTTGAAGTAGTAGTGTTAGAGGTGAGAAGGAGGTGTACTATGTTTCCAAGCATGAAACAGCTGCAATCAATAACTTTGCATTCATTAGCAGTTTGATATCTTTGTATATAATATTTAAAAATTCTTTCCTTGAGCTTTTCAAAGTGTTTTGTTACATATTTCTAATTGTTCAAAAGCAGCAAGAAAAGTCTTAATGCTCTGGAATTCTGTAGCTATCAGAATGCAGATAAACAGCCAAGCCTGTCACATTGCTGTCATTATGAAGTTGTAGCACAAATTAGAGGACATAATCATACTTAGATAACTGCCATTTATCTCTGACCGGAGTGAAGACTTTGTAAAGTGATATGGTCCTGATGTGTGCTGTACTTCAGAGGCAACTAGAAATTATAAATAACATTTAACCTTTTACTGATGGTGAATATTATTAGTCATTAATTTTGAACATCAGGGTTCTTTACAGGTGTATATGTTACCTTGTAATTGCTCCATTATTTTTACCTCCAAATTATTAAAGGGCATGCCTACACAATCTGCTGTATTTTATTGATGCAGCAAGCATTGTGTGTGAAAGATTTCTATAATAAGCACAATGTTTTCTGTTGTTATTGTTGTTGTCTTTGCTCTGTAGAAATCCCCTCCTTTCCCAAATACTCTGTTTATAGTAGAGACTTTAGAAAAGGCTGCAAGTCAAATTTTTCAAGACATTTGGTAAGTGCAGCTGCTAAAAGCTCTCAGCTCCAACAGTTCTTCCTTTGTTAGGCCCTGGTTATTCAGTACATCTCTGTGTTGCACATGATCACAGCACTAGTCGAAGGAGGAACGACAGACATAGAAATATGTGACAGATGTAACATCTGGAAGGTGTATTTCAAAGTGAGGGAATGACATGGGAGTTCTTCAATGATATCTAATTGCAAGAATAAAATACTTCTCCGCTGACTTTTCTGGGGGAGATGTTTTTGTTGTTGTTCTGTAACCAGGAAGCTGGTTTCTAGCTGTGTCTCCCCCCTCCCCAGGACGGCGTCTATCTTATTACTCAGACCAGGGGAGGTTTGCATTTGAACGGAGATGAAAGAGCTTCATTGGCAGCTAAGGCCAAAGATGGGTTGCAGCTGATTCATGAGGTAAATGAGCCTTTGTGCTGGAAAGTAGTTCATGCTTTTAGAGTAATAGGATCTAGCAGTCATCGGTTGAGATAGCAGCAGTTGGTGCTATTGTACTTCATTTAGGAGATCGAAAGCAGTTTTTCCATCAGAAGTAAAAAGCAGCTTTCAGATCCAAATCTTTAGCATATGAATATGGCAATATTAGTAGTACTTTGTGCAATGCAGACTGCTTCAGATTCACCTCTTCCTAAAAAAGAACCAGCACCTCGTGGCAGCAACATATGTTTTAAAATATAATTTCTGCCAGAGACTAGTGATTTGATGTGACTCAGTTTTCTCAAAAAGTGTAAGACTCTGTATCATATCCTAACTTGAGCATCCAAAATTAACTTTCTAAATATTTTGCAATCCTGACAGTTGGATACAGCTCAAATGAAGTCTCAGGCTAATCTCAAAATGAAGAAAGGGAGTGGAGAGGGGGCTGTGCCTTGCTGTAGCTGCACAGGTTTGTCCTTGTTTGGGATAACTTGTCTCCTGATCCCTAGGGCTGTCAATCCAGGACTGCAGTGCTCTCCCTCTGGCCTTGCTTTCTCAGGGGAAGGCTAAAAGAAAGGGCATACAGACAGCAGAAAACACTTTTTGAAATGAGAGCTGGGTATCTCATGTACTTTCCTCTGCTCTGTGGAGTGTTGTGGAAGTAGAGGCTGACACACCTTTGCTGTCCCTTCAGTCTGAGCATGTTTAAAAAACACAAACAACAACAAAGCCAAAACCAAAACAAAACTTTGAGGTTCAATCTGTCCCAGTTATGCTTCAGCTTCACAAGCCTTTGCAGAACTTGCAAATACCAGTTCTTCTACCTTGACTTGTGAGCTATTTCCATAGTATAAGGGTAGTTTCCATCATACTTAGCCTCGACAGCCTTTAAATATTTTCTTCACCTTCATCTGACCACTGTCTCGTCTTGAAGTATACATAGTGTGCTTTGTGTTAACACGGGGTCTTTACAATAAAAGAATTTGTGTTGAGATGCTGGTTGGGCTTCTGAAAGATTCAGCTTACAGGAAGGATGATACAAGAATTCTGTTTAGCAGAATAAATAGTTGTATAGGGCATTTTTAAATTGATTATTTCTCCCCACACCCCCAAAAGAATTAGAGCAAAGGATTCTCAAATTAATTAGCTTCTATTTCATACAGGTATGACAGCAAATAAAAAATCACTCTTTGAACAGTTCTTGTATCTGTGTTTTTTCAATGTCTGAAAAAATAGGTAGGAGTATTCATAACAAGAAAAACATCATGTATTAAGGAAAGATGACAGAGGAGAAATCTGTGGAGAGAAAAAAGGGGGAAGTAGGGAAAATGCAGAAATAATTTCACAAGTGGCTTGAAACTTAGTCATTATCAATATTTTAATATAAGGAAAGCTGCTTTTCATGTAGCTTATTAGATTGGTCAACAAATAATTCTTAAGAATTAATGATTTGTAGTAAGATTAACTGCTTAATTTCACGTAATGTATTAAGACTAAATAGATCATAACTTGGTTTTTCCAAAAAAGGGCAGGAATTATTATACAGATGTTAGTTTGCAGATGTGGGGCTTCTGGAAATAGTGTCACAGGTCTGAAAAAATGATAGAAATTACAGACCAGGTTGCTAGTTTCACAGCAATTGTCACAGTCAAACGACAAGATTCGATTGTGTTCTGCCTGTCAAAAAGAGGTGGTCTGATGCAACGCAGTGATGGGATGGAGCCAACTCAACATACTCTGCTGATCCAAGTATAAGTTGAAGTTAAGATCTAAAAATTCCAACCCATCCTATGTTTAGAGAATATGCTTTTCAGCTCATTGCAGTGACAGGCACAGCCGCAGCTGGCAAAAGTCAGGAAAGAGAGCGTAGGGTCCAGCATTACCAATCTAAATTTTTCTCTCTCCTCAGCCTTGCTTGCCGTACTTTGCACTGGAGCATGTTCAGCTAGCATCCCTTGAGCATTGAGGTACTGCGGCATTAAGAACAGCTGTGTCAGGCAGTGGTGGTTTTTTTGTTGGTTTGTCTTTGTAAACTGAGGTCACTTTATATTCTGTATAATATGGTGTTCTTCAGTACACCTTTATTGGATACATCTGTATTTAACTTAACTTCCACTGAAATAAGCAAAGCAGCTCTTTCTTGCTTGTCAAAGAAGTATGACTATATCAGAACAGTGGAAAATAGTTCATGTGAACAGTTTATTTTCATGAGCTGAAGTTCATAGGTGGTCTCTGGAGAGCGAATAAAAAAAAAAGGTTATTTTCTCATCCAGCTCCTACGTAGCAGTCATAAAACAAAATCTTTGCTTCGATTCACTTCCCTCTTGCTGGGTGTATTGGAGCTGTGGCTTTTTCCACACCCTTCTCGTATGGAGTGAAAACTGAGCACACACTTATCACAAGACAGAACATATTTAAAATTGAAGTACTTGAATATGTCAAACTTTTGATCTGCATAGAAATGAACATATGCAAACAACAGGAGAAATAAAGGGCATACCTAGTTTGAAAATAAATTTCACCTTGAGATTTAGGAAGAGAAAAATGCATGTTTTTAATAGCTTTATACTCCTTTAAGGCATAATAAAAACTCCCACTATTCAGACGAGTGAACAGACAAATGTTCTCTAAAACCTAAGGATGAAGAAAGAAGCAGTACATAAAAATGTTGAGAGAAAAAGACAAAATTCTCATTTTAGTAAAACGAAGCATAGGCACTAAGCTCACTGGAGTTGGAGAGGCTTGTCTATTTATTTGTAGTGGTTGTGTTTAAAACCTTTGCTATTACAGTGTACATGCTAGGTGCTTCTCTACTGCCTCTTTTAATGAGTTGCTATTTCTATGTTCCAGCACTAAAGGGCTAGAAAAAGCAGCAACCCACAAGATTTTAAATATGCAATAAATTTAGAGGGGAAGCTTCTCTATTTGCCTTCTCCTTTGAGGTTTTTAAATGGTACATTTTTCAACATAAGCAGAAACGCACTTTTAAGCTCAAATCCTTGAAGCTATAGTAATAGAGAAACAATTAATATAACAAAATTGGTAAGTGTTGACTTAAATATTTGTCTAAAATTGTATCTTGAGCTGACACTGGTACTAAGTGTTCACAATTTTTTGGGAAGTGTGTCTTTCTGTTGGAAAACACTGAATGCCTGAAGTTGTAATGTTCCCTAGGAATGCTTTGGTTTTCTTTGAGCTTCCAACAGAAATAAGGCAGGGAATTTGGGTAACTTTGAGAAATCAGTTCTTTGGAGGCTTTAATAGAATGCCTTGGATTTGGAAGAAATGTGGTAGGGGAAAGAAACAGAAATTGTGTGGTTACTTTAAGTTCTTTCTGTCTCCTGACTTTGACCTTTTCTTTAAGAATGGTATTCCCACACCTACTCCAACAAACTAAACTGAAAAATTAATGGTTGAACCTTATGATTTTTGTCTCTACCTTCATCTCTTAAAATGAAATTGGTCTTTATCAATTCCCGAAGTATAAAATTGTTTAAGCTTCAGCTCAGCTTCCTAGTTATGCTAATGGAAACAATTTACATGGTATTTCTTCCAATCTTCTCTTATTTGCAATACACACTCCTTATTCCAAGATCTAGAAAGTCACTATAGAAACTTTCCCATAAGAAAAAATTAATCTTTCCCATAAGGTTTTTTTGGAAAAACTAATGATTTTACTGCTCTGCTAAAGACTTGCAGAGAAATCTCTGGGTTAAAACATTAAACAAGGAGATTGTAAAACAGTACTGGAAGGGGCTGGAGGGCACTGGAAGAAGCATGAGAAACCGAAACTCTTCAAAGGATTTCAGCAGGAAATGCAGCAGTAAGACACATGCTCCTCAGTGGTCAAGGTTATAGCCAGAGTCCTAGAGAAAAACAAATTCATGGGATCTCTGCCTGCTTTTTCCCTCTGCCTGTTCATCATGCTGCAGGCTTGTGGTTCCTAGAAGGTCAGTTCTAATGATTTTGATGTGGGCCTCTTTGTATTTTAGTAACTTCTAAATTCCCAGAGCATATTCATGAGTGTTTTTAACTGCTATAACTATGAAGATAGTCTTGCAGGTATGACCCAAGCATAATAAGTAGGATGACAAACTACAAAGGTAATAGAAAAAATCAAAACAAGCTTTCTCGGTTCCAGTGTTCAGACAATCTTATTCTTTGTTTTTCTCACTCCTATTTGAACTATCTGGAGGTGACATACTTTATCTTTCTGCTTCAAGTTAAAGAGCATATGCTAGAATACTTACACATATACCTATGATTTCTGTATCAAATGTAGATTTGGAGTTTAATCTTTCATTTGTGAAATCATAAAAAATTCTTGTCCTTGAATGATAAGAGATTGCTTCAAATGGTATTTAGCTCGGTTTCTGGAAATGTAATTTTATCCTAAAGGATTTATAAGGAGAAAGGAAAAGTGGATATTAATGAGAAGAAAAAAAAAAAAGATGCAACCAA
Source organism: Chauna torquata (assembly GCA_013399475.1). Classification (NCBI taxonomy): domain Eukaryota; kingdom Metazoa; phylum Chordata; class Aves; order Anseriformes; family Anhimidae; genus Chauna; species Chauna torquata. The sequence goes on along the minus strand of VXAL01018063.1, from coordinate 83,814 downwards.
ACCAGATATGCAGATGCTCGTTAGAGTAAGCCTGGTACACAGATCAGAAATAACAGCCCATGAGCAACTGAAATCTTAGCTAAATTCCTAACATTAATCCTTGAAGAAATAGTGAATTGAAGATAGCAAATTTACTGAATAAAGAAAAGTTCTGTTGTCATTGAATGAAACTGCACCATGTAACAATGGCTAGTTAAAAGCTGCAGACCTACCCAGGAAAATGCAGGTGTGTAAATCTTCATGCTGCAGCGGGTGTGTTTGTGTGATGTATGGTATAGCCTTGCAGCTCCGTAGGAAGCACGGAGTTGCCGTTGCTTGTAACTGGCTACAGCGTCGTGTTAAACTGACAGCGCAGACCTCCACATCTGTCAGGCTTTGTCTGAGCTTTTCTCAGCCATCCTGGAGATATTTTTTTTCAGGTTGGTCAGCTGTAGCTACAATTACCTAATTGCTGGTAAATTATTTAGTGACCAGGTGGCTATTACCTGCCTTGGTACAGCTTTTGCTAAGCTTTGTGCAATTGTGCTGTGTGACACCTACTATTATGAGTACTTTTTAAACTAAGAACAGTAACTACAACTAGTTATTTTGTGGTGAGTGAGCTTTCTAGACCCTAGACCAAAGCAGAGGAGCACAGGCACGGGCAGAAGCCTTGACAGCACAGACACGTGATGTTTCCAGAGGTTCCAGGGTGGAAAACCAACCAGCCCATGTTCAGATACTGGTTAGTAAAGAGTGCAGCTTTGGGAGCTGGGTAAAACCAGTTTTAGGGGTAACAGAGCAGAAATTATTCAAAGTATGTAAAACACAACGTGTTCAGATGTAATGCAGACCAATGGAAATAGAGCAGGGTGTGGAGCTTGGTAGCAAACATACAGAAATGACCCCAACAAGATTCTGGAGTGAGGAGGAAGAAAACATCAGCTTCAACATCATGCTCACACCAGTGAAGGACTCATCATGCTGATGTCTTATTGGCACCCCCCTGCCCCCAAAACTGTAAACCTTAGAAGAGTAAGCATAACACCAGAGGACCGAGTAGATACTAGAATGTATGACACTGTATGCATCATATTAGCTGTATATAATTTCAGTTGTGTTCAATTACTAGTAGTAATTATTTGATTGGACTGTTGAATTAGATTAGCAATAAGATTCTGGCTTTGTTTTATGGTGCATTTATTTTGTCTATAAGATTTTGAGTGTAGCAAACTCATGGGAATTCAAGTAACCTACTTTTTAACTTGCTTGTGACAAATTGGTAAAAAGAGGGGAAAACAGAAAAGAAACAAGAGCCAATACTGAGGTGACTTAAAATAAATAAATAGTGACCTCGATGTACTTTAGACAACATTAAATGATGTCTAGTTATATATTTTTTCCTTATCAAAGAAATATAACATTACTAAATAAATAATTACAAGAACCTGCTATCCTTTCAGGTATAGAAAGAATACTGCAGTTGCACACCCTTATAAAACTAATGCTTGAATGGGGCACTGTGGAGTAGTTAAGCTGAGATAATGAGTTTTGGAGTGTACAGTTTTAAATATTGACTTGGGAACTTGGACACCTCTGAAGTCAGGCTATCTAACCTGTCAGGTTAGATAATTGCCCATTTAAATATATTATTGCATCAAACAAGTGGATTGGATTACGTGGAAGCAGTCAATAAAGGAGACTTCAGACTTTCAGTATCATTCTAGGGCTCTGTCTAGACATCCTCTGTTCTGTGACAGTTGATCATGGTATCCCATCCTTTCTTTCTCTCCCACTTTCCCAGTCTATTGTTACTTTTCATCTCGGTTTTGCTCCCCATTTGCCTTTCTTACTTTCTCTCTCGTTGCCTTTAGTATCAATGTCCTCTTTTTCTTCACTCCTCTTTGTTTAGCTAATCCCTATCTTACTAACCTATTCTTCCTTCCAAAGGAAAAATGATAAATCCTTGATCACTTCGCTTTGTGTTTATATGCCTTTCTCCAGACGTATCAGTTTTGTCTGTGCAGGCTGCATACTCTTTGCAACAACGTACTAATCTTCTACAGTGTTTACAAGAGCGAGTCCTCACTCTTGGCTGGCACTTAAATGTTAGTTTTATGATTACACTTAAAATAATTAGAGAACAGTTGCTTAGGCATATATATAAATGCTATGTGCTCAATTGTCACTTTTGACTTTGAAGAATTCATTTGAACAAATGAATATTCTTTGGAATTTGAATGGACATAGAGAATTGATCACTAATATTCTGTACCTTAATAATGGATGCTGTGATTTTGAAAAAGTGATCTTAGATGTCTAAGTTGGAAGTCAGAGCTCTGGTTGTTTTCCAGAGGATACAGAACATTTCACCTCTGACAGTTTTTGAGGGTCTTGTGCCCCAAACCAAATGCTGTCAAAATTACATCTATCTGCAAAGTATTGGCCTACAAAATTGAATCCCATTCATTTCCTATTCACCTAAATACAAACAGCTACAACAGGGCATGATTTATTTGCCCATTTTTCACAATTCCTTCTTTAGGAATTTAAATTTGCTTCCGTGCTCCTCTGATTTAACCACTACCTTTTCTGTTGGTGTTGAGTTTTTTCTCTAGTTGCAGAGCTGTATCTACTTCAAAAAAGCTGAAGGAATTTGCAGTGCACATTGTTTATCTAGATACTGCACGGATGCCAGGAATTATTGGTGACCAGGGTGGTCCCTTCTGATTCTAGGTTGCATTTGGCATCAAGACACAATTTCAAAGAAAGGAGACAGTGATGCTCTCTACTCAGAATGATAGTGCTGAAAGGCTCTTACAAAAATGCTCATTTTCTGGCAAAACTCTGGTGCTATTGCTAGAGCTCTGTTGTGTATCTTTGCTTACTCTAAGAGCAATTCCTAATGAATCTTTTCTCTGGCAGGTGTTTCTGCAGTGTAAATGGAGCACAATTGTGTTCTCGTGTTGCAGGAAATTGGAAAGCTGAGAAACAGAACTCACTGAACTGATGTGTGATCTGAGGAGATTAGAGCAGTAGGTGATATAGGCAATAGGGTTTTAATTTGACAGCTCCCTCAGGAATTGGCTCAGCCCTGTACTAGTGTATTAGCCATGTGTAAATATCCCAAAACAATCAAAGAATGGTTACTTATATCAACATCAAGGAGTCTTTGACAATTTTGATAAAAATTATGCTTTACTTTTTTCTGTATTATTTATTTCATTGGGGAAGTCTTGTCACAATCCTGAAAAGCAGAATCCTGTGTGCCTTTCTGCTCTCTCAGTGAAAGATAAAGTGATTAATGGTAACAAAGAAATGAATCCTGAGTGCATGAGTTATTCTAATGGGAGCTCAGCTGTTACACCACTAGTAAATGGAAAGGGAAACTTTTCATCTTCCTGATGCTGAAGAGCCCTGCTTCATCCCTCTTTCTCTGCTTGTTTTCGTTGCTAAATTCTCATCACAACAAGTAGGAGCTGACGCCTGCCAGAGAGAGTTCTTGTGGATGACTGTTTTCCTGTTAACAGAGGCAAAAACCTGGTGGAGGAAAAAGGGAGGCTATATAAAGACACTGTTTTTCTTGGACTTCTGGGGGGAAAACAAAACAAAACAAAAAAAGAAAAAAAAAATGAAAAAAGGAGGANGGAAAAATGTGTAAAAATTCTGATAGCTCCATCCTTACCCATAGGGAAGTCAGATCTGCTTAGATCTCATGAATCATCTAGTTTTTCTTTGAGTATCCATCTTTATGGATGAAGAGAGAACAGAAGGATAATGGCCAGGATAAACTACTGGAGGGATAGTCAGCTTTAGAGGAAGGGAAAGCTAAATGCACAGAGGTGTGAGAAGGGGTCACAGCAGAAATGAGAGGAGAGGTGCTAGGGTGGGGAATGGTCAGACTTCACAGATGACCAAGGGGGAATTACAGGAGAAGCATCCAGACTTAGCAGATAATTGTAAGGGAAGTGGAATGCTGCAAGGGCAATGTTACCTAGGTAGCCATATTAGTCATACCATATAAAATGGAGATGACCTCAGAAATGGGATCAGAAATACCAAATTTGGGTACAGACAGCGCTGTGAGCATAGCTGGATTTAACAAGTGATTAACTAGGAGTTAGATGAGAGACAGCAAACTACACAGATAAGTGGAGGGCAGAATGGAGGAACCTTTTGGGGACTGAAGTCTTGTGATACTAACAAAATTTAGGTAACCTTGTCAGAAAGCTTACATGACTTAGGTAATAACATCAGAAATACCAAATGTGGGTATGGATGTAGCAAAACTGGGACCAATGGGAAAAAGTATGTAGCAGTGGGCTGTTCATCTGAGAGGAGAGAAGGGCAGGCTAAGGGGGAAAGAACGAGCCTGGAAAAGAGCTGGTTAAGTGCAAGCAGGCTGCTGGACAGTACTCTTGTCTAGCTGGCACTGCACTTGGTCCCCGTGGCTTATCCTGTCTTCTTAATGAGCTCTGCTCCTGACTAGTCTTCTGTATGAGCGTGCTCTCTTTTCTGTGTACTTGCAGGCACGCTAATGAACTTCAGGCCGGACTGGTGGGCAAGTGGGATGAGAGGTCTGGGTGCCAGCAACGACAGTTAGGAGTCCTGGAGGCCAAAAAGTCTGGGTGTCTGCAACCAGTGGGGTGGAGCTCTGGAGGCCTGCCCTGGAGAGACCAGGAGTCTGGGGTCACTACAGGGATCCATCTGTGTGTGACCGGTGTCAGACCCTGCTCTGATCCTCCTCAGACAGGAGGAATAGAAGGAAGCCTCTCCTGTCTATGTGAGTGCAGACTGTGTTTTTTTTAAAGGTGCTTTCAAAGGCACTGCTCTCTGACTGCTGATTTGCATCGCTGACTGTTAGTGTCATATGTATGTATCCGTGCCTTTGGCATATGTGCTCAACCCGTCCCTGGCCAGACCCACTGAATATAAACAACTTGTTAAAGGTGCCTCAGTGTACTAGCTGGGGGAATGGAATCTGAGGCTTCTTTTGCAGGGACGGGATTCAATGGATCTAAGATCTATTCTTGACCTTATCAAACAAAGGCTTGTTGTGAGACTTAAAGCAAAACTTTTGGGTGCCTTCCTGGCTAAAACCTTTCCTCTGTGATGATGGGAAAGATGACTAATGCTTTCTAATTGTGGTTGGGGTATTGGGTGAACATGAACCATAAACACATAGTTACTTTGTCTAATGAGATGTGCATTTATAGTTTTGTAGTCATTTATTATGAAAGTAATATATTTGTATGTTGTGACCAGAAACACTTGATATTATGATCTTTTTATATTAATTTGTATGTTATTAGTACCTCTGATGGAGGCATGGCTTGTTACCTTTTTTAGGATAACTCCACCCATCCTAAAATGTGTGGAACAATAATTCTAGCTCATTCAGTGATACAATGCAAGTTGTTCAATACAAGAAGATGTGGTGATATGCAGACTTCCTAATCGTGATGTCAGTAACATAAGAAGAGGTCCTTTTTGACACAATAAGTAAAAATGACAGTCCACTTAGATTCTTTGCATGGTTTGTCAGTTCCAATTCTCATCCATGTTTCTAGGTGTTCTCAAACATTTTGAGATCAGAACATGCTTTGAATATCTTACAAAGTATGATTTAAAATCTAGCAAAATCTAATGGAGATCTGCACTCCAGTTTTACTGCATCTTGTGCTCTAAGTATCAGCCATGCATCAAAAATTCCTGACTATCCATAGACCTGTATTTTTCCTCATCGCCTGGTATGTGTACAAAGTAGATACAAAATTATTCCAAAACCTATCAGCAGTTTCCACCCACATTGTACTAACTTCATAAATGTTATGCGGCTGCAAAATAGTTGAGAAGTAGGGCATTTCCCTCCATGTCCTTGAATTTTGACCAGATTATTACCGTTAGTAATAATAAGATGTTTGGCTTCTAATATTAAAGGCATATAAAATAAGAGACTGTCATTATTTTCTAATCAAATCCATGAGGCAACATAAACTGTAGACTTTCCCTTCAACTGGGTTGAGAGGGGGAAAAACTGGAACACATTTTTCAGACACAAAACACATCTTGATTTATAAAGTCTGTGTAATGGAGAAGCCAGCACATGCTTGGTAAGGTGTTTCAGCAGCTGTTTTATTCTCATGGGTAAAGAATGTGTAACTTCCTTGTCCTGAATTTTGCTGATGCTAGATGTTGTGATATCTGAACATGCTGATCATTGCAATGATATTGCCTACTAGATTAGAGAAGCCTTTTCATTAGGGAAAAAAAAGGTTGTTTTTAATGTGTAAAATCTTTACTAGCTTTCACAAAGCTGTCCTATTCTTTATTCACGCTTAGTAAGTTAAAAAATCAGAATACATGGTATATTTCAATTGAATAAATGTTTTCATTTGACTTTGCAAAACCATACAATAGTTGTCTTTAGACTGTCAGATAGTTATGCTGAGTAAAGAATGTCCTTATACTGAAAAGGTGTTTGTTTATTCTTTAGCTGCACGATCGTATTTTGAGGGAAGTTAAAGGAAGAACAGAATCTTTTAGATGTCTATAATTAATTATCTAATTTCTACTTAAACATAGCTTTAGCTACATTTAATAACCAGGTAATTAATTTTCTTAATGTTTCTAAGCTCCCTTGAATGACTTTAACTTCAGTTATATATTGGGTTTCCACTCCCTGCCACTCATAGCAGTGAGGTTAAGCTGTCTTTGGAGAAGACAAAAGTTGGGTTACAAAGAGGAGGGGCAGAGAAACAGGTAGAAAGGGGATTAACACCAACAAGTTTTCAGGTTCCTTTTAGAAGAAAACAGCAAAGCTGGTAGCCGTTTCTAAGCAGGTTTTCTTCAATTTTGCTGATAATACTTCTGTTATAGCAAGTAAGCGGTCATGAGAAAATATCAATTGATCCAGACAGATCCTGTGCAAGAGTTAGCAAGTTCTAATTACACAGACTCCTGAAAAATGCATTATTCTAATACTAAGATTTGAAAAGGGTGGTGAATTTGAGTAACTACTTTTATGATTTAACAACAAATTCATTAATTTTTCATTTCTTCTTGAGAATGGGAGATTAGTGCTTTTATTATGCTTAAAAACAAAAAAAACAAAAAACAAAAAAAAACAACCCAAAGCATTACCCTTAGTGCAAAACTCAACTCCATCTCAGGTGTAAACCTCCAAACAACAATTTGCTTTTTCTAGAAAGGAAAATGGGAATGAGCAATCTGGACATTTTCCATGTCTTAATTGAATGGGTTTCAGTGCTATCTGTATTTGCTGTACTGGCTGCTGCTGTTTCAGCTCTGCTCATCCACCTGAAAAGGTTACCAGGTGACACTCATCTCTACCAGAATTTCCTTTGAACTTTCATCTTTCCTCAGTTGTAGTTTAGCTTCTGAAAACTTCAAGCCATGCAACAGAACTAAACAGGGACAAAACCAGTGTCAAGGCATACGAAGATTCTCTAAAACTAGGCAGCAGCCAGGGCTGGAGAAGCAAGGCAGCTGAGTTAATGAGGCCAGTACACCAAACTGGCAATTCTGTGCGTAGCAGTGTCATAGAAATTAACTGTCTGGATAGAACGAATTGATGGTATCCAAGCAATAATGTTTTAGCCACTAGTTATTTTGGCAAATGGTTAATTAGATCAGCTGTTAGTTTATTAGACTCTCAATGAATGGACTAGTTATGGTCTTGCTTGGTCATTTTTGTGTATTAAAACTTCTTCAGATGAGTGAATGGGAACAGAGAAATAGTGGGGAAATCAGATGAGAGCTTAGAATCTCCAAGGTAATGGGTGGCATTTATATTTAGTCAGTGAGATATTTTTAATGAACTTTTGTATAGCTCTTTCTCCTTTTGAGTAAGTACTGCTTTAATTTCTGAAGACAGAACATGCTGAGGTTTACTGTAATTAATACTGAAATGTAAAGTTAGAAAGCTAATTTTTGTTAAATAAATGAAGTATTCATAATGGCAAGAAATGGCCTCTGTGGTGTTTGATGATAGTTTGTCAGTATTTCATCGTATTGTAGGAAAAGCTTTAAAAACTACCTTCCCTTTATCAAAACAATGATGATATCGATCATGGAAGTTTTTCTCCATCTTTTTAGTATAATCACTGGCTACAGATATAACTAGACAGAAACTTTTGACACTTCTGATTTCATTTTGACTGTTCAGTGGCATCCTATCAAGAATAAAGTCCAATATGTTCCTCCTGTGTGTTTTAAATTTCCTCATATTGTGCACAGAATCTATAAATGCATGAGGAACTCAAAACAAAGTGTTCTGCTAGTATGTATTATTTCACTTACAATCATATAGTTGAACACCAAGGTATCAATTCCTTGTTAACAAGTTAGCCTGCTACTTCCTGACCAGCTCACTTGCTGACAATGTAGTGTCAGACTCCTGTGCTGTTCCTCTATGCTGGAAAAGGAGCAGATGTCAACAGGGTCTGTCTGGATGCTGATTCCTCAGAGTGTTGATAAGGCAAGCTTGGCAAACACACCTGTGAAGCTGGGTGTTGACTGTCATACCTGGGAGGAGGTAACATTCTTCTGAAGGGTCTGTGAATCCAAGCAGAAGAATGAAATCTTCGTGCCATAATACAATGAGGTGAATGTCCCAGATTTTTAATATGCCTGTTTGTTCCTTCGTTTTGTCTGTTTGTTTTCTTTTTTGTTTACTGCTAAGGACAATATGTATCCTAAAAAGAAATCTCATGGAAAACATTTTCCCTTTCTAAATAAATAAATAATGTAAGCATGTGGAATTGCGTTTACTACATGAACAATTTTACTCACTTATGTCGTCAGCTACTGCCAGCATGTGTTATGAAGAACATTAGGACAGTTTATCTAGGTGAAAGAAATCCAGGTGGACAACAGAGAAATTCCATTGTGTGTTTTGTTTTGCCAGAAGAGTTTTAAAGTTTGGATGTGTGAAATTTCTACCTGAAATTATAAAGAGCTGATAGGATTTTGAAAGTACTGCATACAGTAATATCAGATGATATCGGGGGAAACTGACAGCAACGTTGTGCTCTAAAATTTAATTATTAACATTCTGATAGTTCTGCTTTCAATCCTAAATATAAAAAAAATTTCCAGTAGGAAACAATTGCATTTTTCTTTATTTAGACACAATGCTGCATCCATCTCACTTTGTAACCCCAGCTGCAAGCTTGCTATCAACCCCCACTGGGATTTGCTGCCTGTGTACCTGGACACAGACACGTTTATTGCTATATATTTTTTTTTTTATTGCAAAAGTAGTGTCACTGTAGAGAAGTAGGCAGCACAACAATGGTATCTTGGGAAGGAAATCGATCTCTCATAATATTCTGTCTCAATTTGATTCAAAGAAAGTAATGATCAGGTCTTTTAAATATGCCACAACATCACTGGGCAACTGAGAAGTATCCTCCAGCTAAAAAGAGAATCGATACACTGTGAATAATAATTCCAGAGAAATATGGCTTTTAGAAACTCAACATTATGGAGATGATTGTAACTTTTAAATGCTACCTATGTTCTTGTGATTTACAAATAAGATCTTATACATGTCCTAAATTATGTTTTAAAACCGATACTGTACTTAATACTGGCGTTTACGGTTCAAAACTAACTTGGTAAGCATAGTAAGTAACTTTTCTTGTTCAAGAATATTCTGTGGCAGGACTATGCTCAAACACTGTATTCAGTTACACATTTAAAAAATAATTTGGGTTCTGAACGTACTTATTTTAGAACACTTGTCTCTTCACATTATCATGTACTTGATTTGTGTGGCACAAAATTCTTCCACCACATTTACTAAACCTCCATTGAGACTACCTGCATTCTTAGATTTAGGCAGCTGCTTAGCTGCATTTATACTGCTATTCAGTGCTGTGTTTTTTTTTGTTTGTTTTTTTTTGTTTTTTTTTAATGTCGATGTTTGCCATCAGGGCAGCGGTGTGAACATTTGTCAGAAAAGTGATAGTTTCTTTCCAAACCTGCAGTAGAAGCCTGCCTGTCCTCTTGCCTCCATGGGACTGTGAGGGGTTCCAGGCTCCTTGGGGACCCTGTGAAGAGCTGCACTGTCCAAGCTTTGAGCCAGACAGGTTCCAGGGCACAAAGGCTTGCCCTGCTAAAAACTTAGTGTGAGGGGAAGCCTCCTACAGAAATTCAGATTCTCACTTGGATCTATAGATTAGTGTATTTTTGGGGCAAAGTCAGTTTTTGAGAATTAGGCCTGTTCTTGAAAAAGGGGACTACTTCAAAGTCTACTGTAATGATTTTTTTTTTTCAGAATTCATTTAAGCGTGAACATGAAATATACTTGCATGTGGATATACAGTCTTATTTTCATTGTTTCTACCCCATATGCGGTAGACATCTGCGGTCACTTAGCAGTAGGTTAATGCTGGTGTTACAGGCAAAGTATAATACCAGCTATATGGGAGTCACTTCATCACTCTACCTTTCAGCAACATGTTTCTTCTCTAATGGAGGAAGACAATAATATTCCAAGATATCTATATAACTTGTTTAATTATCTCATTTCAATAACTTTTTCAAGTAAAATGTGTTTTCTTCTGCCATCTCAGAGAAAAAGTGCTGGTTGGAGTGGCTGGTAGGTAGCTAATTTTCAAGAAATAAATTGTTCTGAGCTACCAGTGTTTCTAATAGATGCTTCTCTGAATATTAAAAAAAAAAAAAAAAGTCCATGTTATTTTAACTTCTTATTCTCATTTTCTTTTAAGAATGGATTAATTTATCTCTAACTAAACCAGAGAACAAAAAACAGCAGAAAAGACCTGATGTATGTGTTGCATGGATATTCACATATAGACATTCAAAAGACTGCAGAAGGTTCTATCAAATATTCATTAGCATCCATGTTCACGAGTTTTACAAAAAGAGATTTCTCTAGTAATCATGTCCCCAGAAGTAAAATCTGGACTGCTGAGTTGTATGCTTATACTGTTTCTGTTTTCTCTTGCTGTGAAGGGAGTTCTTGAGCGGATAGTTTTGACCAAGTCTCCCACTGGTTGTAGTCCCTTCTGATTGTAGTCAATGTGATTCTAATATATTCAAGCTACACCCTGCATTTATGAGCCTTTATTTTAGTTCAGACAAGCATTAATACGTGGAGTTGTGTTTTTCAACCTCCCTTTCAAACAGCTAATGTTAAGGCATAAAGATAAATAAAGGTATTCTTAAAGAAAAATGTGGAAATACTTTTCATCCTGTAGGTTTTTGCAAAAGTGGTTTTCAGCTATTTGCTTTTTTTCCCCCCAGAAGCTTATATGATAGAGCATCATACCTCTAAAATAAGTATCCATTCTTGTGCATGTGTTCATTTGTAACTTCTGCTGTTTTTCCTCCTCCATTTTTCTGCAAGAAGATGGAGAGTGATACAGAAAAGAAAAGGTAGAAGATCATCTGGGGGAGCTACTGGAAGGAAAAAAAAAAAAGACTAAAACCATTTCTGCTTTCAAAGAAGGATTGCCTTCTAACAGACCTCACTTGTCAGTGATATGAGTTGTGTGCTTTCTTAAAAGTTATTGGAAGGTTTCAATCCATTTTGAAAATAGAAGCTTTTTGACTCCTTTGGAGAGCTAGTTTTTTTTTTAGTTTAGGTAGAGTGTTGGGCTGATGCTGCTTTACTGTTTATAGGACTTGAGCTTGGCATCCATTTGGAACATTATTCATAGTATGTTGTCATGTAGTTTTTAGACTAATTGCTTATGACTTCTGTTTGCTTCCGTAAGTGCTTTATAGCTAAAACCAGTACAAACTGGAGTTACTATAGATAGAAGTTGGCAACTATTGCTTTGTTGGTCATGCTTGGATATCTGATCCTAAATTCTAGCTGTTAAGTTATCAGAGATCTCATTGTTGCAGTTTTTCAACTGGAGTCGTTGGAAAGAAGGGTAGAGTATTTTAGGAAAAATAATCGTGCAGATGAGGCCAAAGAAATGAGCTATGTGTTAACTAAGCAGCGTCTACACGTTCTCCTGCATGTTTTCTTGCTTTGTGTTATCTTTGCTTAACAGCTGCTATTTAAGTTTTCATCTAAGGACTTCTCATCTTTTACATCTTCACTGTAATGATCAGTAATTTTCTGACTTGAAATAGCCTGATTATTGCCTTCTTACAAGAAATTGACTATTTATCTGTGAGAGAATTAATTTAGGATCTTCCAGCCTTTTAAGAGAACAATAACCGTATAGCCCCACACATAAGAGAAATTTTTATGCAACATAAAACATTAAGGATTTTTTCCCCCTAAGCTAGAAAGTAATACTGCACGTAGGTATATGTACTAGCTATTGGTTTTCTTTCTTACATAATCCCTAGGGAAACCCTTGTAAGTAAAAATAGGAATAAGAGGGTTTGATTTGCTCTCTGTCAGGTTCCTCCCACTTTGTCTCCTCCGGAGTGGATTAGTGCTTGCTCTGTCAGTGGTCTATACCAGATAGCCATTTAGAAATTGCAGTGACTGCAGACCAAAGCAGCTGTCTTAGTGTGTTCTCTCCAAAAGATACCACTTAGGCCCACATTTCCAGGAATCATGCCACTTTCTTATTGATTTGTAGCTGGATTTTATGGCATTAGCTAGCTCTGGTTCCTCAGGACAGTTGTGAGCTCATGTTGCTGGAAGGAGGGGTGGGTTGGCAAGTGGTTCTTTACTCTGGATTATGCTGTGTACACTGTCTATCTGTCTTCTGGGGAATGCTTTCTGAATGAGTAAAGAGGTGGTTTCGGCATTAATGTATTTCTAATTTGGGGTACACTGAAGACTGTAAAAATTCTAGGGTATTTGTTGTAAATTGTATGTACTTTTAATAATACTTTCTCTGATATCAATGCATTCCCTGGCACATGTGGAATGACTGGTTACTCACTATGAACATCTGTGATCCAGAACTATTTTTAAAGCTTTGGTGATAATGTCAAAGTTACCTGCCTCCTTGTTAGCTTATGTTGTGACATCTTCAGATGTCAGAGTGGCAGGTGTATCGAGCATGAAAAGTATGTAAATAGGAAAGTCCAGGGTGTGATTAAATACAACAGTTCAGTTGGAAGGGACCTTTTAAAGATCATCTAGTCCAACTGCAAATAGTATTGGTTATCCAACCGGCAATGTTTTTCCAGTTGAGGCCATCAAAACAAAACAGGAATCAAAACACCTCTCTGTCAGAAGTGCCTGTGCTCTACAGATACTGCTTTTCTGCATCTTCTCAAATGATGAGGCTTTGACTAGATGAAATCAGTCAGTCTGGTTGTACCTTAGAGGAGCTGGTTATGAGCCCATTTTATTTATCTATGTGACTTTTCTGTTTCAGCCAACTATAGTATTTTTAATTTGCTGACCTGATTTGGCATTTGGCATTGCTGAGTGTTGCTGACTCCCAAGCCACTCCTTCACTTTTCTAATTGAATTTCTGAATTTTAATACCATAATTATCCTGAGGATACATAGCCAATTTACCAAGACAAATACATTTCTTCTTTGAATGAAATCATTTAGGTTTTTCAGGATATTGAGATCTTCACAATGCAAAACAAGGGTAGGAGAGCATTCTGCCAGCAGTGGCTAGTCGCTATTGATAAAAAGTTGAAGAATATATTTAATAAAAATCCATTTTTCTGATGTTATTGAGTTTTTTTTTTATAACTAATACATTCAAGGATAATACACTGGTAGAAATTATTTGGAAGTAATGGAGAAGAAAAAATAAATGTCACATTATTGTATAAATCTGAATGTCTGCTTGATCAACCAACTCAAAATATAGACAATACATAGTAGAGAACCATACAATGCATAGAGAAGTGGTGGAATGTGTGGTATAGCTTCTCTGCTAGGAGAGTTTAAACATTTTCTGAATTTCCAGCCTGGGGAGGTGGATGAACACTGGGAGGTAAATAATAAAATGTTGTGAGCAGCCTGGAGAGAGGGAATAGGAGAGTGATTATTTACCATTTCTCACTGTATAAGATCTAAGGAAGATGAAATAAATTGTTATAGCAGACTGAAGAAAACTGGCAAAATGCAGTGGTGAAACATGTTCCCTAAACATCTGCTTCTGCTATGGTCACAGTCAGGATCCAGAGCTTTGGTATGGATGTGCTAACATTATGCTCCCACTGTGAGGTAGAGAAGCGATATACTACTCAATTTACACAGGCCCCTAGGAACTGAACACTTGTGATCATGATGGGAATTTGAGATAGTGCAGTATCCCTAATCTGGGTCTTCCTAAATCCTAAATTAGAGCCCTACTTAGTTTATTTTTTTTTCTTTGTGTTTTGAAGAAATAAAACAAAACAAAAAGCCTGTCTTAAAAAAATATAAAAAAATTGAGTGGATCTGACCACACAGCTGAGCCTTTCAGCAATGTGGTTTTAAGTCATCAGTTTAAGGGTGTTCAAACACCGCTGTAGATTTTCTGCAGGAGGCAGAAGCTAACTCCTCTTCATACTGTTCATGGCTTGACAGAAACATCTGTGAACATCCTTCTGTATTACTCTGGTTTTATCTCTGCTAGAAACTTATTTACCCGGGTTGTTGCTGCTCTGGCTATTATCATTTGAGTATAATAAAAAATAAAGGCTTAATTCTTCACTGACTGTAATTACAGAAGTACGTGAATGGTATAGAATCTATTGCTGAACTCTGTAATACTTATTTTACAGGTGGTATGATGATGGATATGGCTGAATATCTGAAGCAGGCTAGAGTTCTAAAAATGATTTTTAAATACATGAGGGGAAAGATGGGTTAATGAAATGTTAGGATAGATGAAAACTATGTTTCTCTCCAGGTATTTAAACCAAGGAATGGATACTTGTATTATATGTCCTATTGGTGTTGTACTGGGAGTGAATTCCACTTGCAGTCTCCTTTTTTTTTTCTCAGGATTACTGGGTAGCTTTGCTAGGAGTACTTTTTTGTAGGTATGGCTACTCATAGCATTGAGAACTTGCCTTGTACATTTTGAAGTAACTGAATTTATTTTCATATTACAATGCCTATTTTCTTAATATCTGAGGAAAAACCACAGATTGCTGTTTCCCGGTATATACTCAGTCTCACCTGAATTCTTCTTGAGAGACCTTTGTGTTTGTGCAGAATCTCTGCCCAGTGATTCTTCCCTAAGAGACACTTCTTCTAGAGTCTAGCTTCCCCTAGTGAAAATGTGCATAAACCCTTATAGCTTGAAAAGTCAGGAAATCGTCAAGAAAGTCTAATTTTGCTGACAGAGCCTAAGGCAAGTAATATTTTGAGCACCACCAACATAACGCATTACTGTTTGATATTTGGTTGTCCATAGGGATCTCACTTCTTTTTGCAGGAAAGTTAGAATGATTATACAAGGACATTACAAAATTCAGGAAGTCTTGAAAGATCTTTTTCCAAGCTATTTTTTTTTTAGTAGAAATGTGGAAGAGGACAGTGATCTTCAGGGTGTTTAAGAAGAAATCAATTTTCATCTTAATGTAAATATACAGTGCCAAGAATAAACAATCATCTGAATTAGGAAACTGAGCAACAGCTATACTGCATGATATATTCATGCAGTAAAAAGCATGAAAAAGAACACGGAAAAGAGAAAAATATGTATTTATGAGAATACTGTGTATTATACTGGGTGTTATTCTGATAATACTGATACTTGATATACTGATACATATATATTTATAGATGTATGTATCGATAATTTACATACACACACACTGATAATTACCGATATATACTGCTAATTATTATCAAAGTGGTGGTTAAATGCATTTAAACTTTGTGCTTGACTGTATCATTGACAGCTCATCAGTCAATTCATTGACTGAATTACAGGACTGATTCATACTGAAAGTATGAGCCTTTATTGTTTGAGCTAGGAAACGTAGTTCTGTCAAATTAGAAAAACATATAAAATTGTCTTCTATGCAATTTTTTAGATATAGAAGGAGATAATATGACTTGAAATGGATATATCAATAGTGCTTCCTGATCAATGAGAAACACACTGCTTTTTAAGATATGACATTATTTGCATCCACGCAAACCACAATTTAAAACTGAACATTCTATCACTTGTCCAGAAAATCTTAGCATGATGTTGCCATTCAAACACATTGTTTTCAGTCTGTGGACCAAGAAATGTAAGAAACTATTGTAGTAGATAGTTACAGACAGTCTAATTTACAAATAAATTCCCAGACCCAGCAAAGCACTGAAGTATGTGCTTTAAGCATGTGAATAGTTTTATCCTGAAATTCAAATTTAACAAAGACATTAGACATGTTATTTAGAATTATAATCATGGGGATTTTGTCCCTTGCTCTATTTCTTCTATTTGTATTGTTGCTTCATTTGCACTGCTGAGATAATCTCTTGTTCGTCTAAATTTGCTGTTACGTTTTCCTCCCTCCCCTTTTCTAATTTTTTCTTCCTTCAGCTCAAAGTCGTCAATTAAAACACAGATAAAGTAATATCAAATATTTCAAGGTTACTTTTACATTCTAAAAACTTCCAAGCTGTTTGGTGGGTTGAAATCTGCACTAGAAATTCATTGAAACAACCACGACAGTTCTATTCAAGAGATTTTTGTTAGGGGGCGAGTTGGGTATGAAATGGAAAGAGAGAAAAGAAAATCTCTGGGCTATAACAACACGTTCTGCTTAATCATGTATTTCATATCTTTGACCATAGTAGAGAAATCTTCTTCTGAAGCTTCTAGTAATGCTGCTTTTGTTTTTACATTAGAGGAGTCCTGTAAAAGTCACCATAACAATCACTGCATCCATGAAGAACATTACTGTACTGAGACAAATTAACTCCTGCATCCTTTGAGATAGGCAATAAAAATGTTGATGCTTCCCCCTGCCCTCCCTTTTTCGATTCTTGAGAATTCATTCCTTGAACAGCATATAGCTGAAAAGGTTGCCTCTAGTAACTGCAGTTTTTCTGACTGAAGAATGGCCTGAAGTCGATGTGGTACAGATTATGCCTTGTGTTTGAGTAAGTGTAGCCTTATTTGAGAAGGAGTTTATAAAACAGATGCTAGAGAGTTACAAAGGAAGGTAAGTACGGGGAATATAATATTTGAAAACAGGAAGCTATTGTTATACAACCCAAATAAATGGCTTGCATCAAGCTTTTGTTATGGTACAAAAAGTGGAATTGTAAATTATGTGGAATTTGCTAGGATAACCTTTTCATAAACATAATTGTGCATGGATGTGAGATTGTACAGAACGGTAATAAATGGCAGAAGAAATCTGTACTTTCTTCTGAAAGCCTGAAATATCTGAAGTGGCACAACAAATCTGAGAGTAGGGAAAATGATTGTATTTCAGATTTAGTTTTAGTTGCCAGAAATAACTGACTCTTGAAGCATAAAATCTAGTTTATACAGCAAAAAGGCACACCTATTTCCCCTCATCCTATTGTAGAAACTAACCCAGAATCCATTACTGTATAAGTAAATTCGATGGCAGGTGTATCATTTAGGCTCTGTTATTCAAGCCAATTTTTGATGTAGTTTATATCACTTCTGTGTAAAGAATAGGTAGATGTTGAATAACAACATGCAGTGATGTATAGATTTCAGATTTGTGTGAGTGATCTGCTTTACACTGAACAGGTAATTTTACCCATGTCTTTACCACCATGCCAATGTCTGACCTTTAAGCTTCTGAATAGGATCATTAATCATTTCTTTTTAAAAAAGAAACAAGCAGCAAAACAAACCTTCATTCATGCAAGTCCACCACAAGGTTGGGGAAAGTTATCTTGGCAGAATAATTTTTGCCCATCTGTGTTTCTGTGTGTGGGCTGTAAATATTGTCATTGTCACAAGGCTTTGCAGAAAAAAACAAACCAAAACAAAACCTTAAACTGCTCTTTCATTTAAGGTAGCTTTATGGTCAATTAAAACAGATCGCTACTTACTACTGAAGACTGCTACTGCAGTCTTTGTTCACTAGGCTGGACTCTAACCTGTTCATAGATGCTATATTTTTTGAGACTGTTTTGTTATATTTATTCATCCAGGCTGGGATTTTTGAAGGACAAGGAGATAGCTGCCTCCTATTACTATTGTCGTTATAACTGATTATCTAAGGGTGCCGGTGTTTACAGATCTACACAGTGAGATTTCAGGATTGCCCTACAGGAACAACTGCTGAGGGGAATGTTTTCTTTTTGTCTTATTTCTTTTTCCTTTTTCTTTTTGCAAGCTAGATGAGTGAGACTTTCCTGAATGAGTAACAAACTAAAGGAAAAATGAGAATATGAACATGGCTCGTGGTCAATACTTGTGTGATAGTACCATTTCAGTTAGTCTCCACTCTATAATGTGCCATTTTTCTCTTAGGGTAATTCCGTTGTAAATCGTATTAGTTCAGCTAAGATTAGGTTATTACAGCCATTGCAATCAGGTTTTGAAAAACATCTCAGATAATGATGCTGTCTTTTGCAAAAATGACTCAAATTCAAGACTTTCCAGCAGTCTGTTTATAGTAATGCCATCTACCTCTAGTGTAAATCAGCCTGAGATTAGCAAAGGCAAGTAAGTGGTAGCAAGAAATTGCTGCACGTCAGAGTTCTTTGTAAAACAGACATGCAGGTGATCCTTTTAAGGTGGATGTATGCTTTAGGCTGAAGTTGGACAAGACAGAATTTACTTTTATTGTGCCTTAGATATAAGAATGTTACTGATTTTAAAAGAAAATATTGTATAGGTTTAAATTCATGAGAAGTTACTAGATGTTGGAGTAAAATTACTTTCATTATAAAACGATCAGTGAAACTTGTCAGAAAGGAAAAGATGAAGAAGGTACTTTGCTGAAATGCTCTGTGTCATCTCGCTGCTGGCTGCATTATTGCAAGTACCATAACATACTACATTTTTATATGTTTATTATCCATGACAGTAACTGTTTCTTGCATGACTTTCTAACTGGTATATTTTGTGATGATTCATGCTGGGTTACATCAGTTCTACTGTGTTACCTCATTCAATGAGATGTGAACTGACATAACCCATTGCAAGAGAAGCTGGAAACTTAAGGATAAAACAATTTTCTATGTAAGCCTAGTGATTTGAAGAAAAAAAACCCTCTTTTTCCTCTGGGAACTGAACTCTGTGTCTGAAAGATAAATTTGGAGATCACTTTATTGTTCAAGTACATCTAAAGTATAGGATGGGAAAAACAGGCTTGATATCTGTTTATCTAATTAAAAACATTTCCAAATGACAGCATATCTGAATGTAAATGGCGCAAATACATGTCAGGAAGTCGAGAGGTGCAACAAGTCCTATGTAGAAATGATGGAGTTGAAATGAACTTACTTCGCTCATTGTTTCACTCACTGCTCATGTTAGCAGCTTGCTTCCTGCTAACTTTTGCTCTTTGCACCTAAGTTTGATTGCAAATTACCTGTGAGCAGTTGCTTTATAAAGCAACCTTTGCAAGTTTAGCTTGATTTGCAACTGTGGTGGAGTTATGGATATAAAACCTCAACCACATGAGGTGGAAAATGATGTGAAAGAAGTCATACAGTGACTACTGTCATTAATCTTGCCTTTCTGTCCGCTGTTAATTCTGCTGTTAAATGTTATTGCTTCTGGACCTCCTGTTCCTGTTTCTTGGAGGTAAGGCTCATTCTTACCCAAGAGTCAATGCAGAAAAACTGTATGTCACTAATAGTGATGCCAACATAGAACAATCTTTCATCACCATTCCACTGGCTGTTACTTTTTGCAGCTGTTTTTACACAGATAAAAGTCACAGGTGAATGAAAACTAATCTTAGGTTTTAGTGATACAGTAAAAAAAGACAGCTGCTACTAAAAATATTCTAAACTCAGTGTCCTGTTCTAATAGAAAATTCCAGACTATTTCTTTGAGGAGATGTGGGCCATGAAATAAATTTGGATAAGTTTGGATGACCATATTTTTTTTTTCCCAGAAACTAGATGCATCTAAATTTTGAAAATATCAGAGTACTTGAAGTAAATCCAAAAATTCTATTGAATCTGTAGCACCCTCCTGAGTCTATGTAATTCTATGCCTTTATTCCTTTTAGGTACATATAAAGTGGATAAAAATATTTTGTTCTTTTTTAAAAGCATACTTAGAGAAATATGTTAAAAACATGTTTAGAGAAGGGACGGAAGAAGCTTCTCTTTCATTATTGACAGCCAAACAGAAGGTGAATTACTGCTGCTTTAGAAATACAAAGAGTTATGAAAAGCTCTTATGAATATTCTCTTGTCTTGGAGAGAGAGTAAACCTCTATCCATCTCTCTTTCCCTCCCATCTCGTATTCAGGATGACAGCCTCATCATAATGTGGATGGGAAATTTGTCATAATCAGAGAAATTCATCTCATGGCTCAATTCCTTTTATGAATATTTATTTACTTTCCAGTGGAAATTTCTGTTTCTCATCAAAAAGAGAATTAACAAACTTAAACATCCTTTTCTGACATCTTGATATCTTTGTTCCCTTCTTATTGTAAACGATATTTTGTTAGCATACTAATGTTATCCTTAGTTGACCTCTGAAGACCAGTATCTTGAAATTTTATTATGCCACCTGGGATTTAATTTTTCAGTCTGAGGTTGACCTTCATGCAAAGCTGAGAAAAAAGAATTACCCTCTAGCCAATGCTAGCTTATTTTAGTAAAATTAATTTCTAAGGTCAATCTTTTTCCAGAGCTGGCTTTGTTCCTACGGAAGATTCCATTGCGAACAGGTTTCTCTATTGGTCATGATGATTTAGTGCTTCACTTCAGTTTTATGTTTTAAAAAAATATATTTTATTTTCACCTTAATTTCTATTTTGAACTAGAAAATTCAAGTTTGTCTTGTCATCATTATTTATAGAATCAAAATAATCACTTTGGCAATTCTGCTTTTCTTTGACATCAATGTGTGTAGATACCTGATGGGAGGTTGCAAAGAGGACAGAGCCAGGCTCTTTTCAGGGGTGCCCGGGTACAGGACAAGAGGCTATAGGCACAAAATGGAACATAGGAGGCTCTGTCTGAACATCAGGAAACATTTCTTCAGTGTGAGGGTGACAGAGCACTGGCAGAGGTTGCCCAGAGAGGCTGTGGAGTCTCCTCCTTGGAGATCTTCAAAAGGCCTGCTCTAGGTGCACTGCTTGAGCAGGGGCTGGACCAGTGACCTCCAGAGGTCACTTCCAACCTCAACCATTCTTTCATTCTGTAATAGTTTCAGAAAAAAAAAAGGAACGTATTTTTATGTGACATTACAACATTCTGAAAATAATTCTGTTTCTAATTCAGAACAAAACCTGAAAATTCTGTAATTTGTTTAGGAACACAAATATAAAAGGAAAAAAGCTAAATGTGTAAAAAGGTTTTGTTTCTGATAGTGTCAAATTCTATGATAAAACATGACTCTAAAAGGATTTTTTTTTTTAAATCAATGGCTTTTATAGAAAAGATAAAAGAAAGTGGTTTCCTTTAACATGGTCATATTCTAAATTGTTAGCAGATTTTGAATATTTTCATAAGGTTACATTTTTGTAACCTGAGCCATTCATTTCCATAATCCTGTCTGTTTATTGCCTAGGAACAATAATGTTGAAAGGAATGTGTGTAAATTCATTGATTTATGATGGAAATTGCTAGATATAACAAGGTGATAAGTTTTCTTGTATTTTCTTCATATTTTTGCACCCTCTTAGTCTATCAACATTCAGTCTGTTTCATACATAACTTTTTGTCTGTCCTCTTTTTGTTCTTACTGTTCATATAGCGCCTGCGCTTCCATTGTGTTACATAATTTTCAACCAATTAGTTTTCAGACTATAATTGTCATTTAAATTAGAAAGGAGTAATTGTCATTATCATGTTTTGGTCACGCTCAGTTTTAATAACAATGTATTGAAGTTGTATTGAAATAATTTAATTATCATCAATTGCATTTACAGTTGTCATTTTATATTAGAGCCCTATTTGTATCTTTTATGCCTTCTTTCATTACCAAGTTAATTTATATAAAAAAATTATATGTAGCTATTATAGAGGTGATTCACATGCTGAAAATAACCTTATTCAACATAAAAGCACTATGGACTGCCCATGAAAGTACATTTTGACAAGCAAATTTCTTCATGATCATGAGAGGTCAATGGAGTTTTGTGGAGTGAGCCTACTAACATTTTACTTTGAACTTGCCAGAGATGGAACAGAGCTCAAGAAAGATGTGTAAATTAATATTTATTAATGTCTAACTTTCATATTTTATTCATGTTTTATTCTACAAATGTAGCAATATGATTGGTATTCTGCAAGGACATTTGAATCAGCCAACAACATAGCAAAAGCTGTCAAAGTTCACCAAATGTGACTCTTGATGCTAGTAAAATTTCCATATAACCTTTTCAAAATTATCAGTGCTGTTATGTTAGTAATTTATATAAAATCTATTTCTGTGACAACTGAAGGGAAGAAAGGAAAAAACAAGCAAGCTTGGAAATGAAGAAAAAAATTGTCAGTATTTTATTTCCTCAAAATATCAGGAAAGAAGCAAAGCTGACTGTCTTCCCTGTATAGTCAGTTCTATTCCCTCCCAGGTTTGCTGTTCACTTGGAGAAGGATCCAAATGAGCTCACTTTGGGAAGAAACATTCTTACTAATGTGTATTGCTGTTTAGAAATGGCTTCTTTTTCAGAAAGAACATATATTCAGAAAGATAAGTAAATTTGCCCAATGCCAAGTTAAAAAAAAAAAAAATTTCATAAGGATTAAATATTCTGATATATATTCATATGTCATTACAATTTTTTTTTAGAATTGTATTAAAATAAATGTGTAATACTAGATGAATTATTATTACAGGTCTTTCAGCTGAAACAAACAGGATAAAAATAAGATGAAAAATAAATTTTTTTTTAAAATGTATTGTGCTCTAAGATACTAATTGCAGTTTACAAACAAACTACCTTGTGGAAAAGTGCAGGTTATTTGGTGCTCCCTGCATAAACCTCTCTGTTCATGCACATGCATCTCTTTTATAATAGCTAACATAGATCTCATCACGCTAAGCTTTGTATAGTGGTTCAGATTACGTATCTCAAAGATTCAAGGGTCCTAATTTTCACGAGCTGTTAAAAATAATTATATTTTAAAGTGCTTACAGTGGAATGAGGCAGGTGATGAGGTTAGTAATACCTCACTCTTTACTGCCTTTTATGTAAGGAAGCTCATATTTTGGCAGCTGACTAAACACTGGTGTTACATGCAGACTGTTGGTGCCCAACCTGAAACGCAGCACTTTCCTCAGAGGAAAATGCGGCAAGGTTTTATCAGCAAATTCTGAAGGTATAATTCCCTTTAAACCTTGAAGAATTTCTCATAAACTGGGTAATTGTGCTTCTCAACAGTTAATATAGCTGGTATTTGTAATGTCTGCTAATTTATATCAGGATGTTTGATGGTCGTGTGGTGCGAGTTCTAACTAACAAGCATGCTGAAGGAAGAAGGGCTGTTGCCTTCTCTGATTTTTCCTTACAATTTGGGTAAAACTAAGTTTGTTGTTGTTTTAAATGATTCCTTTGTTTCCAAAAAAATAAAAAAAAAAAAGAAAAAGAAAAAAAAAAGAGAGAGAGAAGGAGGAGAAATCCACTTAATTTAATATTTTAGGAGATTCAGTGGACCTGTAGGGAAACCTTTGAAAAGGCATAGGGCTTCCTGTCAGAATAGGGCAAATATAACTTTTCCACAGTATACTCTTACAATTTCTTAACCAGTTATTTACCTATGGAAAGACCAGCTCCCATAGCTAGTTTCTTTTAAGGTATTTCAGAAATCCAGGCTGACTCCATCATCTGGATCTGCCTTTTATACCTAAATTCAAAGAACTCCAATGTGTTTGTTGGACAAGGTTTTGCCAATATCTTATTCCTTTCAGTGTATCACATATGTCCA
Organism: Chauna torquata; assembly: GCA_013399475.1. NCBI lineage: Eukaryota > Metazoa > Chordata > Aves > Anseriformes > Anhimidae > Chauna > Chauna torquata. Next base: position 59,861 of record VXAL01018063.1, on the reverse strand, counting down.
CATATCCATGGGCAAAATATTATATATGCTATTTCATACCAATTTTTCCAGAAAGGCTGCCAGTCTTTCAGGCTGATCTGTTCTCTGTGAACCATCTGAGAACATTCTCAAAATTTGGCATTACATTTGCTGTGAGTCAGAGGTGGTTTTAATCAAAAGGTTATCATCAATTGTTCAAACACTTCATCTTCAAGTTCCTTTAGATGTCTTGGTTGAATATGATATGGTTCATGCAACTTACTAAACCTGTTTTCTGTTGGAAGGCTTATCATAGAAGGAAAGAAATAGTGGATTAAAGTGTGTTTTTATTGTCATGGGTCCAGATACTGCATTACCGAAGAAGATGGGAATTTTGTCTGTAAATCTGGGAGGACAATCTAGGAGTAAAGAGAAGAAATTTGCAGTGAAATACAACTATCCAGGCCTGTGACACAAAAGAATAGACTCAAATAGCATAAAGGGAAATGTAGTACAATAGGAAGCTTTTGGGATTTCTAAGATTGTTCTGTCCTTGAAGGTTTTTAAGAACAGAGCAGGCATATGTCTGCTGGGGGTATTGCAGGTAAAAGAGATCTTTCTTGAGGCAGGGGGAGCAGAAAGCCACCTCTGGGAGGTGACTGCATCTTTGTTACTCAAAGTGCTGTGAATAGAGGAAAAGGCGATCTGTGGGACTGCAACGAGTTGTGAAATACATGCGCAAAGAAGCGCAGTGGATAGATAGCTAATGGCACCATATACACTAGGGAACAAGCTCTTGACTGTTGTTGATGCCTGACTGGTGTGCCATGACAATAATAACAAAAAGTATAATTTTCTAGAAGAAGTAAAACTGCTGACTGATATGCAAAGTACCAGTTTGTTTTCCCTCACTTTCTCAGCCTCCAGACAATGTGAGATGTAGTACGACTCTAGATCATTTTTTTTTCTCAGAAAAAGTTGTGTGATACATCAACTGGAAGTTAAAAACCTCTGATATAGATGATTTTTTGAGGTGATCACTATATTCTATGATTCTGTCACAAAGTTGTGCAGAACTAGGCAATATGGCTGATTGCTAGTTTTTTTTTTTTAATTACAAATTTTCATATCTTTCTGATAACAGAAGATAAAATTTCCCCAAGAATTATTTTCCACTGCTAAGAAGCTGATTGCTTGACTTTTTTTTTCTAAATATTTCTCCTTTTCTTATGAATAATATTTGGATTCTGACTTGAACTGCACTCATGATTTTATTTAATTTAAGGTCTGATTCTGAGGTGGTTAGAATTATCTGGGAGAGAATTAGTCTGCCTTCATACTATCATTCCTTCCTGATGGATGGGTGTTTGGGTCACCCACACAAACAATGAATCTAAATGCATAATTTCCTGGTTTTTGAGTTTAAGGTCTGCATCCAGCAGTTCGAAACCGACAACAGTCAGATCCTAGCAGCAGTATTTTGGACACATTACTGGATAACTAACACTTTTTATATATTCATGAAGTATACATGTATGACATATATTAGTGCTAATAATTTTCTTAGGGCTAGAATGGGGTAACTGTTTGTGGAAATCTTCTTAGAGGAAGCTTGTAAATCAAATCTTTTTAAACAGTAAGTAGGAAATGTTCCTTTCTTCTTTTTAAAACCAGAAACAACAGCAACAACAACCAAACTCAGCTTGCTTAAATCCTAATCCCCTTTTTAGCATGTTGAGCATTGTCACAAGATTTAGAAGATGTATTTTTAATGCCTAGATGAGATGGTCAGGCACTCTCCAGGAACCTTCTATAAAATGTTGGCTGGTTTTCTGGCTTCATTAAAATCCTCGTGCTCCTCTTTTACAAGGAGATCAGTCCAGACAATTATGCAGACCTGAATTTAGGCTGCCTCCCAACATATAAGAACATCTTCCTGTGGTTGCTATAATAGGGATAATTGGAGCCTCTTTGCTTATCTCTCATTACAAGAGAGAATTTGCTAGGAGGAGTACAGAATTAGAGGAATGTATGGTACAATTATTCCTTTTAGAGACAGCTTAATAAAGAACAGTGACAGGCAAACAGGAGAAGGCTGCTGTACTAAAACAACATTCTTAGGTGCCATAATTATTTCAAAGCGAGCAAAGGAGTGTAATGAAGACAGGACATTTATGTCTAGAAGATAGTGAAATTTTACCCTGTGTAATCAGCCGTTCACCCTCCCTGTCAAGAGCAATTGCCAGGTACAAGTAAGACTTCAGAGTTTAACTGTAATGTCAAGTTTACTGTCTTACTGTAGAGATACTATTTCAGTTGTACTGCATGACATATTCTCCAGCTAATTGCTGTCATGTGATCCCCATAAATTACTCCTCAGCGTGAAACAAGAATCCCATAGACAACTGGCCATGACTTCTTGAATGTATATTATTTTCGAGAGGTGAAAATTGTTGATATGGTAAGATCTTGGCAATGCACTATTTTGGTAAAGGCTTTACTGAAGAGATTTCTTAAATTCAGGAAGGAAACAATAATAGTACAAAGACTAATTCACTGTGGAAGGGATCAGTAGTAGGAAGAACAACTTTCTGGGGTATAGATCCTGAATCTGTCTAGTTTAGAATAGGGACTTCAACCTGAATCTCTGCACCCTGCATTTTCCTCAGGGTGATGTAGTCAAGGTGAAGTTTCAAGAGATGGCTGAGTCAATCTAGTAGTTCATCACTGAGGATAGCTTTGGACTTCTTTTCTCTCCTGCTTCTGTGAACTTAATCTGCATGTGAGCTCTGGTNTTTTTTTTTTAAATCATTTGGTCAAATAGGGAAGTACCAGAGATCTTGGAAAGGAAAAGGAGAGGCAATACAGGCCTGGAAGAATTGGGAAGACGGATTTCCCCTTTGGTATCAGCAAATCATTGGGCTAAAAGTAAGATGTTGCAAGAAAATTTTCTGATTTGCTCTTTCTTGTAGCATCTCCTATTAGCACTGCCCCATTTTATACAAATAAATGATTATTTAGCTACAGAGCTAAAAAAAAAAAAAAAAAAAAGTGGTTATGAT
>VXAL01018063.1:7950-56817 GCA_013399475.1 Chauna torquata | reverse complement strand
ATGACAATAACCAGAGATATGAGGGAACCTTATTGCTAGGCTTCTGTTTTATGACACATTTCTGAATGATCTCAATTATATTCCAATAAAAGAAATGCTTGTGTGTATTTCAGATTTATTCCTCCTTAATCCTGCCAGCGATGGGGTGAGTTTGGTGCAAAAAATAAAATTTTCTGAGATAGTTGGATGATTTTGGCCTATAGATAGGTTCTTAATCTCTGTGAAATACCGTAAGTCTGGTAAATGAAATGACATCAATTTCTCTCATTCTGTCTTTCAAAATTCTAGTGTAAATGGGTACCTGTCTGAAGCTTTACATTTTTCTCTTTCACAAAAAACTGTTTTTTTCTGTGTCCTTTCTGCTTTTTGGTGTATTTTTTCCAGATAACTTCTTGCATCTGCTCTTTTGCCTTGTTTGTTCCAAAATGATTTGAGGTCCTTTTTTGGTAATACCTAACATAACACTTGTTTAAGTGAGGTTCTGCTGAGTAAATGAAACCCCACTGACTACCACTGCTTTTGCTGATTGTTCTTAAATGTAACAGAAGAGATGGGATTTTCCTTTCATTTATACCATCCTTTTCAACATTGTCACAGGGCAATTTTGGTGGAGTGGCTGCAAGAATTGAACCACACCATTGAAGGACCAAAACAACAGAAGGCTTTAAATTAGTTAGTTAAATAAATAAGAATAAACTGTTCAAATAAAATGACTCTCCTGTTAGCCTAGCTGCATCTGCTGGAGACTTTTGTCAGTCTACCTATTTAGCTGGTATTGGTGTGAGCATGAATGAACTATACCCTCAGACCATATCTGTGGGTAGTCTGTCAAGGCACTTAACCTAAATGCAATGCTGAGCACAGCTGAAGTGAGATGAAATCTAACTCTTAGTCATGGAGCAATGGGCTTTTTCACTTGTTTGCCCCTGGTAGGGATTTGCACTGATTCTACTGCTCTGCAGTCTGACATAATTAGATATTGCAAGGGCTGCATTTTATTAATTTGTTTTAGTTTTAATATTATGAGCCACATTCTGAAATGCACTACCACTCTTTCACTAAAAAAAATATAGATGTGGAAAATATTTTGGGTCAAGTGTGATCTAAAATGCTTCAGCTTAGAACTTGCAATCTCAGACAGGATTTTTTTTTTTTTTTTCACTCTGTACTGTTTCATTTTTTGATTTGGTGGTGTTTTTATGTGCAGCTCACAGAGGTACAAGTGACCTGAGAAATAGAAGGTAGCAAAGGTTTGGCTCCAGGAGATTTCTTGAAAGAAGGACTGAATGACTTGGGCTACTTCTGTTTTGGGTAGTAACCATTACATTTGAAAAAACTTGAAAATTGATGCTATTTATGGCATACTAATGTGTAAGATTATCTTAAGACGTAATGGAAAACATTAGAGAAATGGCAAACACTATAGTGTCTGGATTGACAGGAAATCAATAGTCAGTTGATAAAGAGAGACGAATTTCTAAGCAGCCACAGAACAAACATTCTTAAAAGCACATTATGGCTTTTGTAAACTAGTTAACACAGGTTATAAAAGAGCTAATCCCCCTGAAACCTAGTATTACTACATATAATGATTTTTTTATGAGGACTGCCTTCTGGTCAGGTAATTAAAATAAATAATAAACCCATATTTAATTTTCAATAATGGCCACTAATGCAGTGGCCAATCTACTTAATTATTAATAAATAGCACGCTCTTTGCTCTTCATCCTAAATATTTTTTCCTTCCTGCTTTTCCTTCATCCCAATTGTTGTCTTCACTTTCTGCATTTTTGAGAGAACACAATTTCTCACTGTTCTGTTTAATTGACGCACTGTATGTTGCTATCATTTGTCCACCTCTTCTGGAGTAAAAACTGCTACTGCTACCTTTCCTTTGTATTCAGTGATAGTTGTCACAACTTCTTCTGGCAAGTGATTACCACAAATATGTCTCTGGGTAACTCTTCTGCTTTTCCAGCTTTTTTTAAAGAGTTCTATTTAATAAAATCTTTATTTGTAGACTTCATTGGGTCCTGTAATAGACCTTCAGGACTGTGATTCACAGCCTATGTACTAGAAATTTCCACTGGGCTGTTCTTAACCTTCTTTGCAAAGCCAGAGGGCTGAAACAAGGGAATACAAATTATAACACAGCAAAATGAAAATGTTCTTTTTATTAATTTAATCCAGAAGTGCTAAGTGCTGTGTTTATTAGTGCAGACCAATGCACATTACTGTGGAAGTGATTGCAGTTGACAGAGTAGAGGAAGATGGAAAACTTCCCTCCCTTACTTGTCATTATATTTGTCATAAATAAATAACAAAGAAAATAATTGATTCTGTATTTCTGACTTTTCCCTAGTTTTCTATGCCTATGTAGTAAGCCATGCGTATACTGATTGTGGAAGAAGCTGGTATAACCTTTGTGGTGGCACCAAGAGGATGTTGGAGTGTGTTCGGTTTGTTTTATTTTGTTTCTTGATTTATTTATTTAATTATTTACTTTTTATTATAGGTTGCTGTTAGTTCGCATCCTTGGAAGTTATTACAAATTATAGGAGTAGGGAAAATACTTCATATGCTCTCTTGATGCCTGGGTGTGAAGAAAGTGAAGAGGCTCAAAGCTTCCCTGACACAGGTTACCCAATGACCTTTCTAGAGTCTTGGAGTATTGAAACTGTAAAGGGGCTCTTAATGTGAACCATTTCTCACGGTGGTGTCAGTTAATGAGCATGTCATTCTGTAGGGTTGTCAGCTTATGCAGAATTTATATCTGCATGTATGTTTTGACCTTCTGAGCTGTGCTGGTACAATTGTGCAGCTATATTTGAAAACAGATACAGGAAAGATTTGGGGTTAATAAAAAACTAACAAGAGAAAAAAAGTATCCCAGATCTATTACATTCCTATTTTCATTGCACCACTGAGCAAAACTGACAGAGACAAGAGTAAGCATATACCTTGTGGGATGGGGATTGAAGTCATTTTCACAGGTGCTGCAGCTAAAAAAAAGCTGGTAAACCAGCAATTTCAGGCATTAAGAAAGTGCAATATAGTATGTGCCAATGATGGTATATGCCCTTTGGATTACCTTTTGTGGAGTGGTTTCCCACTGTCCACAACCAGTTTGTGTTAGTAGCTTTGAATGTCATTGCGGAAAATGTGAATCATTGTGAAAAGTTTATTTCTTTCCTTTATGTATCCCATAATTTCTACCTGTGTTCTTGGTGCTGTAGATCATTCATCCTACAGCACCTTTGTGCCAGCACCCTTCTGTTGTATTAGAGTAAAAAACCCCAAACATTTATCAACTACTTGTGTTGCTAGTTAAACTGCAAAAAAGAAGAGAGAAAGAGAGAAAGAAAGCTTTTACCTACAAGATTTTGGAATATTAAACACAAGGGTTTGTATCATCCTTTTATTTAATGAAAACCTCAATTTTTCACAAACGACTACTGGTAATTAGAATTTGCTTTTCGGATCTGAAACCTGATCTTCTGAAAGGAGAAGTGGTTGTGTTATCAATTGACAGGTTCAACCATGAAAAATAAGATAATGAACGTTGCGAAAAGTAAATGAAGCATACATAATACACCTGAGATTATATGTAATTTTGTTAAATTAATACACCATGTCTTAAAGGTAGCAGAAATACTGTAAAATGTCGTGATGAAATGGAAAAAGAAAATGTTTCATATTAATGCCATTCTAATGGAAAACCACTTAGAGCAAATAACTGTAATTTGCATTCTGATCCCTGTTCTGTGAAGTGGCTTATCAAAAAGAAATACTCCATTACTTCTCTATAAATCTTCTAATTTTGAATTAAAAAATGCTTTCCAGGTGGATCATTAGAACAAATTCTGTCCTTTAAAAGCCTGTCTCTCTTATCACAGTGCAACTTGCAAAAATGCATTTTAAACAACCTCATTCTGTACATGACAGGCTAATTTTCATGTTCATGGGTAATTATTTGAACTTGTAAGATTTGTGTCCATTTTTTTTCTTTTTGCACACGCAGACCCTAAATTACTTTAGGGACAACCTTGTTCTGTTCAAAAATGATTTTAGTAAGAGACATTGTTTTAAAAATCTGGCCACAAAAGTATGTTTTAAAAAAATGCACCCATAAACATATCAGTGGAGATAAGAATACAGCCGATAAGAATTTAATAATTACTTGTTTTTCATTTAAGAGCACATTTGTGATTTATGCAGTTCAGTTCTTATATAGGCTTTAAGTCATGGATTTCCCATTCATTTTGCTCCTGCAAAACGACTCAGTGCTTATTATCTCTCTCCTTCCCATTGTGTCTTTTTGTTTGTTTGTTTTTAAACATTATTATTATCAGGGTCTTCAAAGTGACTAGTGATTTTGTGGGTGAGAGACTCAATTTGTGAACACTAAAAAAGTGATAACTTGGATGGGCTTGACTTGGAGAAGGGAGATGATTAGCAAATGATGTTGTCCTTAGGAAAACTGCAGAACGCCACCCAAAAATGATCAGAGTAAGAGTGCATCTACAACTTAATGAGGCAGGTATAATAAATTACATACTGACTACGACATGGAACATTTTAAGATTTATGTACCATACTGCATGAACAACCAGAAGTAGACTTTAATGCAGCTGCCTTTATTTTTGAGGAGCTGAAAACCTGCTGTGCTCATCTAAGGGCAAGTGATTACTATTACCATCTCTTGTTTTGACAGGTATCATGGCTTAAACCAGTTTTTACATTTGGAACTAATGAAATGGTGGATAATCACTAAAAATGAGAGTAAGAAAATCAACTGTTTTAAATTATTTTCAGTAATTATTGGTAGGCAGCTGTGGAATGTAGCAATCGATATTTGCTTTGATTTTATAGCATAATGTTGTTGATTTGTTTACTTTAATGTCTAGCCTATTTGTGATGAAACAAATTTTACCTGCTCTTTCCAAACTAAAATATAGTTCAGCCAATGCATAAAACATTTTAAATACTTGACTTCTGTTGATGGCACTGTAATGAGGTTGGAAATGTACTTATCTGTAGGCATTGTATAAAGCCTAAGTATAGCTGTCAGGGTACCAGCAATTGCTTTGGAAAACAGATTTCTGAAACACTTAGGGCTCTGCTGAATGCTGAATCATTTCTACTTTCTCTGTGAACGATTGCTAGAGACTTCACTCGAGCAGCCAAGTGGCCTCTGTTATAATAAGGAGGGGCCTGTCGCTCAGCACAGTACAAACTTTTCTGTACCAAATTAATGAATTGCATGCAGCATACTTATCTAGGAGAAGTAGTATAATATGGACTAGGCAAATGCAGGAACCAAAGCATGTTCTACATTAATAACCACATCTCAAATTAATAACCGTGGATCAGTTTCAGACTTAGAAGACAGGGAGGAGAAGCAGCAGGAGTGGGCAGATGATTTAGAAACTCTTCAATACAATTGTTTTGAAACGGTTTTCTTAGAGAAGTCAAATTTAGATGCACCTCATGTACTATTCTCAGTTGAGGGTCACAAAATTCACCATAGCCTTTGTCAACAGCCTGGAAGAAAACAGGCACATGGTTGGAAAGGCAGTTCGTACTATAATGACAGCTTCTTGCAGATATGAGTGACATTATTGAAAATACACAGTCACGAATGGATGTCACTGGGGCTAAAATGTGTGTGCTTCCTTGAACCAGTCTGTTATCTTTAAATATGCGAGTATTTTTGTGGAAGGATAATTTGGAAACTCTGTGAGTGACTTAATAAGTGTCTGAGTTTCAGTAAATGCTACTTTTACTGTTTCTACAATTCATTAAAGACACTGCAGTTACCTATATGGATTTGGTTATAATAGATATCACCAGGTTTAATCTCTGTCTTCAGCAATGAGGATGCAATTAATCAAAGACTGGCATAACATTGACTATCACAATAAATAAAGTACCAATTAAATTAAATGTTGTTTCAAAGATTTGAAAAAATAAATGAATGGAATATTAATTGACAATTGTGACATCATTTTGCTTGAGGGACCAATGTTTTCTCCTGAGAATGTCTATACTGAAGTTATTATACCCAGGAACCCAAGTAAAAACAGTTAAAAATTTATTATAAGAATTGTCAATTTACAAATAAAATGGACTTTTTCTTGTTGTGCTAATTACCCACCTATGGGAGACTTTGGAAGGGTGACTTATTCCTGTGTTCCTCTGAGGACAGGTGTGAAAATTCTGTTCCTTATGTCTACATTTACACCTAGTATAACTGAATGTCTAGGATTTGGGAAAAAAGAACTGTTATTATTTCTGGTAAGGGTTGAAAGCCTCGGTTTCACCCCACATATTCTGTGCAATACTCCTCTTGATATCTGAATTAGTGTTTTCCATAGAAACTGGGTCGCTTAAGACTGCAGATTTCATGGGTGCTTGAGGCCTCCGCTTTTGCGCAGGTGTGTGAAAGGCAATCTGAATCTATAGGAAAAGCTTTGTAATTGCAGGCACCGGTTTTAACTTACAGTAACTACAAATAAATAAAAGCTATGTAGTTGACTTATGTGCCAAATTATGTAAACTGTGCATGTTCTTTGTGCTTAACTTGTCTTTTGATTTAAATGTTTTTAATCATGCCACCAGAGTCTTTAGGTACAACTAACAACTTGTACATCTTCAGTGTCCTCTGAGTCCTCACACTAGATATCCTTGTGATCCTAGTCAGAAAGATCAGATGCAAGAACCCCTTTTATAAGCCACATTCAAAGGACAACTCTGAGCAAGAATGGAACCTGAAGGTCAAAAGGGAGCTCATAGTTAGATAAGGCTGCTATGAAAATTTGGTAGAGTAGACCAGTTATTTTCTTAACTTGAAGGAGGGTACAGGGTTTTTCAAAGAAGCTATACACCTGTGTAACAGGTTCTTGCTCAGACTGTCATTACTTTCTGAGTCTCTCTTCCTTTCTTCACTCTGATACATTATAAAGTTAAACATGTAATGGGTGAAATAAAAAATGTAACTTAAGTTTCAAGTTTGTCTTCTACTTTGTAAATGCTTCGAAATCTTTCTGAACTTGGGTCCTGTTGTGTTCTGTGACACTTTTGCTTCTTTCTGCATAAGTAGATCCTACTAGCCCTTCCCATCCAGTTTTCATCATTTTTGTTTAGTTTCCTATAGATTTCGGGCAAATTTGTCCCTTTCATTTATAAAACATTGCTGTCAGCTGAGTCAACCCCCAGATTTGTTGAAGAAGACTGGAAATATAGGTATAGATTGGGCTGAGCCCTGTTTGCTTCTAAATACCAGCCCACCAGACATATTTCAGTAACACAGGATGTTTCTTTTAGCTGCTGTGTACGGTCCAGCCTGTCAATAGCATCCTTCTTTTCCCTTGGCCCTTGAAGCATCTCGCAGTTGCAGCCTCTGCTTTCAGATGTCTTAGATCATTCTTCCCACTCAGATTCCAGGCCTTTATGATCTCCTGAATTCACTGCTATTTTGAGTCAGGAGTGCTGGCCAGCTATGAGGTTAGCATTTTCAAAAATGTAGAGCTGGACTGAATGATCCATTTAAAAGGTCATGATTGTTTTTGATTTCCTGTTTCTGCCTACTTTTGGAAGTTTTTCTCTCATATTTCTTCTGTCAAAACCAAAGTTTCAAATGTCTTTTTAGTTTGGCCTAAAACTCATTCTGCAGAAAGGACTGAGGTGACTGAATCCTGAGTAGTATGCTTTGAATTGCTCTTGAATGGTGATGCCAGGCTTCAGTAAAACTCTACCACACAAAATATGTCAATACTGTTGCTTTCAAGACAGATTCTTACTAAAAGTTATGCAGTGAAGCAGTACGAATTATTGACAGACTAAACCCTTGTCTGTCACAAGCTACCTGTTCCAGGTGCCTATATCTGCAGTAGTAGTAGATGGGATCGATTCCTCTTTTTGCTCCCTCTGTCTTTCTTCATCTCCAAATGTAATTGATTGTTGCCTGGTCACCATCTTCACAGTGTGTCCCTCCGATAGCCACCTCGTGCTTTCTTTGTCTCCTTTCACTGATGCTATTGATTGCTATTTTTCTCAGTATATCTTTTAAAAGCTTGAACAAATATACAAACCTATGGAGAGCTTAAATAAGTCAAAAGGAAAGAGCCCCTTTCTTTCTTTCATTCTCCGCCCTTAAAAAGCACTTAACTGTGTGTGCTTTTGCCTCAGACAAATGTTAAGGAGAAATAAGGTAAATGAGGTAAGTCAAGGAGAAATGACTTACCTCATTTCCTGTGGTGGTGGTGGGGAAAAACAAACACCCCCCACCACCACCACCACCACAATCTTAAATATTAACACTGTCAGCTTGCAGTCTTGTGTTTCTTCTCTGAGCCTACAGGGCATACCTTGAGGAGTCTGAGTTCCCTTCCAAGTGTGGCTTACTGTGGTGCTTATTCCCCAGAGCCTGAATCACTATTTAGTGAACATCCTCACTGCAGCTGTAAAGAGGAAAAAAAGCCTTGTACTGAAGGAAGCTGGGGATTTTTTGAGCTTGTAACTTTCTTGAATCTCATCCACTGTTCTGAAAGTAACGAAGATGATTAGGAAATACAGAAGGAAAGGTGATGTCTTGGATTTATCATACCCATCCATCAGTACTCCAATCTCTTTCATGTTATTTAGAGGTTGACATCAAAATGGCAACTAATTAAAAGCAAAAATACTAGCATCTTTTGAACCTGAGTGTTTCTCCAGAGACAGGAGAGGTAGCCATCCTCGGTATTTTCATAGCTGCTTACTTTTAACTCCTTTTAACTCTTAAGCCTGCTTGAAGTATGTTTGTGTTTGTTGTGGTTTAGCCCCGGTAGGCAGCTAAGTGCCACACAGCCGCTCGCTCACCCTCCCCAGGTGGGACGGGGAGAGAATCAGAAAGGTAAAAGTGCCAGAACTCATGGGTTGAGATAAAGACAGTTTACTAGGTAAAGCAAAAGCCGCGCGCACAAGCAAAGCAGAACAAGGAATCCATTCGCTACTTCCCATGGGCAGGCAGGTGTTCAGCCACTGCCAGGAAAGCAGGGCTCATCACGCGTAAAGGTTTCTTGGGAAGACAAATGCCATCACTCTCCACGCGCCCCCCTTCCTCCTTCTTTACCCCAGCTTTTATGGCTGAGCATGACACCATATGGTGTGGAATATCTCTTTGGTCAGTCTGGGTCACCTGCCCTGGCTGTATCTCCTCCCAGGTCCTTGTGCACCCCCAGCCTCCTCGCTGGCAGGGCAGCACAAGAAGCAAAAAAAAAAGTGCTTGGCTCTATGTAAATATTGCTCTGCAACAACCAAAAACATCGCCACTATTTTCATCAAAAATCCAAAACACAGCACTGTGTGAGCCTCTATGAAGAAAATTAACTCTATCCCAGCCAAAACCATGACAGTGTTGTAAGTTAATATTGTTGGCAGATTTATTCTGAAACATAGTACATCCAGTAATTAGCTCACTTGTTAGCTGACGTGCTTTTTTTTTCTTCTTCTTTTATTTTATTTTATTTTATTTTTTTTTTTTCCGTAAAAAATTATGGCAGGACTCACCTCACAGTAAGAGGTAAAAAACAAAACAAATAGACAAAACCCAAAAACACTGGAGTCTGATTCTAAGTTGGTGTGGATTCTGGTGACTTCACTGAGTCAACAGAGGTTTGGTTTGGGGTTTTCCTTCATAAGCTGACCATTAATATTCTTGTAGTATTTTGATACAAGATACCTACTTGCTGCTGTTGATCATAAGATGAAAAAAAGTGTCAAAAGTGCAGTTAGGATAAAAAGTCCTCTTTAGTATAGGTTGATGTAGAAGTTGGGATACTGCTCTTTGCTTCTTTAGGACCGTTTTCCATTTAGTGTAAATAATTTGTCTGAATATAGTGGAATTAGTTTGGAATAGATCATCTGTTTCCCATAATATGCATTCCTGTGATAGGAAGTGATAGTTTTTTCTTCAGTGTGTGTGTTTTTTTTTTTTTTTTCTCTTTGTGTGTATATGGCTCTATTGACGCTGGCCTGGTCATCCACATTGGTTTATTCTCTGCTTTTCTTTTCTGATGACTTATACCTGATAGGAGTTCCGGTCCTTATGGGAGTTAGACGTGAAGCACTTCTGCACAGTCACTCTTGCTTGCACAGATTGTTTACCAGTATACATTTTCATACTATTTAACCAGGGTATTTTTGACTGAAAGGTCTATATGGCAACTTTGCAAAAGCTGGAAAGAATTCCTGTTGAAATGTTTTTCGTGATATTCATTACAACAGTGTTCTCCTTTATTCCTTATACCACCTAATTACTCTTCTTCCCTGGTGCTTTAAAATATTTGTAAATAATCTTTTTCTTCTCTCTCTTCCCTGGGCTCCTTATAAGCACATTGCCGTGCTGTGTGCATGCACCACTGCTTTAAATTTTCTTTTGTGATTAAGTGTAACTAGCATATGTATAAATTTTGCTGTTCTTCTCTGGCTTCTCAGATTTGCCAATGCTTTTGCAATAATGAGATACAGAGAATGTAATGAAGTTCAGGACGTATTCACACGAGTTGTTTTGTAGAGAAAAACATTTGCTTAGTGTTTCTTGTACTGTGTTCTACCTTTATAGTCTTAAATTGCATCTCAAGTTTTTGAAGCTTTATTTTTTTCGATTTTTTTTTGCAATGAATCTCATCTTGTTCATCCAGACCTATTTTGATTCTAGCTTCTGTTATTTTAGCATTGATCTTTCATTTTTCTTGAACCTTAAACCTCCTGTATCCAAGCACTGAAGCAGCATGAAATAAAAGGAACCCAAATGATCATCCTTTAATCTGCTCTTATATTGAGTTGCCATCTGAGCTACGTATCCAGGTTTTCCTCCCACAGCCATGACAGTAAGAAACTTTGCATTACTTCAGATAAAAGCTGGCTTGGCCTAGAATCAAATTCCACAGCTAGTGGCTTAGTTATTGAACGGCTTTGATGGACACATCAATGGATTTAATGTAACAGTGATACATTTCTAGGCTAGTCAAAAGTCTTTTGAGTATATTCTTCTTGTAGTGATTAACTGGAAATGGATTGAAATTCTAGCATTGGGAAGTACAGCACTATCTACCCTGCTTACAGTTTCAATGAAGACAAGAATGCCTTGTGTAAACTGTAGCAATTATCCTGTTTATTTTATTAAAAAAAATTATATATCCTATTTAGTATATGCTGATTCTAGTCAAGCCTGGTAGTTAAAATTATAGAGTGAAATGTGTATATCCCATTTCAGTTGCTATGGCTCAGAAGCAGCTTATCTGTACTGAAAAGAAAGAAGAGCAAATGAAAAATGTTTTTATGAGGAAAACATTAATGTTTAAGACATATATTGATGATAATATTCTGCTAGACATCCTTTGTTTTAAGGTTGCTGGCAAACGCAACTATTTTTTAATGAGAAGAAGAAAAAGTTTTGGGGAGTGCAGTAACAGTTAGCCATTCTAAGTGGGGAAAAAAATCTATATTCTATATGGTAAGCAGTTGGCTTTTAAAAACAGGCCTAGAATTACTGTGATTTAGAAACAGGAATATGGGAAAGGAATCCTTCATAAATGAGGAAATCGTTTGTTTCATTCCTTCCCATAATTTGGAATTATTCTAGCATTGAGGATTCTTTTTTTCCCCCCTCCTCATTTGTTGTATTTCCCTCATCAGCTACTTAATGCTTCCTCCTCACACGTTTTGCTTTGCTCATTTTCTTCTACGTTGCATCTCTGTAGTCATGGTAGGGGCACTCCACATCTATGCTGACAGAAGGTAGGGGGCTGGAATAAAATTTAGACCTTTTCTCTGTAGAAGGGTTTACAGTATGATATCTAAAGCAAAATGGTTGTACTCTGCTGTCTGTCCAGGGAATTTCCTGTAGTGCAAGATCCAGGGAAAGTAGATGGCTTCCTAGTTTGCACAGGAGATGTGTACTGAGGCAGCTGCAGATATCCCACTTGATGATCTAAAGGTTCTTTGCAAGTCCATATTTCTATCTTCAATGAGCTTGTTTTTTTTACTTTGGCTTTTACCCTTCTCAGGAAGGATTGGTAGAAGCAAGAGCTCAAGCAGAGCTTGCTTAGATAGTGGAGCATCTGCAAAGAAGGAAACCATGGTAAATAAGCATTCAAAAGTTCTGCTGCTGAAGAAACCTTGATTCTTTCTGTTGTTTAACTTCAGTCAGTTGTCTGGAGTGTGGTGAACTGACAGTTCAATTTTCAGCACCTACCTGGATGTGCTGAGCACTTTGATAGGAAATTAATGGATGTGAAAATATGGGGATGTGGGTATGCATGCTCTACATGCAAAGGACAGAAGAGCAAGACCAGAGGAGCACAGATTTTTCAGCAACAGAATAGAAAGTAACCAATGAACATCTGTTTTTGTGCAGAAGTGCGAATCATTTTATTCTGCACTCTACCATAATTTAGCTAATGAAGTGCAGGAAGAATATTTATTTTAGAACTTGCTTCTAATCTCAGTTTCTTGGTCATGAGAAAAATCTCAATTTGAAAAAGAGGGAGGTTTTTATGAAGTAGCTCTTCTTGTTATTTGAAGTGTTTAGCTCTTGTAAGAATGCACAGGCCAAAAGGCTCAATAGTATTTTGTTTTGCATTATGGGGTGAAATGTTGTATGAAGGACCATTTCAATATCTTCAGTAGAGCAACGAATCATTTCAAACTTGCTTATTCTTTATGTTGATCTGCACAATAATTCAGTACTTGTGGATGTGTGTGAAAGTATAAGGTAATATAGGCATGTATAAATATTAAGATGTTGTATTCACCTGTTACATTTCTTCTCAGTTGTCTTGTTCGAAACTGAAGTTCGCACCCACTTCATGCCGGCTAGCATTGTGTCTTCTCCTGTCTGTGCTTTATTAGGTTCTTTTCCCATTTGTGTTTAGTGTATTAAGGCTCAGATAATGTAAGCAAACTTGAATGAAGTATTCAATGAGATGGCTGTAACAGTGCTCCTACCATACTACTGTTTTCTATTTAGCACTGCTACGTGATGAATATATGGACATTTTCAAAGCAGTCTTGAGTGAGTTTTAGATATGCCAGTCTGACAGTGAACAAGAAATTTACCCGGTGTCCATTATATTATACTTTTTCTTCAGTCCAACTTACCTTCATGTTCTTTTAGAATATTTTACATTTTTTAGCCTAGTTTTGTTCACTCCATATTTTTTATCAGAATATTTGGTTTTATCAGAACTCTTCTGTTAAAAATTCTCTTATTGGAAAATAGCTGACCATCACTGTTGTTTTCAAAAATTAACTTTGGCATATGCTAAACCTCATTTGGTGTTAAGCACACTGTAAACTACCTCTCATCTAATTATCTCAGAAATTGGATTTTTTTCTTTTGTTTTTCTTTTCTTTTCAAAATGCTGTGATTTGGTTTTGTTCTTCTGCCACACCATGGGCCACATGGAATATTCAGGGATGGTGACTCTGGATCCACTGACGTGCTGATCATCTCACTCTGTGGCCTAATCTGCCGTCTTACTATCCACCTGGTGAGGAGGTGGGACAGCAGGTAATTGCAGTTATGCGGCTGCAAACCACAGAACAAGTTATGGCTCAGTCATGACTATTTTCTTGATCCTGTTTTATTATGGAAGCTGAATAAAAGGAAGCAAGTTAATTCACATCAATTGGCTTGTCTCCAATAGTTTTCTGGCTGTCTGTGCCAGAGCTTCTCCAGCTTTTTCCCTCAGTCTCATATTTTATCTCTTGCTAGTTAATTCTGGGTGACAAATATTCTTTCTCCTCCCTCCAAAGTCATAACGCAAAGTGCAGAGCTCAGCTAGTCCTCTTCCTGGTACCAGTACATGAGACCCATTGCAGTCCAACTCTGGAGTTCACTTACTGTTAAGAATTGCTTAGAGGGAAAAAAAAAAAAAAAAAAAAGAACAAACCATCCCAACCTTTCTCCATTAACAAGAATAATCAATGGGATGAAGTAGAATATACACAATATTACTGAAGACACTGTAGTTGTATGACAATGAAAGACGTAGTGAAATTGCAGAGTAGAGAAGTTTAGACTGAACTTGATGTAATGCAAAAGCCTGATAAGGTACAGAAGTGTAGTGAATGTAGTGACTCAGATGCTGCTAAGTTTTTTCTTTTTTTTAATGAGTGTCAGCATTAAAATAATCACTTTGACTGACAGCTAGGGTAGGGTATGTTTCTATTTTTATTTCTTCCCTAGAAACAGCACAAACCTGCAGTTTAAAAAGCATTCCTCAATTAAACACTCATTGAATGTCTGTCCGCTGTAATGCGAGGCTATACTGAGCAGAACACAAACATGCTCCTGGTAATGGCTTCTTACGTTTGAAATGATTTAATTTGGTTCAAGCATGGGATTCAGTGAGGCCGAACCTGCCAGTGTACATGTATTTGTAAGGACATATTTTAGAATAGTAAGTGGGCTTGGTTAACCTCCCTGTCAGAGTCTTGAAGAAGCAATCCACTCAAGAATACGCTCTCACAACGCAAGGACAGTCACAGGGATGTCCTGCAGTCTGCTGATATGTTATGTTACCCTTGCACATATTACAACTCTGTACATGCTCATTTAATTCATTGTTGCCAACCCCTCTCTGTAAGTGGGGTAGTTCAAACATTCTGAATAAAAATTTCTCTTGCACAGGGTTATTTAAACAGTTCCTCCTGCTACAGAGACTTAACCATTGTCAGTGAAGTTAAGATTAACATAATTCTTGGTACCAGGTATGCACAAAAGGGAGCTATGCTACTGTTTCAAAATAGTACAAGAGTTTAACGCATTCTCACATAGCTGTTCTATACCCCTGGCAAATTCATGCCTTGGAGAGGTGGAGGAGGATATGGAATTTTTGCATTATTGTAAAAGCAATGACAGAAGCAAACATTTTGATGATGGTTTTGAAAAATATTTAAGCAGAGGCAAAAATAAATATCAAAAACGTATAGATTTTGAAGGTAACCTTGGGTTAAGTGAGTCTGTTTAAACAATTTAGTTCAGATTCTGAATACCTTATTCAGACTGCTGAGTATTTGTTAATTTCAGGAATCCTAATGCCTTAGATATATGTTCCATCTTGAAATGAGATTGTGGAGTTTATTTAAATGGTTGATACAAAATATTCACCTTCCCAGATGCTTGGAAGTCTGGTCACTTGAGTAAGTAGGGGCAGAAGGGAAGGAAGTCCGCACTGCTTGGATGTAGAATAAAATGTTTGGCTAGGTGTGAGCTGTGGGGGGAAAAAAAAATGATAACCTAAATCAATTGGACTAAGGTAATACCTTGACAGTTCATGCTTTTCACATAAATTAGCTATCTGACATTTCACTACAGCCGAATTTGTGCTGAAACAACTATGTCTGCCTTCATGTTTTACCACTGGCAAACTAACTTCATTTAAATTTACACAGCCTTTTTCCTTGCATAGACAATAGTAGAATTTACAAGCTGCACATGTGGCCAGAAGTTAGGCTGAATATATCACACAGTTGCTTAACTAACTGGAGAATTACAAAGGGAGGCAAAATTCATGCCAATGACGCTGACTTTTCAGGATATATTTGTGTATTATATCTGACTAGATAAAGTTTTGCTGGACATTTTTTCATTGTTTAATTCTGACTAGTCTTGCAGCTGGGTTGACTCTACTGGGTGAAATCTCTATTGTGAATACATGCAGGGGAACACTGTAACTTTCTCAACCATTCTTGGGCCCAACCAGAGTAATGCTGCCTTTTTTTTTTCCCCATTCTGACAAGCTGGGTGAGGTTCTGCTGCTGTCAGGCAGAAAGAGAACTTTGTCCTCTAGTGTCAACTCAGAAAGTATGGGTTTGAAATGAGGTAGCAGCAAAGTCATCTGGAGACTGATGGTAAAATGGAGTTTTATTACTTTTTAACATTTTCCTTTTTTTCTATGGTAGCATCTTCAAAATACTCTTCCCCCCAAGATGTACTGTGTATACTTTCAATTTTACCTTACCTACAAGCTGCCTATGAGAAAAGTCTATCCTCTTTCTCTGCTATTTTACTGCATATAAATGTTTTTGCTCCCAGATATATCAGATTACTTAAATCTTTGCTTCCAAGTCCAGTTTGTTGACAAACATATGCCCATAATCCTGGAGCTCTAAGAATTCTCTTGGGCTTCTTTGAATTGCACACAGTTAATTACACCATTGTCCTACATTAGCTTTAAGAAAGCAATCGCCCAGGAGTAATTACAACATTAACTTTTAACAGGATAATAAACTTGCAATGGCACAGTCAGTAACTTAGTATGTAATGTATTATGTGAATTAAGAGTGTTTTTCAGTTAATAAAAGTTGCGTAAAGCAAGCTTTTACCCATTTGCCTTAAATGACAAACTAAACCTCAAGAGTAAAGCCTGCACACCTACCAGATGCTATGGAAGAAGTATTAAACAAAAAGGTTGTTTCTAACATGAATTTGGTTAAATCTTTACTTGAAGGAATACTTTATTGCTCTCTGGATAATGCTTTTCTAAGAGGATAAGAAAATCCTTTCATCCTGCCACACTTTAAGACTCACTTATTTGTGTCTAGATAAGGCAAATTCACTAAACCATTAAGTCGAAATATTTCATCTGATATTACAATCCTTTTTGTATTTTCATGAAGCCACCTTGTTGAAGAACAAAAGAACTATCTTGAGACAAAAAAAAATCTTCTTTTTTGGAACCCTAAGTTTAAAATGGCTAAAACCAGATGTCTTAAAGGAAGCTGAAGTCTCCTGTTTCTGACCCTGAGGGTATGCTAAATTGGACATTTCTTTAATATTTTCCAGAGCATTGTCCTGCCATTAGAAAGGTGGAGAACTAGCTTTTTGTAATTTCAACCAAGTTAAAGGAGCCATGTTCTAGTCTTTTGTATTGAACATGTATATATCTCATGTAATAATGTGTAGTTATATTTTCCTCTGTGATATGTCTGTGGAACTGGTCCCACAGAGTAAATGTTATTTGGAGGAGCTGAGTTTTCAGACCATATCCCTTAGCTTACTATTGTGCAGCCATTTGGGGGGCTATTCTGTGATCATCTAGATTACGTGCTCCAAACGAGTGTCCTAACACTCTCTGCTAGCTAAATAGAGAATCTCACCCGAGAGCCCAGTAGTGAGAGAAAAAACACTCCCTGCTTTGAACCCCAATGTCCATGCTGCAGCCTGTCTGCACCATAAGGCAATCTGAAGAACATGCTGCAATCCTGTTTCTGGGGTGTATGCTATGGCAGAGCCCATCCTGCTGCTTGTGCTTCCCGCTTCCCAAGTGGCCAGGCAGCAGGGCTTAGCAGAGCCCTTGCTGTGCATGCCCAGGTTTTCTTCCAGGCAGGTACAGCTAGGGACAGTTGGGTAAACCACAGAGCACCTCTCTTCTATTGCTTAGGAAAATATCAACCGCTCTTCCACTGTGTGCTGATAGTGGAAAAAAGATATTGCTGCTTAGCAGAGAATAAAGACATAATGACTGTGTGTCATGTTAACCTTAGCATGGACATGGGGATTAGATATAGCATAACCAATAATGCAATCAGGTGAATTTAGTCAGCTTCTCCACAGCTTCCCAGGCTGGCCTTTGACTGTAGTCAAGGATCTGGCATTATTTCTTTTAAATTTAATTTAGGATGTGTAAAAAGAACTAGGATGATGTCTTTGAAGACTGAAATGTTTCACCACAGGCTTGGACCAGAAAGGGCAGTTGCAAAGCTTCAGGTAATTCTCTTTTGTCTATGAAGCCAGACACTGCCATCCACTGTATACATCCTGCAGCTACTGCGAACCAGAGAGCTCTCAGCTTCTGTTACAACATTCTTTGTATGTTGCTAATGGAATTTGCTAACTTTCCAGTATTTCTCTCTCCCCTCTCACTGAGGCCAAGGAAAAGAGAATTGATAATTTCATAATCCTTCATGGAGTGTAGAATGATCAAATTTATGTGCAATTAAACATGAATGTTCTGTTTAATTCCGTATTAGCAAACTAGTTTTGGAGATTGGGTGTTTAAGGCTCAGTTTAGTCCAGAGACTGCCAGGTGGGAAGGAAGCATGACAATGGAGGCAATCACTTATAAGTGTGCTGACTGATCAAGGTCAGGTGTAAGTCAAATTGAATTCCATAAAGCCTCACTTTGTAAAATGTTTTGAGGTTTCATGAAATTACATTTTAAAAATTCAGGCTTACAAGTTGGATAACTGGTATTCAATTCCTCTTTGAATATAGTATTTTTTCCAATAACAATTTATCTGACAGAAGTATTTATAATAGGCTTGACTTTGCAACTGTAGTAAAATACCAACATTCTTCTTTCCTCTTTTTTAAGAATTTTACGCTGGGTGCACCTTGCATGATTGTTTTTTAATTGGTAACGGACCTGAGGGCCTGACTGGTTGCAGCTGCATTAAAATAAATCCATACTTGCCTTATTGAAGGCAAAAGGGCAGACTGGGTTGTTGCTGGACAGCACTTCCCTGTGTCTCGAGACAAACCCTTGACTAGATTGTTCTGAAGCACTTCTACTTCTAATCCCCAGGGAGAGTAATTACTGGATGAAGACATGGTTTTCCCCAATATTCTACTGAATTGCCTCAGTTTACAAGCAAGCTCTAAGGGCATAGACATAAAGGATCCTGTCTGTAGTTATCTGGGGGGAACAGCAGTGACTGTTGTGAGGAAAATGGGTGAAAGGCAGCATTAGAGCTGGCCTCATCCCTATGCCATGTGTGCTACATTATCATGTTTTCCGTCAGCTGAGCATGTAAAAAAGCAATTGGAACTGGAATCAGTCACTGACTCAGAAACATAATAAGGTTTGGTAAATCATTATCAATACTTTGTATGATTTGTTTATTTGTTTCTGTAGGTTGAATAATGGTATCTTTTGTTATACAAGCATTCTGACCAACTTGACACATTTTTTGTTATTGATTTTGCTCTTAACACAGCAGAAGAAACAATGTTATGCCAAAAGTGTCTTAGTTATCTTTACAGTGCATACTAATATGCACATATTTTTTTAGTGTGGAGACATGCAGAAGATAATGACAAGGCCTAGGATTCTGGTATATTTAAATATATTTGCAAATTATACTGGTGGTAAACTTACTCTTCATAAAAACTTCTAATGCAAGCTCCTTGTGGCTGAACTTCTACTACAGGATTTTCTACAGGTGGGGGTTAGTTTGTACTACATTGGCTGCACCATTTGAAAACAGTAATATATTTTATATTATCAAACAATGAAAGAAACATGAAAAGATAATTAGTTTTTTTATTATTATTATTAGGATAGCCATGCTTTCCATTTATTCAGTAAATGGAGAGTAATTCTCTACCGCATATCAGCAAAATTTACCTGCATTCTAACAGTTATTTTTATTTAATTTGTAAGACTAGACGTATTACCTTGCTCTCATCCTGTCTCAGATAGTTCAGCTGTGGTATTTTTCTTTGGGAAACAGGTCATTATTTACTTATATCTTGGTAATTATAGGTTTCAACAGCAAAAATATTTGCTAATATAATTAACACCAATTTGTTATAGCATTAATATAACTCATTGGCCTTTTCCTCTTGACATTTAACCATCAAACAAGTCATTAACTGTTATTGATTATTTAGTAATGGCTTAGAAATTGTAAATCAATTTACAATGCGTGAACAACTTTCCACCTGCTTTTCCCTAAGTAAACAACAGAACATACGAATCACCAGTTTTAAAAATTTCACTTATTAAATTTGAATGTGCGGCAATTTTCGTGAAACTGTTGTGGCAGGAAATCAAGCTAGAGAAATCAAGTTTGCTGGAGGGTCAACAGAAAATGTAACTCAACCGCTCCAGACAGCCAAGTCCGGTTTATTATTTACAGAGCAGGACAGCACCATGAAAGTTAATTTCGAGGATGATGCATGTTAGCCTTCAGTTTTGCCTGAAATGTCTTGTAATTACAGATCGGTGAGACTCCCATTTAGGGAAGGACTGCCAGAAACTTCTTGTTTGATTATGCATGAATCAATCTCTTTTTCTAGTTCCATAACCAGATGTAAAAATGAAGGCAATAATACAATGTATTACTGTGCTGCTTTGTCATGCTATCACCAATGGCTGCTTCATAGTGCGTGTTTACGTGTGCATTTAGCACAACACAGTTCTATTTTATGTGGCCAGAGTTTTAGTGCAAAAAAGGATTACCCTTTAATCTAATTACCTTTTAGCTATAGTCAGGGTGTCTGATAAAGAAAAATAATCGACAGTAGTTGTCCGTGTTTTAACTTTGTCCAACTAATATCAGGCAAGCAATGCTCAATGGTCTTTTGGCTATTGATAATCAGCTTCCTGATTATAATCACATGAAAGTTGAATGTATTTATCAGTCATGCTAAAATGTGCTTTGATTGTCATTAACCTACTACAGCAGGGCGATTGTATTTGTGTAATAGGGGATGTGACCTGCTGGCTCTTTCTAGCACAGTGAAAAGATAGGCAGAAGATACCAACTCTGAGGGGACTGATGGAAAACTGAAGAATTTGCAAAATCCTTTTATCAGACACATCACTGAATTTTCTAGCACAAATACACATTATGTGAGAGTATTTAGTATTATGCTGGATATCTAGTCTGTCTACAAAACTAGAATATCTGCAAATACAGGAAATGTTATGATAATACGGGTATTCTGCCTTATGTGTTCTCTTTGTGTTGTTATGATGGGGTAAAGCAAGCCTTTTGCTTAGGTTATAAAAATAAACAAGGAAGAAATCTACATACTTAAAGAGCTTAGAAAATAGAACCTCTGGGTACCTCTTTTATTGAATGACATTTGATGTGTTGCTAAGATAGTTCCCAGTGTGAAAATCAACAATGAATGAATGAGAGAATGAACGTAGCCACATTCTCTTCACACCATCGAAAAGAAACAGTCACTAGAAACCACAATTTCTTCAGTATGTTTAGCAGATTTCAAATAAGAAATATGACTGCCTCCCCCAAACCAGAGCTTCTAACTCTACTGGTAGAAACTCTCTTCCATTTTGGTACTTTTTCTCAGTTACAGGGTCATGAATACGTTATCTAAACTTTGTACCACACGTGAAGATGAAGACTGTACCGAATCAGGTTCAGGTGATAAACCAGCTACTCTCTTTGATACTAGTGGATACCTAAACCACCCTGTATAAAAGACATGTAATGCTTCCTGGACTGTTGTTTACTTAGGAAATTTGTGTAGGACCACTGCTCTGTCTGTTTCTCAAGAGATGATCAGTGTCCTGACGCTTAGATATAAAACAGGAATGTCAGCAGAGTTGCAGGAGAAATCATTAGGAGGGAGCTGAAAGCAGGAATAAGAATGTTTGCAGGGTGGTAATCAGGGAAAGAGAAGAGGGAGCTGCCTGGGGAGGATGAGGGAGCAGTGGAACATGAACAAGTGTCAGGTATTAGATGAAGCTTTCCGTCAAAGAATAGTTTAATAGGGAGAAAGATGGCAGAAATGGAGGTGAATGCATGTAAAAGATGTCCTGAATCATTCACAACTTGAGGGCTGAAACAAATGATTAAGGCACATATCTTGTTTTACCTAAGCAATCTATTCATCACTGTCTTGTTTGTGTGAGCTTAAGAAAATACTAGTATATCATCAGCCACAATAAATTGGGGCATCTTAAGTATACATTAGAATATTTTAAATACAAATTTAATGAAACAAACACTGGAACTTAAAACAATCTTTGGAACATATTTAAATCAGATGAAGCTGCCAAAAGACAGAATAAAAAAAAAAAAAAAGTGCAAATTGTGAAGTGTATTGGTCTGGGGCTCTATCAATTGTTTTAATATTTATTCAGTATCATTTTGCTGTATGATTTGCTACTTTTCTGTGAGTCTTGTCTTCAAAATTGCATTTATTCGAGTGTTCTGTTTGTAGTTATCAGGCTGTTGGGTGAGAATTTATCCTATTGCTCCCTAAAGATTAAATTTAAGCATGGAAAGAATTGCTTGCTGTTTCTGGACTGTTACGGTGTAATAATTTTTTTTTTTTTGGTAATTTCTGTTTACTTTCCTATGCTTAACACCTCAATCTGTGTTACACATGTGCAGAGAAGAATGTTGATATAAAAGTAGAAAAATGTTTGCTAGGACCACCTGAGTTTGATACCGTGCAACTTGTTTTTGCACTTCTTCTTGTTGCCACAAGTCTTGAATAATGACCCATAAACCACCAGCTTGTGGTCTGAAATTGCCTTTCCCTCACTTGAGTAATGCAGGATCTTCCAGTTTAGTATGCTATCTCCACCAGCATCCCGTGCTGGGGCTCTGGGTTGTACCCTGCATGCTCTTTGTCAGGTGACGCTGCTCCCAGCATAACACTTAGATTATGAACTTTCAGGTCATTGCCTCCCCTTGGCTTGTCTACACCATGCACAGCTCAACAGAGAGGGCACTTTCATCTGTGGATGCCTCCTAAGAAATGGGCATCTGAGCCTCTGGAAGAGCAGGCTGCTAGACACTTCCCCAAGAACTTACTTGTCAGGCCAGTCGGGCAGAATGGCAAGAATTTGCCCTAATCTTGTCTTCCTACACAAGCAGTGTAGAAAAAAGGATTTCAGCCCTTAGTTTTCCTTCAGAGTACAGTTGCTCCTGCTGCTTCTTATTACTTGTAGGCATCCATTTGGAAGGCACAGACTAGTGTGTTGCAAATGATTTTCCACCATTTCTGTAGGACAGGCGATGGTGTGGAAGTGGGGTCATTTATATAGTGCAGTGTGTACCCAGCCACTCTGCATATGGCTTTCCATCATACTATGTGTGTTTGTGTGTGTGTTCACAGAGGAAAAGCTCAAGTGAAATAACTGCATTTATCACTGCCTTATTCAATGCCTTTTAGGTGTAGTCACAAGGTGGTACAATGCAGCATCATGTGTATCTTCAGCGCAGCTATAGGCCAGTGTGTACATCTACACAATATAGAGCAGTGCCACTTAGTTACAAGTCCCGATTGTGCAAATAGAACCGCATTACTATGATGCTATTTAGTGTATTATGTCTCTTGATAGGGCTAAGTAGCAATGCCATGCTGATATCTGTCTGCTTCCCTAGTGTCTGCCTCTGGCTCTAGCTTAGGGCTATCTGCACCATGCAGTGCTGCACAGTGTTTTTATACCAGTACTGCACAGTAATCGTACTACTAGCTGACGAAGCCATCCATCAGTAAAAATGCAATCTTTTTTACTTCTGTTTAGGGAACAAACTTATTTTCAGTTCACAAAACATTATACAGCTGCATTTTATGAAGTTTTCAGTACACTCTTGTATGAGACAAGTAGTATAAGAACTTCTATTCCCAAAACCGGAAAATCTGCGCAATTTCTAAAATGTATTCCAAAGGACCAATATTTTCTGGGGCCTTCATAAAACAATCTAACATTAACACTGAATGATAGGTTAATCACATCAGCATATTTGTTGAATTTCACTTCAGTATGCTTTAGACAGCAATATACTAGTAACTCTAAGTAAATTTTAGCTAGAAAGTCATTTGCCTCTCTTTGTTTTATAAAAATAAAAAAAGCCAAGAACATCACTGTAGTATTATATTGCAAATAATGCTACTGCTTTACAGGGCCTCCTACTTTTCTTCTCAGTGCCCTTTCTGCTGTTTTCTGCTAGTAACCTTTCAATTCCATTAATAAAAGATGAATTATTTAGTGCAAATTTATGATAATTATTGTCACATGAAATAAACATAAAACACAAATGGTTTATCACTAATCAATAATTATGTACTATGCTCAATCTCCAATATGCGGGGCATTTCTAAATGGAGCCATTATAATGAAAATCAAATCATTGCACAGCTGTTGATTATGAAGCACCGTTGTAACTTTCATCCTCTTCATTTGGTTCCTGCCTAAGTCATGCTTTTGTGCCCACTTCTTAAAAGTGGAAAATGTCTCACTCTCTTTTCTGTGTATTGATTTATAGTTAATATTGATGCATAAAATTTCCTATTATTGCAGCTTTCTCAAAGTCTTTCACAGGTATTATACAGATAGACTCCAGATTCTTTCACTGCAATAGCGTAGAAGCATGGAAGCAATATGGAAGATTAAAGACAAATTTAAATGATATATGTCCCTGTGTTTGGATTTAATCTGTGCCTGAAGATATTTTGACCTAAATTACCAAATGTATTGCAATTTCATAAGAGGCAGCTGCAGCCAACTCATTCTGAGCTACTCAGATTTAACTTCATGGAATATGGAACAGGTGAAATTATTTATGACCCATTCAGACACCAGTTCTTGCATTGGATTGAAAAAAAGTCTATACATTTGTATTCATGTGCCGTTTGATTATTCTCTTGCTTTGCCTAAAGGATGAGAGGGAAAAAAAAAAAAGTGATGATTAATATTTGACAAATCTCCAAAACAAAATACTGTAGGAGTGAAATATTTGTGGTATGTTCTTTTTGGCATATGTTTAAGTTTGTACATAAAGTTTGTATTTTGTATAAAGTTTAAGACTTTCTCTGATGAAAACACTATCTAAATACCACTTGCAATCCAAGCCTCATTCTGGACCTGAAATCTGTTTGCAAGTGGTCTCTTACTTTATAATGAAGAGGGCGCACCATAACATTACAGTAAAAAGCTCATAAGAACTGGATGAATTTCAGTGTTCTTATGTTGTTTGACATGAAAGCACAAGAAATAACATTGTTTTTCTAGGCTTCTTTTTTCTTTTTTTTAATTATCATGAATGAAAATACTGAACTTGTTATTTCTAAGGTATATAGAATAATTATAGTACAGAATGCCAAAAGGTCTTATGTTTTCAACGGAGCCAAGAGTTAACCATTGAAAATGACACAATACTTTGTGTGAGAATAAACAGGTGACATGAGTCAAAGAATGCAGTCAAATGAACTATTTGGCTCCAATTCTGCCAAGCGCATTCGCTTTGGACAAGGCAGTTTTAACCTCCCTTAAGGTTCTTGTTTCCCTAACAGGTGACTTTTCATAGAGCCTGATAAACGAGCCCCTGTCCCATTCAGTATCTACTTGTAGGCTGTTTGTCTCTGGCTAGAATTGAAATTCATCAGTACTGATCTTGGTGGTAAAAATATTAGTAAGCACTGTGTTACTAAAGAGCTTTCCAGACATACAAGCTTCAGAATTGCTATTGACAAATTATTGCTAACACTTTTCAGGCAGAAAAGCGATTCTTCTACTGTTTTCAAGTGGGAGAAAAAGAAAAATGGAAAGTTCAAATCCAGATTTCTGTTCTTCCTTAGGTTAAAAGTTTGCAGAGACCTTCCCTGCCTGGTTCATTTTGTAACACAGATACTACTTCTTCACCTTGGCCTTATCTTGTTGCTACTGTAGTGAATAAAACTGTTGAGGCTGATATCATAAATCTAGCTCCTCTGCAATTAAACTAACTCATAAGTGTGATTGTGGAAAGGCCTCTGCTGTAAAAGTTGAACATTGAATTTTCTTCCAGGGTAAACTGTAGTTCTATTTAATTATTTAAAAGTTATCCAGCAGGGCAAATATGGAGGCTGGGAACAGATTAATTTGTGGAGTACTCCAACAACCAAGGCTGCCAATTTTCTCTATACTATATCCACCGATTTTCTGGGCTTTGCCAGCATCTCCATCTCATTCTGCGTGTCTCAGGGTTTCCTGCAGCACTCCTTTCGCTTTCATCCTGTGTCCCTTTTTTTCTATGATCATTCTCACCCAGGGTTTCATACAGGTAGTTTATCCACCTGTTTGAGCCTTAGAAAAATTATGAAAGATATGTGCCTAGCTTGATTCAGTCATCTTTGCTGTTTTTAAAAATAGAAATGAAGACTGCTCCTGTGGAAAGTATAAATCAAATGTGTTATTTATTTCTAACTTGTTCATTTATGTAAAGTAACTTAATTTAGGAAATAAATTGAATGAAGAAAATGAAGAAACTATGCCACCTGAGTAATTAATTCTGTAAATAATTAAACTAAATTTAGCACAGAATTGCATACATTAATATGTTATGTATTCCATTACACATAAGATTGTTATAAATGATTTAGGAATATCCTACTGAAAATAAGCATCTGTATGGATTTAGGTAATATGTAAAAACCTGAGATGACTGGAAGGCAAAAACTAGCACCACTAGAAAGAACTGTTTGGTCTTGAGTAGACCAGATACCAGCCAGATGCCGGGAAGTGCCCCTGTATGGGCATAAAAGTCTGCTTGAACGAAACCTTAATATTTTAATCCCAGAAGTGACCTTCTTCTCTGGTCTAATGTGCAAAATTACCCAGAGAATTTTCTTTAAGCATTCTTGCAGAATTTGGGTCTTAAAATGTAGTAAGGTGCTGGAGATGCTGTAAGTCCCTGCATCTTATTTTGCAGAAATGTTGCATTTTGCCATATAACATGAGGTATTAAACTCTACATTCTTATACTTTAATTGAATAATTGTATTTATAAACAATTTACTTGAAGTTAAGGATACATATGTTATTCTGATTTTATTCACTTTAAATATTTGACTGATTTATTGCCAAGTAAAAACAAATATGCTTACAGAGAAGTAGAAAATTCTCCATTAAATTCAAACCATTCTTATCTTAATTTCTAATACTTTTACTTAATATTTAAGTATTCACAGTGCTAAGCAAGCCTGTATAACATACAAGGCAAACAAATGTATTATTGGGGATTCTGTGGTTGTAGAAATTGTGCGTGAAGCATCACTGGTGTTAGAGATGAGCCTATATGAATTATACTTTATTCTATAGGAGCACAGAATAATACATATAGCATGTATTATGCTGTAAGACTTGCCACCTGTATGTAAACTTCTAAGTGTGTTTGTGTGCTAAGTATTTGTTTTATATTTACACTGAAATTTACAGATATGCTTAGAGGATACCGATCAGCTGAAATAAGCTACAGATAGCCAAGAATTCAAGAAAGAGCAGTATTTCATTAAAAAAAAAAAAAAAAGAAAAAAAAAGAATAAAAGATGAATAGCTATAATTGGAACATTTTGTCTGTTTTCTACAGTTCCAACTGAATTTCATTTGCCAGGCAAGCAGCTATTGGAAACCTGTCTGCTTTCCAACAAACTCACCCAGCAAGCTGCTAGGTTTCCCTGAGCCGCAAGCTGAAGCAGCTCTACAATTTGGATTGCAAGGCCTAGGTATTGGGCATTTGTCCGGCCTCATCTTGCAGGAACGCTAGAAGCCTGAAGATGCTGGGAACTCTGACTTTACTCCCAGCTCCTCAGTGTAAACCCTGGAAGTGATCAGAGGAATCCTGGTGGGAACACGCGTTCTCAGATAGCATCAGTTCTCGAAGCTACAGCAGCAGCTCTGGGCAGTCTAACAAGTCTCCAGGCATCAAGGGCTTTATTTGTTTTGTTTCCTTCTTTTTCTTTTCATTGGGAAATAGAGCACTTAAACAGTTATGCATTTTATGCAGATGCATATTTTGAAGTTCATTCCCTTTTATTCCAGGGCACAACAAATCTTCTAACGAAGTCAGTGTTCAGCCACAAAAAGATAATCCAAGGTTTTGATCAGCTCTGGCTCCCTCAGGGATGTTCAGAGTTCCTATCATTACATTTGTTGTAAAGGCACGAGACGGACCATGCAAATGCAAGTAGTGGAATGAATTAGACAAAGTAACAGCATAGACTTCATGAAACTATGAAACTAAGTTTGTAGGATTTAATTTGACTTTCACCTCCTGTTCCTTCTTCTGACTCATATGCAGCAGGAATTGGTTTTGGATCATCAGATTCCTTTGCTTTAAACACAGAACTATCAAGCAGTATTCTGTTCAACATCAAACTGAACTGCATGGGAGGCAATACTCCACTGACGAAAGTTTCATGTCCCATCACCAAAGCTACAAATAAGCTAAATATACCTGTCCTCATACTTTCTGCACAGCAAGAGAAGCCTTTTTACAGATTTCAAGAGAAAAGAGAAATGCTGAATGCAAATTGATCCCCTGACCAGTCTCCAATAAATCTACTATTGCAGACCCCATGTTATATTCTCCTTTTCAGAAATTTAGACAATTCCGTCTTTAAAGTAGGCAGGATTTCCCCAGTTTTCTGTCGGATACTCCAAATGGAAGAAAGTTCCAGGATGCTTCTCCTCTCCTGATTAAAAAACCACCACTAATTCCTACTCTATATATGTGCAGCCAGTATACATCCATTTTTTCATGGCCCAGCGTTATCTCTTATATTTGTCTTATATTCTCTCTAAAGACACCTACTATGTGATACATTTGTAGACATCATCATGTCTTAAACTCTTTTTAGCTAAATAACCTAAGTTTCAAGGGACTGGTGCCAAACTGACTGTACATACAGTTATACCACAAAATGCAAAAAATAAACTGAGAAAAAGGATATATATTTTTTCTTCTAAGAATCTTTGCCTGAGATTGCTCTTAGATATTTTCAGGCGTTATTAAGAACAATATTAGATAGAAGCATTTTATCTTTGAATGTAATTTTTTTTGGATTGAGAGCTATGCTTTAAAAGTGGTGTTTAAGTAGCCCCAGCACATACTTTCCTAACGTCTCACCTTTCCACAGGGCTGTATCTCTTTACCCTTTTATGTTTACAGTGCAGTTTTGACAGTTAATCCATTTTCCTTTTTATGTCTGATGCTTCTTGGAGAAAAAGGCTCTCTCTGAAAGTGCTCATTTTTTTGCCCAGTATTTCTCAAACTGCTTCTTAACCTCTTCAGTCTGTCCCTCTTTGGAGAGGAGTCCTGGAGGAGCTGTTTTTGTGGCATGTTCCAAGTGGTATCATTTCTGACAGAGGGATCTGTTCTGAACTCAGCACTTCATTTCAGCAGTTCTGCTATGAATTCATGCTTGTAAAAATGTGTATTTCCTCCTGGCTCTCAGGCTGAAATTTCCATATACTTTTCAGAGCAAACCTCTGATGACATAAATGCTTTGTCTGAATGATGAGTTAGCCTGCTGAATAGCTAAAGGCTTGCAGGCCACATCCTCAACTAGGATACAATGGCACAGCTCTATTTGAAGTCAATGGAGCTGTGACATTTCATATCGGTTGGAAATCTCTCCTGTGTTTTAGAAGTTTTGTGTGAACCTTCCTGGCTTGTTAGTATGTCTGATGCAGTGTGAAGCAGACCCATTGGAGATGGTAATTTTATGAACAGAATGAGATACTACCTAGTGTGAGTTAGGGTGTTTTATTGAAGGAGGGACGAAGATACATGCAGCCCAAATGACTTCTGTTCACTTTACGTTAATCTAGTTTACATGTGTTCCAACAAGGTTGTGTTGGTTAGGGGCATCACTGAGCATGGTTTGTAATTAATAATGCTTTTTCTAATCACAGACTGAGACTACAGGTAAGTTTTTTCTCTCTAATGCTTTGCTTTTGCATTGGCTGTGCAAATTTACCTTTTTTTTTCTTTTTCTTTTTTAATCTATTCTGTTTTGATTTCAATGTCCATATTAGTTTGCATCTAAGAGCAGCAGGTGTGGATGTCGTTGCGGAAAATTAGAACTTCGGCTCATCAAGTTCCCTATGAAATTAGAGAGACTCTCCTTTGCTATGTTAAGCTCATCCTTTGTGCTACCTTTTGAACAATATATTCTCATGTTTGTTCACTCTATATGGTCATATGGGGGGCTGGGGAGATGTAAGAAACTCCTGCAGCTTTCTCCGTAATAGTTCTGGCTCAGGAAATGTAAAAGATGTGTGTAAGTTATCCCTTATCAGAACACCATCAGTTTTGATTTTCAAGCTATGTCTGTAGCCATCCAATCCTGATGGAAGGTTTTAATATTTATTTATTCAATTATTTAAAGGCTGCAAGGACAGCATACTACCTAGCATTATCAAAGGAGCAAATAGACTTCCAGTGAGATGGTTCTAATTGTCTCAAAACCCTCCACCCATTACGACTGCTTTAGATATTAACAGTGAAATCTATACTTGATGTAAGTGAGCAGCTTGGCTGTAGAAACCTAAAGAAAAGCAGCAGCTGAGCCAATCTTGTGCATAGTGTAGGAAATGGCTGATTAGAGCAGGAGTTTAATACAAACAGTATTAAAGGCAAAGGGGAATTAAATTAATCTAGCTATGGATTAGTAATTGTAATGAGCAACCAAGAACCAAAACTGTGCTACTTTGGCCAGCTCAATTATTTCTGAAAGTAGTATCTACGCTAGAAGAAGTCTACTAACTGTATGTTCAAAGAGGCTATGATTAAAACAGATTAAGTGAGACAAAAAATTACGTGAATAAAAAATGTGTCATCGGTACACAAGGGTAAAGTGGATGGAGTCGTTGATAGAAAGGCAGATTTAATTAGTGCAAAAACATACGATTCAAATGTCAGATAAGACTCGAGAAGGATTCCTGAGCTGCTTTCTGCATGGAAGGAATATGTTGAGACAATGAAAACAGAGTAGGTGTTTTAGTCTGCTGTCTGAGCAGATACTTTTGCCCGTGGTATTGGCTGTGCAAAATTAGCTGACACGTATCAGAGAATCATAGGACGGTTTGGGTTGGAAGGGACATTAAAGACCATCTGGTTCCACCCCCCCTGCCATGGACAGGGATGCCACCCACTAGATCAGGTTGCTCAGGGCCCCATCCAGCCTGGCCTTGAACACCTCCAGGGATGGGGATGCATTCTGGTCTCTGTATTGACCGTATAATATAAGGACTAATTCTGAAATAGCACTTCTGATGTTAGAACGACACAAAAGTTCTGGACCTTGTATACAGATTGAATTGCTCATCAGAAAATACGTACATCAAAAGAAGTTTGAAAATAAGAGTATCTGTGACAAGAGCCTTGTAGAGGTTGATTCTTTTGTTTAGGAAAACAGCTGCTCTACTCAGAATGAAACATTAATATAAGGCTAGGAGTCAGTTTATAAATAAGACTAGTATAAGTAGTATTTGGAGGAAAATCCTCCTGCCTGTGTTGTGTTTACTTTGTATTTCATGTGCGTGTTATATTAGCATGAATAACCAACCACTATACCGTGTTGCTTTCTCACCAACTTATGGCACTCGGTGCCTTTCCATTTACAGCACCTTTCCTGCGCTCTGTCCTTTATTCTCACATCTTTTCCTAGAGTGGTTGGACGAATTCTTGTCTCTTTTCTCTGCTGCATAAGCTGGCATTATCTCAAATGTTCATAGTGTTGTTCTCAGCTTGTTTCCTCTGTCCGTGAAATATTGTTTGTTGCTATGTTTAAGAGCTTTGTTTCTCTGGCAGAAATGATTTGCGTAGAGAGCTCAGAGCAGTGCTGTAGGCAGTGCATTTCTGCAGGAGAGGTTCTGCTTTCTCTTGGTGACACAAAGAGAAAGGGAGATCTGGCTGCTTGAAGCTGCCATCTTGTGCTGTGCTGAATGGATAAGTAAGGTAAGAGTAAATTGACATCCACAATGGAGCTTTTCTAGCAGCAAAAGAGGCTTGCTTGTAAAGGGCTATGTATAATTAGGCTTCTGTGAAGAGATTACAAAAACAAACAAACAAAACCAAAACAGAACAGATGTTCCTCCCAACTAACTCTGCCAAAAGCTTCTTATTCAGAAGGACAGTCCTAACCCCAAGAAACAGTCTGAGAGATCAAGTTCTTTTTAGTGCCTGCAAAGCTAAAGCATTTGAAGTTATTCAGCTGTGTCTGTCAAAATGTAACCTCTAGGATTTGAGCCTGTGTTCTGTGTCTGCCTTGTTCAGTAAGGACCTCCATGTTTAAATCTGATCATGTTAAGTACTTTTCTGCAGCAGCAGATTTTTCAGTGCTAGCAGATATTTTGGATTTAACTGACACTTGAAGTGACAAAACTCTTTTCTGTCATTGATTAACTGGATGGTTCTTTTTTACTATTGGCATTCATGAATTTGGATCTCTTTAGTATAGATCCTAATGTTCTTTGTGAAGTATTGCTTTGACAGCAAACTTTCTACTAGCGTCTGTTACGTGTGCTTCCGTCTGTCTGTGCGCATAGTTCTTAAATGCCAAAACATGCATTGCCTGTGTACGCGTGTGAAAAACAGATGAATAGAAAGGAGCACTTACAACACCCGTTTCTCTATTTCATTCCTTACTGCTGTTTTCAGCTACTGTGATTCACAACATTTTTGTTTGTTATTTATTGTAGAATAATGCAAAAGTTCTCATTGATTCAATGTACTCCTTACTGTGGATGCAGGTAGATCCTTTTCTGTGTTGGAGAGTTCTTTCTCCTTTTAAAACTACAAAAGGAAGAAGTATCAGTAAATCAACTTGGAATGGCTGTAAAAACTTTTTGTAAAATGACAAATAATTTAAGGAAATTAAGTACCTAAAATTTTTGAGTCTTGAACACTTTTGTTACGCTTACATAGCAAGATTCACACCTGAATCTTTAATTCAGTTTCTTACTGAGCTTAAAATCAGGTGATGGAACACTTGTTAACTGTGCATTAGTGCTGTTCCTGTGAGGGCACATAGGCATATAGGGGAGATCAATCACAGTTTAAAAGTTGTCCATTTGGACATGTCAATGCATCCATTTAAACATCCACTCTGGTAATTGACTAATTTGTTTTATTTTCAGGACTTCTGCAGTTCTCCCTAAAGGTGTCTGGTGGAGCTTTTTTCTTCTGTTGCATATCTGAATAAAAGAGCGTGTGCACTGGTGTACGTTTAATGAGTTGGAGTGCACCACGGTATGATGGGCGGTGGGGAGCAGGAGGGAAAAGGGATGCTGGAGGGCTCATACAGAAACTACTAGAGGTGGCTATCAGCATTTGTATTTATTTATGATATTTATTATATTTATTTACAAAAAAGGAGCAGATAGTAGAATGGGATTTATCCATTAATTATGTACACTTAATTCTCACTGGAGGAGGATGAGTAAAATATTTCACATGCTCCAGTGATACACTGAAAGGTTCTTAGATCTAGGTATATGCATATATAGAAGTAATTGGCAATCACCAAAAGCAAGATTAATTACCTCCTTACATGATTAGTACTTGGTCTCTAGACTAGACAGCCTTTTTTGGTGTATGGGTTTGGCAAGAAATAGGGAGAGTTTTTTACATGTGGTGAATCTATCTAAATTGAAATGAATGGTTGAAATCCTGCTCTCAGTTGAACCAATGTAACAGGATTAGGCAGAAATAATGGGAAATGTTATGGGAAGCAAAATCTAACTACCTTTACAAACATTTAGCAATGTCTTGCAACCAGTAAATAGTTGGTGATGCTATGGCTCACAACTACTACATTTAGCACAGTATTTGCAGGCACCAAATTTTCATTTTGCAGTGTGTCTTAAAAACAAAGACTGGCATTCAGCATATGGTTTCCAGATTTAAAATATAATTTCCTGAAGGCAAAAAGCCTGCTGGGTATAGTAAAATATTTCTGAAATTTATATTCTTTTAAAACCAATATATGCATGCGTTCTTTTTAAACTGTCCCCATTTCTGTAGTTTCTTTGGAAATTTTAAATTCAAAGATATCAAAGGTTGTGTTCAAATTTTCTATCATGTCAGACAATTTGAACAAGAACTAGGAATCATCAGCTTTCAGTTTATGTGGGATACACTGAAAGTGATCCAAATATCAAGAGTTTGGGGAGCAAGGCAACAGTCATTTTAACAAAGAAATCTCTTTTTTTCCTCAAGTGGTCAAGACCTTAATAAGCAGAAGGTCAAGAAACAGTTTCTTTTTCAGCTGGTAAACACTAACATCTAGTATTTGTATTTGTTCTTGTCAGGTGTTTGCATTTAATTTTCATGATCTCCAAATACCTGAGGGCCATTTTTGCCTAACAGAGGTGACATATAATAAGTGTTTGCAAGAATGTCTATCCAGCTTCTGGCAGGAATATTTGCACATTTGGTTTTTGATTGTCTCTCTATTATAGCTTTCTCACATAGGATAAATATAGCTATATCCAATAGCAACATTTTTTTTCATGGTATGTATAATTATGAAAATAGACTTTTTGTTGTTGGGCTTTTGTAAGTTTTAATAAGAACACTAATGTGAATTTGTAAAATCTTGCTTTCTTATTTGCTCACATTCTATGTAACAGGTTGAAAAAGATTTACATATGTTATGGCTTTAATAACAGCAGTTTAATACTGTCATGAGGAGTCCTGCTTCATTAGTTGCATCTTTACTACTGGTTTAGTTATGTTGTTTTTCAGTTGGAAAATGTTTAATTAGCAATATTAGCAATGGTATGAAGGTGATTTTGTGGATTATTTATGGCATGGCCTGGAGTCAAATGCATTTTGAGAGCTTGAGAGGGACACACTGGAGTGAAAATTAGACTCAGCAACCTCAGGAGTTGCCTGTGTCTGCAAGAGACACTTAATGGACAAGATTTTGTTTGCAGTCTGGCTTTTATCCAGCATTGAAAATTTGAGATTGAGAAATCTGATCATCGTATATGGTAGTGTTATCTGCAAACAACCCAATTCAAAGGAGACTTATCGCACGTACCCCTACACTTATTCGTGATTTTGTTGTGCCTTACGTTCCTCAGTCGCAAAAGTGTTTGCATGCTGGGGAAACTGAAGCATAATGAGGGTAGGAGCTGCCTAAGGCCATACATCAGAGTACTGATAAAAATGGGAATAGTCTCTCTTGTGTTTTTGTCCATTGTCAAATTTTGCACTGAAAACATAGCCTAAACCAAAATTCACTGAAGTCAGAAGAAATGGTTTCATTGACTCTGACAGGTATTAATTTCATGGTATAAGGTCCAGGCAGGATACACAACACCCTAGAGATTTAAAGTGTTCATATTAAGAACAGAATTTATTCTCTAAGCATCAATTCATTTTCATAACTCAACCTCGCCCTCTTTGCTTTTCCTATAATATTAATTTCTAAAAAGACAATTAAGCTCTCTGAAACATTTGTGGGAATGTGTATGTGTGTAGAATCAGTCACTTCATTTAAGTAAGGCCTCCGATTCTCTTACTGCTGTTTGAAAAACAGACATTTTTAAAAAAGAGACTTTTTTTCCCCCAAGAGTCTTTCTACTAAATGCTTACTTGTTTGCTTTCCTGTTTCTGATTAATACAGGGCTATCCCAGACAGAAAACCAGCAACAATAATCATGTTTGTAACACTGCATGATACATTGACCCAATCTTGAAGGTTACCCTTTCAGTTCAGCAGCTTCATTGACTTCTGGATAGTATCCATTTGCATTTCCAGACATTTTGGAGACATTATTGCAGCCTAAACTTTTAGACTGAAGCCGCAGTAGAATATATGAGAACTTTAACCTTGATTTTTAGCATTCCTTTTAGATTAAAAAACAAAAGACTTTTGGAATACCTTGTATGTCATTCTTTTGTAGGCTCTGCACCGAAGGAGAGTGATGCATAAAGTCTCTGAGAAGAGGAAAAATCTTAACTATATACATACTTTTCTAACAAATAGAAGTGGGAGACTTCCAGAAGGAGTCCTGGCATTAGATGTCTTGAATTCAGCTTCTTTCTCTGACACAGACTGGCTTTATACACGTTGTTTAGCTTTTCTGTGTTCCAGTTTGCAATTGGTAAAACAAAGGTAATAGATCCAAATCAGATCAAGCAAATGGTTAACTTTAAGTCCGTGAAAGCAACGGCTTAAGGATTTTGCTATTTAAAGACCAATATTACTGATCTCAGGGAGTTATAAAGCTAAGGAACATTTTTATGAGGAGTTCTGGAACCTTCAGCTCCTTGAAATTGAACTCCTGAATCTTGAGAAGCATTATTTTTAGCTACGGAAATTATTCTCTCATCTAATTCTGAAATGCCTTTTATCTATTTAAAAGCAGTAAAATATTAGGATAAATAACTTGCACAGAAGTAATTTGATTTCTGTAATTCAGTGAGGACTACTTGAAGTGTGCAGCAACTCAGTGATTTATACATTTTTACTATTTTAAGATAGTAGAAAAAAGTCATTTGCATATTTAGATATTTAAACTTTATAAATTAAAACATACAAAATGGCTCAAAAGTGTTAACAAAACTCTTCATGGAACAGTGTCCAAAAGGATTAA
This sequence comes from Chauna torquata, assembly GCA_013399475.1. Lineage (NCBI taxonomy): Eukaryota > Metazoa > Chordata > Aves > Anseriformes > Anhimidae > Chauna > Chauna torquata. The sequence continues at coordinate 20,686 of VXAL01018063.1, read as the reverse complement.
CAAATATCTCCTTATGTTTGCTCTCTACTGCACTGGAAGGCAGAAAATACTGTTAAACATACTGCAGTAATCATGTATATTATTGAACGACTATTGATTGGTACAGTGTTTAGGAATAAAAAAATCCTTGACAAAGCTAAGCAAAAGGGCAGGTACCTTACGCAAAAGGAAAAACTATCTATCTCATCACAAAAGCATTTTCAAGGACATAAAAACTTCAATCCTGAATGGAAGTATTTTATTAGGCTGCTAAAGTTCTCAAGTTTTCTGCAGATTTTTCTTTTTTAGATTTAACTTCCTTTAAAAAACCCTCCAATCTCTGTGGGATTCTTAATCTAATTATCAGCTTTAATTTTCTGTCATCACATTCTCTTCCAAGGAAATAGAATAAAGTATAGACAGGAAAAGAGTAAAGAGGTTCTAATTCCTCTTTGAGAATGTCAGTGTGTTGGTACACATATTGCCTTATACCTTGAGCTGTCCTACAGGGCCTGGCAGAATTGTTCAGAAAACAGTGTTATCAATGAAAAATCCTTTTACAAATGTATTTATTTTTGTTTATTTATATGTGCTCTGGAGTTTAATTATAACAGCTTCCCCCCCCCCCCAATTTCCCTTTTTTCCAAGACTGTATTTCTTTTTTAGTTTAGATTAACAGGGCCGTTTTCTATTGCTTTTACTTCCTATCCACCTACTGGAAAACATAAACAGTGAAATAGTCCTACTCCCAGGAGTGTCCATATGTCTTATTTGCTCCTTCATGTGGATGTGCAATGTAAGTCATTACAATTCTAGATGATAGTAGGTATCTCTATTGGGTCCTGTAAAATTAGAAAAAGGCGTTTGGATACACCCAACTTCGATGTAACTTCAAGTTAAACTTGATTAGGTCTGGAATCATCATCAGGAAATGTTAATGGTACAGGTTTTTGGTTCTTTACAGTCTATTATGCACAAGAATGTAATTGCAGTAAGAGAAGCTATGAGCATAGAAGTTGCCTAATGAGAAAGGGATCTCACTCAATATAAACACTCTTGTAAATGGCTGGAAAGCAACATACAGAGATTAAACAAAGGGCAGAATGTCTCATTTTTCATTCTGCTCAAATAAATTTATATTGTGAACTATCATGGGTAGCAAGTTCAGCCAGGAAGTTCTTTTTGATGGAGGAGTTATTAGAGGTATAATGCAGAAGAATATACACTCAAAGGTGCTTATAAAAAGTGAAAGAATTTCACATCATATTTTTACAGTATGGCTTTCTCACTTGTGAGACACTGGCAGGTATGCCCAATGCTAATATTAACTAATAACTCTACCCTAACATAAACAGTGTGTTTCATTTATAGGCATCATTTTTAAGAGCCTATGATCTCTGTAAATTCTTCATTGTTCATTAATACGACCCTAGCAGATCTGCAATAAAGAAAAGAATAATAAATGAAATGAAGCTTCACAATATTGAGTTCCCAGGTCAAGTCAGAGCTTGCTGAAAATTGTTGATATTTTTCCTTTTTAGTGGCAGGTACAATCTTCAAGCCTAATTGCCTGGAGAAAGTTCCCATCTCATTCTTTCTTCAGGATATTCATTCTGCAAAAAATACAAGCTGCTTTCCACTGGTTGTACTCCAGTCTCCTCAGTCTTTTCTGAAAGTGTACAATGTGGAACAGTGATGCCACTGTATGTTGGGAGGCATATTTAATTTTATGGGGAAGAAGGACTTTATAGACTACTGGTGGAAAAGTTATAAATTCATCTTTTTTTTTTCAGTATTTTGCAAAATAAATAAATAAATAAATANAGGGAATAGTAAAGGACCAGAATTGCTCCAAGGGAAGTTGGACTTATATTATCATGGAAGAAGAGATTGATGATGATTATCTAAGTATAGCTTACTTGGAGATTGAGATTCCAAGTATTTTAAAGAAGTTTTCATTTTCTCTATTGTGGTTTTGTGAGAGGCCATTGATATAACCAAACTTAGGTACAAAAGCACTTTCTTTGCTTTGAATTAGAAAACAACGCGTTAAGATATATGTTTGTCTCAATTATATTTTATATATAATGTTTCAGGGCCTTCCCATTTGAAATGTTTTATCCATTGCTTCGTACTGTATTTCCAGTACTCATAAATTTATAGCCCATAGTAATCTGAGTCACGCATGCAGTTATGAACAGATGTGTTGTTTGAATTGCAGCAGAAAATACCAAGAAATAAAGTTGTTTGTGATATGAATACAGTTAAGGCTTGATTTTGTTGTCATGAACTTTTCAATTTCCTTTCGTTACAGTTTTAAAATTCAATGAAGAATAAGAAATAATAATAGCAATAAACTAGAAATATAGAAAGAATGTGTAACATGTCTTAGAAATGTTGCTATGATGGAAATGCCGTACTAGGGATCCACTTTATCTCCCACTTACTTACTCTTGGCCAGCAGATACCTTTTTTTATTGGAGACAACTCCAAGTTCAGTGAGAAGTCACTGTCCATATCTACAGATATGAACAAGAGTGACATATCCCTCCTACGCAACCTCTCAGAGGTAAAACGTGTTTGTGATTCATGGGGGGGGGAAATTGAGACGTGGACTTTGAAGTTATATTGTGGAGTGAATGCCTTACAGGGGTGTAGTACTATAGATACAATGCAAGTGAACACACATACTGAAGTCCAATTCTGTTTAGCAAAGTACTTTGGACATGTATTGAAATTCTCTTTCCCTTCAGTGAGACATCATGCTTTGTAAACTAAATAAACCAAGGCACACAGTGACTAACAGATGCAAAGCTCTTTCTCTGCCACTAGAAGATGAAAGCAAGATTACTTCTATTAAGCACGGACAGTTTGGGCTCCTTAGTGGGAAGAATAAGGTAAGAGGCAGAACAGGATCAATCCTGTTTACTCACCAGTGCAAACTTGTTATTCATTAATGACTTAAAGGCAATGGTCCCTGCAAAGAAAGGGGCCCTAGGAGAGTTATTAGCAATAAAGACTGGTGCTTTACCACTCTCATGGTAACAATGTAATTATTCTTCGGCAGAAACTGCTAAGTTCCTTGCGATTCTGTTGCTTTTGTGTTCTCATTCTTTTTATTTGCTGTTCAGTTACAGGAAGGGAATGCATTGCTCTTCATAAAATGAATTTATTGAGTGTTCTAGTGGTTCATCCTAATATGAAGAAAGCGAGCTGCTCCCTATTACAGAATAAGCTTATGAGAGTCACCTAGAAAAAGAGAAAAAAAATGAGTTGGGCATTAACTCATTAAACTGCAACTAATAAGCATTTATGCAAGGGTCCTTTTAAATAAGATTCATGCTCCATTTAAAATCAAACTGAAATTGTAGTACATTTCATTAGGAAAGAAAATTACCAATTCATTCGTCCCTAAAAAGTTATGTGTTGCAACATGTTTAAAATCTACCTTGACATTTAGAAGGTAAATACAACTTGTGTGCTATTGGCAAAAGAAACAAACAAAACACTAGACGGTATACTGTCTTTTTCCAGTTTTCATGACTGGAATGGAAGACTGATGTCAAAGAAGGGAAAATTAAATATATATAAATTCATTTTTCAGCATCATGGTAGAATTTCCTAATAATCTCAAGTTCAATAAAAGAATGTAAGGGGAGAGTCAGCAGTGTTATATAAGTGATAGCACCTGTCTTCAGAAGGTCCATGTTGTTTTACAGTTACTAATGGCTACCTGATTGCTTGTTTTGTTTCACTTACATGGTTAAATTAGGCTGGAAAACTTTTTAAAGGCTAGAAATTCATGTAGTGTTTTTAAAGAAACCTCAGACATACAACTTGAAATTAGAGACATTCCTACTTTAGTTTAAATGCTGTAGGAATGTAAACTCTTCTTTGTGGAAAATGTAAAATAACTAAATATTTCTTCAAACTTTCACTCTGCCATTTCCACCAAATAAAGAAACAATCTTTAACCAGAAAACTCTCAATCCTTACTGCTACCAACTTTCATCAGGCTAGTATTTCTTCTGCTGTTTTAGATGTAAACTCCTTCATGATATAGTACCACATCTCCTGCAGATTATGTCCAGTTATAAAACCCTGGCAGGTTTTTCCATACTCTCTAGCCTTTTAAAATGGTCCAAAGACAGCTCAGCGACAAATTTGTTGCTAAGTCCAGAGAAATCAAGGGAATTGTGGCAGTAGAGAACTTGGCCTATTGGAGTTTAGAAGTTTATAGCCACAGGCTACAGAGGTCTTAAAAAACTTAGCAATAGTTAAGATTAAGAACCAATCTACCAAGGTTTATGGGAAAAAAAGCTTGAATAGCAAAGGTGCTTTTCCCTTCCATCAATTAGGAAATTATCATTGCAACTTTACAATCTTTTAAAATTATTTGTTGTGTGTGTGATAACAGTGACAAAGGAGGGAGGAGAAAGTCAAGGCTGGAAGTTACACCATATGCCTTCAAGTTGGTTACTCTGAGATAACGAGGGATGAAAGTCATTTGCTGGTAGAAAGGCAGAAACAGATTTTTTTGTTTCCCTTGGCTTGTAAGAACTGAGATAGCAGAAGAGATTGGTAAGAGAGCAGAGGCAAATGAAATGAAATCCCCCTATAAACATTTATAGAAGTCCAAAGGAAAGGACTTGCAGTTTGGAAAGGTAAGTACTTTGTTGATATTCAGTGATATAACCGTGAAAAAAGAGAATTTAATACTTATTTTTCTGTTTATCACTGACTTCCTACAGTGCATATATAAATGTTTTTTTCCACTTTAAACAGGTTTGTCTTGTTGTAAACAAATTGTGGCATGAAAATGAAGTAAGGTGGAAAATGGGGTGAATTAGGTATGTGACTTGAATTTGTAATATTTTTGCAGCTTTAATAAAACTCCTGAAACCAGTCAACACTGAAGAATTTGTGTTAAAATCTTTTGTGAGCTGGATAAATTCTTTAATTAAAGGCAAAACTTTCTTAGTCAGGCTGTAAAGGAGATGCAAGACTGTAAATGTGAAATTTCTTTAGCAGCTACTTTCTCTCTCATTTAGCTAGAAACAGGCACAAAAGGGAATGTGTAAATGTTTGGAGAAACCTATACAGTAATTGCTTGAACTATACCCCAAAGTTACACTGACATATTAAACAGCAAAAGTCATTTGTAAGTTGGGCTTGTTGAACATAATAATCCAAACCGGTAAATTTAAAGTTTCTGTGAAATTGTTCAACGTTACATGTAAACTCAATTGCAAAGGTGTTTCTGCACCTTAAGCCTCTCTCTGTCTCTGACCCTGTATCATTTCTGCATGTGAGTAAGGTAGCATAAGACATGGAAAGTGAGAATGCAGTTTTGAAGTTGGTTTAAATGAAACCTAATCCAGTTTAAAGGCTGAAAATTACTAAGTAATAAAGATGCTAGTTACGCTGATTTGCATGCATGTAAACATTGTTAGGTCTGGTGAAAAATGTTCTGAAAATATTTTGTCCTGATGTAAGTTTCCAAGAAAATGAACAAAACAGTAAGATTAGTAAAACTAGGAAAATTAAATTTACATGACAAAAAATCTGCAAATTATTTTTCAATAGTTGACTGAAAATATTTTATTTACAGAGTTTTGGCCAAAAGTTAACACGTTTCTACTGACAGTTCTCTCTCAAATGCCTTGTGGCTAAAAGAAAATGAAAGAGAATGTATCTTGCCTCCAGCTTTTATCTGGGTGTCTGGGAGCATGATGTATTCGCTAGAAACCTGACATTAAGCCTAATTTAACTGCCCGGCTGGAGGGTGGGATGGTGAGACTGTGTAGCAATAAGATGGACCACAATGCTAGGTCAGAGTGCTCCTCTCCTCTGCTCAGCACCTCTCCAGCACTGCGCCTTGTCACTGTGGACTTGCCTGGCCATCACTGCAGCATGGCCGAATGCGCTCCTGGCCCAGGGCCTGCTCTGCTCGCCTTGCTCAAGGGCTGTGTGGCTGTGTCCCTGTGTCTGCCCTGTTGGTGGGGACACTGCCTCACTGTCACCATTGGCTCCTGGCTCCCCTTCCTTTGCAGGGCAGCACCTGCCCATGCTGTGCCCTGACACAGGCTGCTAAGGCAGTGAAAATCTGTGAGAATTAGTACTGACTAGGGACAAAATTACCTAGGGAGTATAGCTAGACTTTTTAGCTATGTTTTTAAATATACAGGGGAAAATGTGCCTTTGAATAAGTGTTTCACGGACATCTATTTTGAGCAGCATAACTGAACTAGTGCTAAGTCAGGGTGAACAGTCAGAAGCGTGAGACACATTCACCCACTTCTGGTATCTCTTGGAAATTTCAGAGTAAAAGGGGGCAAAAGGGTGAGGTGACTTCATTACATTCGCTAGAGCCCTTGCAACTGTCTTGAAAAAATTGTCAGTCTAGAAGCTTGGGCATTAGTGTAGAAGTTTGGAGACTTGAATTTCAATTCTGCTGTTGTCTTCCTCTGTGATCTGTGGCTCATTTTAAGTATTTAGTCCTCACCCATATGGCCTTGACCATGCACCTGTTTTAATATACACGTGTGTAGATGGGTGTGTTTGTGAGGCTACCCTAACTCGTAGTTTGGAAATATTCTGGTTTTCCTGTAAGGAACAGCAAAGACTCTTTGGGGCCCAAAGCTGGTGTTTTTTAGAAGAGAAATACTACTCATTGGCTTTACAGAAGGTTTTGTCATCAAGGGTTTTTATAATTTGAGGGAGAAATACCAATACTAGGAAGGTCATTTGCTTTAGATAAATCTCGTACTTCTAAACAGGCTTTAAATATTAAATGATTATTGGTATATTTAGTAGCTCTTCCTGACCAGCATCTGAAGTAATTGTGATGTTAGTGAGAAAATGAATCTACAGTTGTTTAATGTATTCAGCAGTAAAATTAATACAACAGCAGTTGTTGGATAATTTGAACATTGAATTTATAGGAGCAATTTTAATTTACATCAAGCACTGCAGGCAATTTTTACACATCAATTTGCATTTCACTGATTATACTCAGCTGATGCAAAATAGTGGCTTTTAAAAAGTTGCTTTTATTTCAAGATATTTAAAGCAACATTGCAGAGACTTTGGAAAAAAAATATTCTTTCCGATGCATTTTAAAAACTAAAGTTTTCAAGAAAAAGAACAATTTAACAGCACTTCATTTGTTTCAACTGGAAATGTAATTAATTCTGTTTGTATCCCACAGACAGGATGTGAACACTTATGATGTTTATTTTGCATTTTTAAACTGCTGCTCACTTTGTTAATTGCAAATTGAAATGAAAAGCTTTATCTAAATTATAACAAAAATGGTCTGTGGTGTTTTCCTTCACATTTAAAATGCCAATGTTTTAGTAATGAATAAATTAATATTTGAAAATTATAGATGGATGGAAATAAAACAAAATTATTGATAGTTTGTTAGAAAAAAACTCAGATAAATTATTTCCCAAAAGTTATGTTATGACACAACATGATAACATAGATAGTCAAATATACAGCTGGTGTAAAGTGGTGTACTTTCACTTAAGTTAGTGTTGATGGTGAGGATATCAGTATCTTAATATTACCATGATCCCAAAAAATTAGTGTCTTTGTATTGCAAGCACATGTGCATATGCAAACATAGGAAGTATAAATATTGTAAAAATTACAAGGATTTTATTGAAACTTTCAAGATGATATGTACTTTTTAATTGGAAGAATTCCAAGATATGTATTTCCAGTTAGCTCTCAGAATACAGACAGTTGGTCTTTTCATTTAAAATAGGCTTCTGGACTATATTACTGCAGTTATTGATGTGCATCTCACAAATGAGGCCTACCTTGTGGCACTGAATGGCTTCATAGTTAACATTTGCTTTTCACTTTGAAGTCCAAATCACAGTAATATGTTACGGAAATTGCATTTGACACATTTAGCTCTGTCTTTAGCCACACCATAAAATCCTTCCCTCAAAATCCATCTGGGACTCCTGGCAGACTCTGCTGTAGAGATACACCCCTGTGAAGGCAGAAGAGGCTGTCATCCTCTAGGACATATGTACTTCCATGGCAGCCTCGAGATTTTGCCACAGTGGTAGTAGGGGCAGGAAAACAAGGAGAAAATTTCATCAGTACTTAGTAAAGTTTGTCTCAAGAACAAGTACATCCCATACTCAGTACGTCCGTATGTTTCTCTTTGTGTAGCCTGTAGCTAAACAAGGTATGTATGTTCTGTATGATTAATGTTTCTTTCCCAGCATGCCAATATCTGAACATGAATCTGGTTACAGCACTTTTCAAGTTTCATTTTAGTGGTCATAATTGTGTTTTGCTTTATCTGAATTATGTACATCTCAGCACCCCAACTTAAAATGCACTGTTGAGAGGGTTCCTTATTCATATTATCCACTCCCAACTAGACATAAAATTCTTGATACCCATTCATTTAGAAACATTCTATTTCTATCCATAGTGAAATGGAGCCATAGTGAAAACAAATGCCCAGGGGAAAAAAACATGTTCAAGACAGAATAAAACCAGAATTACTCTCTAATAACCTAAGAAACAACTTTTACAGTCTCCAAAGTTGTATGTTCTCAGTTTGTCTATATGAAACAATGGTAGCTTACATGTTCTCATTTACCACTTGTCCACTCCACTGATCCACTGTGGTAAAAGCTGTATTAAAACTAGAAGGAGTTCTGGTTATATCTTCAGTTCTCTGAAGAAGACTATGCCATACAAGCAATATATTTATATTTTTAACTCTATTCACAAATACTTTTTTTATTTTTTTAATATATTTATGTTTTGTGGAAGTCTCGTTTGTTATGTTTTGTGTTACAGGGCTCTCCAGGTAAGCAGAATACAAAATCTTTGACTCCTCTATGCCTTATTTTAATTTAATTTAATTTAATTTAATTTTACTTCATCCAATTTTCTTTCTTGGCTAAAGAAGGTAAAAGAAGTCCTGCAATAAAACCAGTCCAATAATGTCTGGGTACCTAAATACTGATACTCTATCATTTATCATTCTCTCTTTGTTTATAGTCCCTTAGCCAGTTTTCAGTCTGTGCTCATGAATAAATCAATATGAAGGATTTCTTTTAAGGGAGATTATTTGGCACATACTTTGATTTACTATAATCTACTGTACTGTATGTCATTCTAAATTACTATATACCTTGTGTCCACTAACTTATAGAATGATTCTGGAAATGTGTGATGTAGTTTCCATAACAATGTTTATTTTTTGGAAATACATGTTGTGTGGTTTGTACCTATGATACTTGTAATGCATAAAATAGTTTAGGGACTGACTGGGTTTTTAAGTTAAGCGTTCAATTTGGAGGGAACTGGTAGGGCTATGAAATTTTGTGATTTTGAATTTTGTATTTGTTCTGAACTGAAATAATTTTAAGTATTTTTCCTCTTAAGAAGAAAAGATTTTTTTTTTCTTTTAATTTAGCTTTTTTTCAGGAAGAAGTGCTAAGTACAGCATTTTCAAGAGAAAATTCTTCTATTTTTCAGAAGCATTTGCTGCTGTGGGGTTTGGACACCACATGTTCTAAAGAAATACACAATTGGACGGTCTACACTGGAGAGTTCCTGAGCTTGTACTGCCTGAAATAACTCCCTGGCTAGAAAGGTAAATAAAACACATAAAATAAAACTCAACATATATCTAAATATATTATGGTTTGTAGGCTATTAGGATTTTTATATTCTCAAAGATAGCAGTACTAAATGCGTGGAAAACTTTTCCACTTCTACCCCAATACTCTGTTTTCTTCTGATCCCACAAAACTCTTCCTGGATCTTGTCCCTACTGTTCATGAAATACCACATTTGACCTCATCTCTTCTTCAGTTCTAACCTCCGTCCCAGCCTTTCTATCTTCAATTCAGACTCATTCGGATGACTCTCCTACCCCTTACATTAGACTCTCTGCTCTCAGATAAAACCTCACTCACTAGGATGCTGATAGCCTAGCACTCTCATCTCAGGTCTCCACTGCATCTAGTGCTTTTTCTTCACTTAAACTTGAGTGATCAATAGCTCTTCTTACTTCACTGTGCTTCTTTCTGCTGAGTTAGTATATGCATTGCCCCCAGCATTGCAATTAATACACCTGGAGTTCATAGGAAATGCCATTTCCAGCTTCCTCTGAGGGAAAACTGTTAGGGAAAACACGGACCAGGGTCTCGTTAATTTTTCTGGAGAGTTGTATTTGGCATGTAAGCCAGGGATTGCCCACTCACTCACTACTAGTACAAGGCAATATGACCTCATTTTAAAATAGTTGTAAGCACTATCATGTTTTGCCGTATTTCCTGAAACAGGTATCTGTTATTTCTCTTCTTTTCCTTTATTTGCTTTCAATGGTTCTTTCTTGCTGTTTGTTGTCAAGTCTTTCCGTCAACACAATGAAATAACATGATTAGTTTCTTTTGTTACAGAAATAGTGCAACTCAGCCAGTAAAACAATTTCTGAATAAAAAACAGTCTTTCTGGCTGTAAATAGGTTACTATTTTCACAGACGAAAGTAGGTGCCATTAGAGGAAGGGTCAAACTTTCCGATATATTACTTTGATGATACCATTAAAGTGTAAGAGATTTTATTACAAGAAACAAACAGTACATAAATCTTCTGTAAAGTTTATCTGCTATAAAATAATTTCCGTAACAGAAGACCATTTTTTTTGTAGAGTAGTAGCTGGTCATTGGCTTCTGGGAATACATGATGAAGAATAAAGAGATACTGGTATTTTACATCTTGGTCCTGTGTTCATGTATCTGTTTTTTTTAGTGTGATACCGGTATTTCAGTTCACAAAAATGAATGCAAAATTAAAAACATTTAGACTCAGCTTTACAAGGCTGATGATCATTAAAATTTTGTTCATCACATAGATAATGAGGTTGCATATCTTTACCTGTATTCAGAATGGTTTTCTTATTATCAATAGGAACAGCATATAAAATTAAAACATCAAAGATCCAGTTCCTAAATATATGATTAAAAATTAAATTGTTCAATATATGAAGCTATTTGCATTCATCAAAGCTTATGTTTTGGTGTGTGGGAGTGAGACAGTGGTTTGATATAGGCATACATTTGTGCCTTTGTTTAGCTGTGTATCCGTATGGGTTAACTTTCAAGCAATTTTAAAATAATAAATAATAATATTTTAAAAGATACACCTGAGGTAAGTCTTTAGGGATTTTTTTTTCCTTTAGCACTGCATTGCTCTGCATATTTAGGATTAAATTTACCATTAAATTAACACAGTTGGAGACATTATATTCTGTATTTAAGATAATGATTTGGAAAGCATCACTATAAAAAGGAAAGCCAGCAACCTAGTCTGGCTGTGATGGTAACATTTTAGCAGTAACTAAGCCAAATTGCTCTCAGTAATTCAGGTGAAATCTCTACTTTATATATTTCTTCAAGATTGAGTTACATGCAGGAGCTGCAATATCAGCAGCTGTGCTCCACATCTCCTAGTGATGTAAAGTAGTTAAACTTTAGCTAGTTTTCACCAGAAAAAAAATCTAGCACATAGGTATGATATTTGTAATGATTAAAACTCTGCTTACTGTTGTTTTTGAGGTCTTTGCAGTGTTTTTCTTCTGCAAATAAATGTCATATGTTCTTCTGCCACCAAATTCATTAAGAAATTTATGTACAGCAATTGGACCTAAACAAAGTAGTAAGTAAATTCTTCCTACAGCTACTAGCAAACAGCTTTTATTCACAACTGGCAGTAAATTTTAGCTCCAATCCCTCCTCAGGGTCAGCTCCAGTTATGGCAGCACCACAGGCAGCAGTTATGGCAGTAGTTTTGGGCCCCCAAAGCAGTTACATGTGCTTCACTCGGTTTGGATCCTGGCCTATAGGCGTAGTTACATGCTCAGCACCCAAACTCACAGGTCTTTATTCTGAAGAATTTTTTGCTCACCTGTATGAGGGTCTTTAGCAATCAAACCTAACTAACAAAGCACACTTATTACATCTGTGATATTTACTGAAACATTAGAAAAATGGGAAAAATAGTAATTTTGGCAGCCTTGATTTGACTCAGCTTACTTCAAATTTGAATTTGCCTGCAAATGTTGGTGTGTTCAATACTGCTTATATGTAGTGCACAGGCCTCTGGGCAGAACACACCCATCTGTGTGAAGTGATGCTCTTCTGCACTTCATCTGTACTCTATGACTAATTATTTCTGTGAAACAGAGTACGGAATTGAATAGTAATTTGAAGTTCATAATCACAGATGTGCCTCAGTTGTACCAGATTACAGCATTATTACTGCTTTTGATTAGATAGGTGTAATTCTTGGGGACTTAAAACAGAATAGAATAAACTAAATACCAATAGTGCTAATACAGCCTTGTGAGTACGCAATAGGTGTATGGGGCATGGATTGTGTACATTGGAAAAGCTTTTCTCTAATCTTAAATAAGGGGAGAGAGGAAAACAAACACAATATTTAAAACATTCCAAATGCCAAGACTCCCTCAAAGTGTCTGGCAGCTCTTCGTGAACCTGAGGAGAAATTGAAATTTAGTCACATACATGAATACTAACCAACTAGTCTTCTCTTTGTCTGCGTGTTTTCTACCAAGTTTTGCAGTTCAGCTTTTCCAAGCAGCTCTTCCCTAAATATCAGCTTTAAAATTTGACATGTAGAGCCAGTTACAACCATAAAGAAGACATTTTGCAAATTGTTTCATCAGCAATTTTCCATCTGTGTGATTG
>VXAL01018062.1:121184-140975 GCA_013399475.1 Chauna torquata | reverse complement strand
ATTATCATTAAGATATACTTTCATATCATCACAATTGTCACAATCTTCACTTATATAAAAAAAAAAAAATCCCCACACCAAAATTAACATATCATCACAACACCAACAAAGTGGACAATTTACACACACTCCACCCCTCGTCCCTTCACCACATTACTACAACACACATTCTTCAAAATCATTACAGCACAAATTCTTCACAACTATTACATTCTTAGAGAATGTCCACTCCATGTTTTGCCCGTTACCTCTTCCTATGACCATCCTTATCACCATATCTTCTCCCTCCTCATCTTTTGAGGAGGGGGAGTGAGAGAGTGATTGTGGTGGAGTTCTGCTGCTCAGCTGGGTAAAACCACCACAATGGTGGGGCTCAAAGAGTCATAGTGAATGGAGTTCAATCCAGTTGGCCCCTAGTCACCAGTGGTGTTCCACAGGGCTCAGTATTGGGGCCAGGTTTGTTTAACATTTTTATCAATGATATTGATGAAGGGATCGAGTGCACCCTCAGTACCTTGACAGTTGACATCAAGTTAGGCGGGGCTGTGCATCTGCTTGAAGTTAGGAAGGCTCTGCAGAGGGATCTGGGTAGGTGGGATCAATGGGCCGAGGCCAATTCCATGACATTCTACAAGGCTAAGTGCAGGGTGCCACACCTGGGTCATAACAACCCCACACAGCGGGACAGGCCTGAGGAACAGTGGCTGGAAAGTCGCCCAGCAGAAAGGGACCTGGGGGTGCTGGTCAACAGCCAGCTGAACGTGAGCCAGCAGCGTGGCCAGGAAGACCAATGGCATCCTGGCTCGTACCATAAGGAGCGTGGCCAGCAGGACTAGGGAAGTGAGTGCCCCCTTGTGTGTGGCACCGGTGAGAGTGCACCTCAAATACTGCACTTTTGGGCCCCTCACTACAAGGACCTTGAGCTGGTCAAGCGTGTGCTTAAAAGAGCAACAAAGCTGATGAAGGGACTAGAAAACAAGACTTATGAGGAGAGGGTGAGGGAACTAGAACTGTTTAGTCCGGAGAAAAGGAGGTTGAGGGGAGACCTCATTGCTCTCTACAACTACCCGAAAGGAGGTTGTGGCGAGGAGTGTGTCAGTCTCTTTCCTCTGGTGACAAGGGATAGAACACAAGGAAACAGTCTCAAGTTGCACCAGGGGAGTTTTAGATTGGACATGATGAAGAATTTCTTCACAGATGGGGTGGTCAAGCATTGGAACAGGCTGTCCAGGGAACTACCCACGGAAGTACCCATCCCTGGAGGTATTCAAGAGACATGGATGTGGGCACTAAGGGACATTGTTTAGTGATGAGACCTGGTCAGGTTTATGGTTGGCCTTGATCTTGAAGGTCTTTTCCAAACTAGATGATTCCATGATTCTAATTGTTGTCAATCAGAAAACAAATTAAATTCCTGTTTTCTCTGCAAAGCCCTTATGTTCAGCATTTCAAAACAACTAAATGACAGATGCTAACTTTGGGGGTGGGAGGGATGTTTACAGCTACTCACAGGAATGAGGTAGGCAGGCCCCTGTTTCTGTTTCTAGTATGTTTACCTATTTAGGAAGGCAGGAGGCAACCATCCAGCTGATTTTACTTCTGATGTTGAAGCTCTGGAGTATCATGTGCCTGTAAGAATAGAGAGGAGACAAGAACATGTTTTACTGACTCAAAAAGTAACACTGTAAAGTACTGTTCTGCATCCATTTATTATCCCCACTACGCACCCCAACATCTCAATCTGCAGCACTGTTATGGAGAAAGAATTTTTCTTTCTTTCTTTTTTCCAGCTTTGACCATTCCCAAGATTGTTATAAGCCCTTCACTGTGTCACTGTTGATATCACAACACAGCTTTTCCATCAAGAACTTAAGCCAGAGCCCAATCCAATTTACATTAAACAAAACTTTCATTAGGAAATAGAAACACAGAAAGGAAGCTTTCTGGAAGGAAATGTTGTCTGACCCCTGGCACACACTGACATTGACACAAGAATTCTAAAAGATAACTTGACAAACCCAAACAGTATGCTGTAAGGTTAAGATTGATTCACCACTGCAGAGATATGTACGTCATATGACAGCTTGTTAGGAATGCAGTCCCCTTTACTGTTTGGTTCAGGGAAAAAAAGGCAATATACCTCCAAATCCAGTTTAGACAACTGGTTTTCCTACAGTTTGACTGCATATTCCATGTTGATGACAGAACTGAGTAAATTACACTAGCTGATCCAGTATGTCTAGTCCCTTTCTACTCATGAAACATCCATCTGTAGACTGAGATTTACTGATTTTGTTCAAAAAGTGTTTTGTGATTTAAAATAGACTTGGGTGGTTTAAAGAGCTATATGATAATCTTTTGTTCCCTGACTGCATATGTGAGTATGTAACACTTTATCAAGCATTTTATCTGGTTTACCTTTTAAAGATAATTAATAGTGATACCCTGCCCAAATATAATTATTTCTGATCCCTGACTTCTCTGTTAGGTACCATTAAACAAGGTCTTAAAACATTACATCTTGTGAAGCTTTTACGGCTACCATTCTTCTATTTGCTTTCTCCCAATTCTTTAAATATTTTGTTCCTCCTCCTAGTTACAACATATGACACTTTCTTCTCTATATACATCTTTTTGTTAATGAGTCCGTATATACATATATATATTTACTCATATTTATATAAGCAAATATACATTTGTTAAATGCATTTGTTTAATAAAAAAGGAGAAACAAATTCTCTGTTTTCCTTGTCTACTCTCTCAGCTATTTTTTTCCTGGTATATGTTGTCCTACAAATTTATTTCAATATAACACACCTTCACTGGTTATTTTAAAGCCGTAAGTGCCTATTTTTCAGTTTCAGCAGAATTTTTAACTGGTTAGCAAGTGTCAACCACCTAGCACGCTTCAGGGACCATCGAAGTCCAAGTTTCCGTTAAATTCCACACAAATGGGGAAAACAGTTTTGGTAACCTGACCAAAAAAGAAGTAAATAGCCTCCATGTTCTTAGATTGTTTGGAAGTAGTAGTGGTCACACAAGCTGACATTTAGGTGTGTAAAATGAACGTGCAACTCCATGCACATAAGCACTTACATGCTCATTTTTACAAATGTCTGTTGAAGTCCATACAAAAATCGTACCTACATTTTGACTAAGAATATACTGCGTCTTTGATTCCCTGCACTACAAAAACAATCCAAAATGCCAGATTCATTAGGTTTTTAAGAGGTTGTCCAGATAGTTTTTTCACTCTTGCTGAGGCCTTCGTTTCAGACTTCTAGATATGACTCCCCAAACTTCCCTTCAATTTCACTGTAGTGATTATATCATTATGTGCGGATTGTACAAGTACACATAATTATGCTAAAATTCTCCTAGCTGAAGAATGGTGCTCAAGATCTTTGAGTTCATCTGATTCCTTTCCACCAGCAACATTTCATTCAGCACACACGTTACTGTCACACCCACAAGTCATTGAGAACAAGTGGTGTGTCAGTAATGCTGTCGGTGAAAACAATGAGAGCCTGAGCCCGTTGTACGGCTCTGATGCCCTCATATCCTGTCGAACCGCTTGACACTCAAAAAACTCAAGTTAACACTTCTAGAAACAGCACATATGGAAGAACTAGTCAGAGTACCACTGTCCACGAAAGTGCCCATTTGTTTCTCTGAAGTGCCATTAAAAAGAGCTGGTTAAATTGCACTTCAAAAGTAGCCAGAAGAAAGCTCCCTCTAGATAGCAAAAACGTAGTAAAAAAAGGAATACGTAAGAGATTGTGAGAGAAAAATTTCTTCCGATTCCTTTGCCTCCTGTTAAAACCATCCCATGACACTTGCGTGCATCCACTGGATGTAAGACAGGGGCTGGAGGAAGGAGAGGAAATATACTGGTCTCGTGTTAAGTGGGTGAAATTCATGCAGCAGCACAAGCAATGGATAAGCAGACAAAATTCATCCTTCAATGCACAGGCCACAGCAAAAGCCATAGCTGTCTCTGATTGTGAACTACAGATTCAAATGAAGTAGTAATTACCAATACAAGCAATAAATCTGACCTCAGTACTCAATTCTATATGCAATTATTTGATGAGTCTGTCAAAACAATACACATGTAACGTAAAAAAAAAAAGTGACACTAGATTCAAACTGAAACAATCACAAGACAGTCTTTATGGAAAGAACATCAAACATTTCCAGTAAGTTCTTATCAAGGTAATTAATGATTTCAAAATTACATCTGTCTTATTTATGCCATAACCAAGGTGTGAAAATATCTCCCTAATGAGTCACGAAGGTTTCAGTGCAGTAATGCCTTGACATGACTACAGTCTAGTAAGTACTGTACGTTCCTGCACTTCATTATATGACCCATAATATCAATGTATTGATTATATTACTGTTTAAGCTCAGATTTACTATATATTTACAGTTTAAGCTCTCAGTAGCACATGTCACTTCGAGGCGCCTGTTCTTCTTCTTGTATAAAGCTCTAACTTACGACCTGATAAACACCTTCATTATGTACATTGCTGCTTGCTTTTAGTATCTGCAGTGACAGCACAAACAATCAGAAGCCACAGAAAACTCAGTAATTGCTTGACTGGTCAAAAGCCAGAGAAACCTTTTCACAATGGAAAAATCTCTTTTTAATTAAATGAGAATGAAAATTTTATGGCTTCAAATATTTCTTTCGCAGAGACTTTTCCAGGCCCACACTAGAAAACTACCAAATCTAAACTCAGGTTTATCACCTATCTACATTCAGAGTTGGAAATAAAATAGCTAAAATCTGAACTGAACAAACAATGGCTGTTATTCCCTCACTTTCACCTATCTGCTTTGTACTACTCTAAGACTAAACACTTCTGGAGAGAAGAGGTGCACACAGGTACTGTACAAAGAACATATCTGCAGAGATGCTCATCCCATCACCTGGCTGCTCTAGTACATGAAACAAAGAGCTAGGAGTTCACACATGCAAAAAGAAATTCACTAAGAGTTCAAGAATTTAGTTTTCTGCCTTGTTTATGCTTTCTTCATTTGAAATTCATGAAAAGTGTTTACAGACCAGTTCCAAATTCACTGCCAAATATTGCAAATTACAAAACCGAAGTGTGATACCAAAGTCACACCTTCTATGAAGCTACAGGACAGACTGTGACATTACTATTGCCACTAGTGCCTGTACCGTAGTCCTTGTTCAGAATTCACGTGTACATCTGAGGTGTGGGGGCAGACAGAAGGGAAAACTCACCTGTCAAGGCTGAGAGCTGCAACAGTTTAGCTTAGAGAAGTGAAGGCTCAGGGAATATCTTATCTACGTCTATAAATACTTGAAGGGAGGGTGCAGAGAGGATGAAGCCAGGCTCTTTTCAGTGGTGCCAAGTGACAGAACAAGAGACACAAAGTGAAACACAGGAGGTGCTGTCTTAACAACAGGAAACACTTTTCTGCTGTGTGGGTGACCAAGCACAGACACAGGTTGCCCAGAGAGGTTGTGGAGACTCAGCTGACAAAGAAAGGGGAAAAAAAGGAAAAATACTCAACTTCCTCCTAAAGTGCACAAGAAAATCCCCAACACCTTAATATCCTGCATGTGTGCTTCTGTTATTTGCATTTAACCATTGCAAGCTCATAGCAAAGTCACAGCAAGTACCGCTAGTCATTAACAAATGCCTTTTAAATTTGACTTTGTGAAATGCATAACAAAAACATATGGGCTTGCCAACTACTTTTAACTAGTTGCTAAATTAACAGATTTGCAACTAAATGTGAAGAGCTGGGCATTGCACAGCTAGAGAAAGGGTATGTGCAGCAAGGAGAGACTAGAAAATATGTTAACCTTCCTTTAAAATCCATAGTCATGTCATTTAATTAAATACTATCACATAGGCAGGTATTTGACAGCTTGTGAAACAGCTGAAGATGCAGCTGAAAGGAAGGAAGACAAATTCCTAGCAAAACTAGTCTGTACTGACTCAAGAATGATGCTAACATCCAGTAGGTTTAAAAGGCTGGATTCCTCTTCCCTCTCCGCTGCTCTGCTTTGGGCTACTTGGTGCCATTCCCTCCTTTCCACTCACACTGATGCTTGTCTAAGTGGTTTGAGGGCCACTGACTCACTCAGCCAACAAAAAACTCCTGCTACTTTTTTTTGTATGTAAGAATTTTGTGCTGGACTGAATCAACTCACAGAAGGGTCTACAAAAACACCACGGCCAGTACAAAGTAGACAGCATGAAGCAAGTGGGGTGAAGAATCTCTTTTCTTCAGTGCCAGTGACCTTTTGGATTAGCTCTCCTCTTTTGTGGATCCACAGCTTGAGCGTACTCAAATTCAGCTAGCTACAGGTCAGCCCACTGCAATTGTGCCGAGGGCAGAACTAAGTTTGCTCCGCAGAGCTGGGGCCCTGCTGGCCCTGGGGGAGCAGACAGCTACGTTCTGATGTGGTGACAGCTGGAAAACCACTCTTGACCTTTAATAGTATAAAAGCAAGCTGGGCTGGGGTTTAGGTCCAAGGGCCTTATTTTCTAGCTGTACGCAGTCTGTGTTTCAAAGAAATTTTCAAATACATGTCTGCACATTTCTTAGCAATCTCACAAATGCTGTGGAAATAGCACCAATCCTACCTGTCCTAGAAAACTGGTGCAACAAAAGTGGATTGGAACATCTCCCTTTTCTTCACTAGCCAAGGAATGTTTTACCAAGAGTAAGAAAGAAAAAAAGTCATCTGACTGCCTAGACATGCATCATTAAATTAATCTGACTCTTCTGTGTTGTCAGAAATGCTGCCAGCTACTCTCATCATGGCCCTGTAAAGAGGACTGAGAAACACAAGATCATAAAACTTGTTTTTTTCCTCCCCAACACTGTGAACACCTACACTTGATTGTACATATACTTAAATAAACGAAACAAACAAACAAAAAAACCACCATCCAAGCAAACAGAAAAAAACATCAGATAAGTAGCTCTTTTTCTCCCTTGCCACTGAAAGCTCAAAATTCTCAAATTAGTTCTAAAGATTTTCTTGGAAGGTAAAATAGTATGGACCTGAACTGAACTCCAAAAGTAGATCTTGACTACATAACTAATTATACACTTGCACTAAAATATCTTACAAAATAGGAACTACAGAACCTCCAATACAGGGAAAATAGATTGGAAAAAAGGGTTAATTTTTATATTCAAAGAGCCTAGCCTGATAATCACATGACTTCTATTTAAAACAAAACCAGAAACGTTTTCTTCATAAACACAAAGTTGTCTGATTTCATTTATTAGCTCAATAAAAGCTCACTCTGTAGCCTTGCTTTAATGAAAGGAGTAAGTTTCAGGGAATAAAAATGATGCCACAAAAACGCCAAGACATATAATTCTGTTTTTATTCATTTTCTCTCTGTAACCCAATTAGAAGACTTCCATTTATTTTCTGAAAAATGCTTTTTCTCCTCTTATGCTGACAAAATTTAAACAAAAACTACATAAAATGCTTAAGTAAAAATTGTCTGTGAACTAAGATATGAATTTGCGAAGAATACTAAGAGACTGAATATGATTCGCCCTGGGTTTTTGTTAGCATGTGAATTAACATTTTTCTTACAAAGTCTCAAGAATTGTATCATAACCTAAATCACAAATATATGAAATTATAATCTGTTTTCTTTCCTCCCTCACATCACCATCACTACTAACATAAAACATTTAATTAAAACTTTATTTGTGAATAATACGTCAGCAAATGCATCAATATAAGTTTCAAAATAATTATCATTTGGCTTAACATATGAAAAGGTTACTATTAAAATCAAGTTGTCATTTATCAGGTTCTGAACTTAAAAGAGTTTAAACCTCCAAAACCCTACTTGCATGATTAGTTTTACTGCCTTCATTACACTGTTCACACGACAATGAACAAACAACTAGTCACCAGCATGGCAGTGCATTTCTGAGATCTTTTAGAATACACAGGAAGAAATTCTAACTTCACTGAAGTCAGAGAGAGTTTTCCATGAACTTAATCTATAAATATCCTTTAAATACCATGACCTCTGTTAATAAGCAAACAAAATGCTCAGGAGAAGATCCATCAATACCTCCCAATCTTAAACGATGCTAACATTAACTGACTTCTACCTGTGGATTCTCATTTTGTTGTGGTTTGGAAATATTATTCATATTAGGATATGTTTCAATTTAAAATCTATATTTTATATATCTATATGCACACACACACACACACACATATATATAAATAAAAATCTGCCTTGCTTGTTCCTCATTATTGTTTCCCATTATACTCTCAGACTTTGGTACAAGAAGATAGATCTTGAGCTAGTGCCAAATCACTAGTTATTTTGACTAATCAATGCTCCTAATCACTACTCTTTTCTAACATACTTTGTTGTGGGCATACAAAACACCTTGTACTAGTCTTAATGTCCTTCATTCATTTCCAAATGATAAAAGACGAATGATTTTTATTTGAAGTGCATCTTTTTAATTTCTATTTTTAATTAAATTACTTGCAATAAATTTCTGTGAGAAAGTTATTTCTAAATTTTATTCACTTGCAAAAAGATCACAACAGTAGTTGAACAGAGCTACATTATGAACTTTCTCTGAAACCTACCAGCAAAGTAATTTACAAGCATATAGGCACTGTAATGGCAGACTACATTAGGAAAACCTGTTGCTAGACAGCTGTACAAACTTTAGCAAATAAACAGAGCACATTTTAATTACAAACAGAGCTACCCTCTTCTAAAAGAATATAAAATACAAGCAATTCAAATTGTTCTTTTGCACTCTGCACCAGCCACCCAGTTTGCTGACTTCAAAGGAAAAACGCAGCCATCGCTTCACCCTTCAAGACTTCTTTTCCACACATCTTCAAATTCACAAGGTCAGCTCCACCTTTACAAATAGTGAATGCAATTTCACTTTTAAAAGGATCATACTTTGTTAACAACACAACACACCTCTAGATACAAAACCTGACAAGCTCCAAAGTAGTGCTACACCATATTTCCAAGTACCCCTTTCTGGCATGATAGGGCTTTTCTGGTCACTGCTGGATGAGAAAATGCAACGTGAAGCTAGAGCACACAGTACGTACTGCTGCCTAAAGACTCCCAGCAGAAAGCACCGTCTCCTATTGATTTTAGTTTCATCTCTTGAGGCCTGTTTTACTTTAAATCCTGCTTTACCAAATAAAGCAGTTTTCAAGTTGCCACTCTCCCAGTAATACATGGTAAAAGACTCGGAGGTTTGTGAGAGCTTCCTGTAAACACTGGGAACCTGCTAGTGTTTGAGGTAACCACAGAAGCATTGCTTCTCCTCAGTCAGCTTCTTAGAACCGAGGACTGAAACAGAAGAAAGGAGGCTTATGGTCTGCCTCATCAACACGGTATGGCTGAGCCAGGGTAATTTCAGCAGACCGCTTCGGCAAGGCTCCCTGGTTTGCCGCCCATCTGTGCTTCTCACCGGCAGCTTCTCAAGGGTGAGGAGGGGTGGGTGGGAAAAAGAATGGGGAGCGTCAAAGACACTGAACCATGCAGAAGCCTGTGCTTTGCTAACCGATTACTTCTGCATCGTGAAATGCCAGCAGAGCAAATCTGACCTCTGTACAAGAGATGACGATTAAGGAAAAATGACTAGGGGAAATACTCTGTATGATTTAATGAGGTGGGGGAGGGAGAACATATTTTGAACTATAGACAATAACTCTCATCACTCAAAATACATATCTATAGCTTAGATGTCGATGAACATTTTCCAGAAAATAATTACTCAAAATCTGCTTGCTAGAGGAAGACAAAAAGAATTAAACCATCTTTCTTGTTTTTCAGAGATGTTCTAACAGGAAAACATGATGATTATATGATGAGCTGTCGCTCACTACAACCCACTCTGTTCTATTATTGCTCACTACAGCTGCTTAAACATTCAGTCAGCTCAGCTACCTTCTATACTCACTACATGCTGAAATTCTCAAATGTCCTTTATCACACAGGGCAATCCCTGCCCTCACGGTCCAATCTGATTTATCTCTTTTTGCTTTATTTGAATTTAGGATTGAATTGTGAAAGAGAACAGGAACCCTGTTTCTATATCACTTGAATTCCCGCACCACATACATTTTTCTCTGCCCTTCCTTTTGCTCTCTAGAAGACTGAGGTTACATGGTACAGTGCAACATTTGCATATCAAAAGCAACAGCGCTTTATGCAAAAAAGAAAAGCAACCAGTCTTCTGCTTTCAGGAAGAGCTTAAGACGTGAAAAGCACTTCCTTCCTCTGAATCTTTAACTCTAAATTCAGGTGTAGCTTAGTCCATCAAGAGTTGTTCAGATAAATATCTTAAAACTGAAGAAGCTCCCCCAGTGCCACTGTTACTTGACACTTATTTGCCAAAGACAGAGACTGCTTTCCTTCCAGACCCTCTCCCCCCGGAGCAGTTAAAAACTTCAGACCTAAATGAATAAACATAATTAAGAAAAAGATTCAAACACGTTCAAAAAATCACAGAGAAACAATTCTTATTTATCTCAAGTTACCTACAATTTGTGTGAACGGCACCACCCCTCTTACAGGGATATTTCAATGTCTTTTTTCAAACTGGCCACCATGGCCATGTGTCAGATTTTGTTATTAAAATGAGCAAGATGACTCTCTGCTCTACCTTATACAACCTAAAAAAAGAACATATAGAGAGAGCATAATTTCAGATTACTGTGACTTCTTGCTGAGGTAGCAACTTTCCCCCAATTTTCTGTATGAACATGCCTTTTCTGAAGCAAAATGTCCAATATCAACGTTAAAAACATGCACACGAGGTACTAGCACAGAATAGTTAGCACCTGACCTTTAAGCTAACTTATCTGTGATAATCCCCTTCACCAAGCTCCAAGAGACACAGGCTGGATGCTACATTACTGCGTTCCATTTTTCTAAACAGTAGGCAGAAGAGATTCAAGCACAAGCTGTATTACCTTCGAAAGTTCAACATGCCCCTAAGCGTACCACCTCAAACCATTATGCCCTGAATGCACCAGATCACCCTCTGCTGACCTAAAACCAGCACCTACCCTCCAGAGAGCAAACAGGCACATAAATACAGAGGCATTCACTGTTCCGTTTCTGAGAAAGACCCTTCCCGCACCTGAATATGAGTCTGTATCCTAGTGCTTGGCACACTAATAGAAAGGGACTAAGGATCCAGCTACTTGTACCCTTGTGAGGCACAAGAACTGGCCATCTATATGTTGTTCCCCTCATCTACACTACTCACCACGTCGATGAGCGCACAAAGGCTTTAGAGGGTAAGAGGGGGATGTAGTCATGTCCTCTCTCCCCAGTAACATGACTGATTTGTGACATCAATGTCAATGACTTCCCTGTCTAGAAACATACCTGGCCACCCACGCAGCCTAGACAGAGCGATAAGGGGAACAGCAGAATGAATGACTCAGAGAAATACCAGCTGCTTCCCACAGCGCCTCACTGCTCTTAATACCGACAGTAGTGGGTGGTGCTGGAGCTGTCCTTGGCCCTGCCAAATCCCTCTTCAGTTACTTCCCACCGTTAGAAGTGTTGGTGTGTTTCCAAATCCTGCCATGAAAATACACTGACCAGTTCATGCATTACCAATTTCGTAACAAAAGTCTGTCTGCTTCCGATGGTTTAAAAGAAAAATAGCTAGCAGACAATTCTTAATGCTCCAGAGAACCATGCTGCATTAGGAGTACACTGGATCACACATTCATGAGTTGTACCAGCCAATCAAGCTAGCTTATCACTCCTGAGCCACCTAAAACCCTTCTTAAACCCTCAGAGATATCTGAAATATATCTCCACATGTCTTCAGTTAGAGTCAGATCATTTAAATAAATCGCAATCAATCAGAAACAAGAACCAAGATTGAGATTGGCATAGGAATCTTACTATTAATCCTTTTTCATTTTAAATTAATTTTATCAAATTCACAAACATTTCTAAACTAGTGCTCTGCCTCCCATGAAGCCAACAGTCATGCCACTACCAGAGAAGTGACAGGATCGTGGATCCATAAAAGACTGAGAACTCAAATGCAGAAGTAAAACTATTGCCACCATACTCTGTAACCCTTACAAGGCTACAACTTGTCTGGGAGGCTATATCCCTTTATCGCACTTTGGTTGATAAAAGTGAGAACCTCCTAACAGTATTAGGTAAACTTGGCTGCTGAAGTCATACATCTAACGGTGAGTAAATAGTTCTCTCCTTAATGGTTGCCAAAGCAAACATTGAATTTCTGATGAATTATTTGAAGAAAACTACTGCCATCTTTCTAGAAGGACCTGCTTTTGTGGGTTCTAGATCTATCTTGATTCTTCCAAGACACTGAAAAGATCCTGCATCCTACACAGGTGGAAGATAAAACAGGTGTTAGAGCACCTGGCTTCCCCACAGTTAGGTCTGACCGGACTTGTTTGTTCAGAAACTAGTGTAAGAAAAGTAACCGTATTCAATACGTTAGTCCTACTTTCTGGCAGTCTACGCCATGCACAAATGAAACAATAGGAGTTACCTATAAAACTTCATAAACTGCTAAGAGATAAAAGGTGCACAAAAGATAAATAGCAATTGACACCTGGCAAAGACCAATGCGATCTAAATTAGCTTAGCTAACCTCTGACAAGCTCCAAGACTAAGTCAGATTCAAACCAAAGCTGGCTGGATATGCATGTGTTAGAAGTGAACATTTTTAACAGCTCTGTTTCTCATGAAGCACAGAGAAGAAACTTAAAATTCACAATTCTGACAGCATACACAAGCATCTTCAAAAAACACCACAAGTCAGCTGTCAAAATCATCTTTTACGTCCTGCACCATCCTCAGCCCAGTCCTGCCTTTCTGTCTGCATGCCTCATGTATTCAGAGGTTGTTGCTGGAGCCACTTCCTCTTGTCCATCCTATTTAACTAATGTAATTCAACAGAATCAAATAAACTATTTCTGCAATAGCAGGAAGGCACACAGTGAACTCTGGAATGCCAAAGATACCAATTCACTTCATTCAGTGGATACAAATTTTACCCAGAATACCTCCCTGTGACTGACTGACACTGAAACAGAACAAACAATTCAGTAGTCACACCTGCACCCGGAACAGTCCGTCTTGTTCAGGACTGAGGTCATCCAGAGAGGGGAGTTTGCAGCACAGCTGCTGTACTTCACATAAATGCAGAGCTTCGCTGGAAACCTGAATGCCTGCTTCCTCTACCCCCCACCTCCTTTTCATTTTAATATAACTTTCCTATATGCTTTGAACAAATAAATATTTCTGTCCCCAACTGCCCTCCATCACCAGCTGTTTTTTCCTAATTTGACAATGAACTACAGCATAAAACTATTTTCTATCGTACATGACAGAACTGCTTGATGATTTCAGTATGATATTAACATAAGGTTCTTGCCTGTATAGCGTAAGAAATAAAAATATAAACACTTAACTCCACTTTTTCAAAAGCCACTAAGACAGAGTTTTAAACCGACCTTTTATGCTTATATAGTTATACCCTTTCAGTGGCAAAATGACCCAGGCTAGCACTGACTCCTCCATAATGCCCAGTTCCTTGCCACGGCTGACCCTCCTCCTCCACCTCAGCCACTACACTACCCAAACTGCTCACAGTAATGAGGAGCAGTTATCGCCATTTCTCGTGTGCTAGATGCGTACTTTCTTCACAATATCCGTAATGGTTCACTTCTCTTGGAAGCATTACTCAGTACAGACCTTCTCGGTGCTTGCCAAATCACATTCTAAACATTTCCCAAGCTAAGCTGGTGAGGTATGAAATTCAGATTTAACGTACAGGATAATCAACCTTACCTTGATAGACTACCTCTGTTAATCGGCAGCTAAAAATTTTTGCAACACAAGGAAGTGTTTAGTAGACCCCAAGATAACCAAACTCTAATATATATATTCATGTGTGTTAACCTACATCAAAACAGATTCAAACTCTCATTTTGTGACTAGCTCTGTATGAGTGCACTTCTTTATTTACCCATGTTCCTGAAACAAGTCGCTGAAGAGTAATTGCAGATGTTTCAGTATCAGCCAGTGTAGGTATCCTAACTGAGCCAAAACCCTGCACCAAAGCAAGCTGGCAATCTTGCTTCCATAAGCATTCTTAATAAGACCCATTCGAATTCTCATATAAACCGACAGAATAAGCCGGAAGTCCAACAACAACAACAACAAAAAAAGGAAATACATCTGCACATTTCAACACATTAAAATAATGCAGGACTTCCATTCTTCTCTAACCAAGTTCCTGTGCATATGTAAAAGAGGATGAAGAAGTAAAGTCTTCAGTTTCAACTACAGATTGTGTTACAAGTAGCATCAAAAAATGGAAATGGGTCTCTGCCCATCCAGCTGAATGTTACCTAGTTAACTGTTACTAAAAAAACTTTCTGAATTGAGCGGCAAAATCACCACTGGCTTCAATAAAGAAGAATCCTCTCTGAAGCTAAAAAATCATATATAAGGAAGACAGTTGTTTTGCACTTTCACTAAGTGAGCTTGCATTACATCAGCTTTTACATCAAAGCTGGCAGCGCAAAGAGGAAAGCAAAGCCTACTGTTTTACGAACTGATGTAATCAAGTTAGCATCTCTGCCTTCTTGGCAGTGGAGGGCAATGATAGTTCTTCACCTCAGATCACATGCTTTTGTGGTCTTTTCCTCCTGCTTGGACATCCTGACAGGTTAGAAGTCAGCTTGCATTCCAGTGGGACATGAAGCAACACTTGCCTCAACTCTCCCTCTCTTCTCTCCCCCCTTCTCTCAGTGGTTCCAGCTATTGCAGGCAAAAATCAAAACTTAAGGAAGCGAAAAGGGCAGAAAGGAGAAATCGCAGGAGTTGAAAAAAGCACATCTAAGCACTGAGAAGTGGGTCACGAATTTACACACGGTTTGAAGAATAGCTGTATTTTATGTGTAGTGTAGCAGATATTTATCCATACACAGAGCTGACCTGGAAAGATTATTACTGAAGCTGTCTGCCAGATGCCATGAGGAGATGCTTAAGTGGTACTCCAGCCCCACAGAGGGGCACACTGCAGTTAAATTACAGGCTTGGTGCTCTTAGCTTTCTACTATGCATGGGTCCACGTACGTATTTCAAAAAGGTCCTACAAACTTATGTAACCTCACTCTTCTGTATCAGTTTCCCACCTGTAAAATGGGAATAACAACACTAAGTTTCATAAAGAACTCCAGATATCGACTGAAGAGAAGTTGGATCCAGCCCTGGAATTCCCCCCTCATTGAAATCTTGCATGTTTCATCCTCTTACGTGAGACACAAGATGTATGCCAGACACATCTACACTCTGTGCTAAATTACACTAACGAGCACAAACATACTGCACTGCCTCTAAAAGTATATTCTGCAGTGCGCATTTGTACAGTAGAGCATCATTTGTGAGCAACTCTCATATTCCGCGGTCAGGGGAAAAACATTTCCACAAATTGAGTTCTTCCACCGCCTTATCGTAAAGAAAAACTTCAACAGAAAATATTAAAGAGAATATATTTACACATGGAAAATACTGTAAACCTTACTGACAAATGTAATCCATTACTGAAACCTACCAGTACACACATACTGTATTTTGTAAGAAGTTTTCCTGCCAGGAGGTTTCTCGAATCTGCCCTGCTGTATAGCACACAAATATACATCTGTGCTTTAGTTGTATCAAAATTCATCAAAAAAAAAAATCCACCAAATCAGCCATGCTATTAACCAAACAACCGCCCCCACACTTCTGTTTTTTCCTCTATTCTGTAACTATTGAGATAAACCAATAAAGAGAAAATAGCAGTATGTTAGATTCTGCCATTTCTAGAATTTTTTGCCTTCTTCACTGAATTAGATCTTTTGCAAGGTTTAGGGAAAACATTATGAAGCATCTAAGCTACAATAAAAGCACCTTGTCACAGACCGGAAAAAAATGAAATGTCATGCCAGGTAGTCATGTATATAAGGTTATTGCAAATTTCTTTTGTTCTTTGTCTCATATATTCTTCAGCAAGTTAGATACAATTTTTGTTAAAATTTAGATAATAAGAAAAATATGGTTCTATATATCCGAATTACCTACTTTAATTCCTGAAACTGATGACTTACATTTGCCAGCTGTCCCTTCCATTAACAAGAAACAGCACAATCCCACCCCCCACACCTGCTAGTATTTTTGAGCAGCCTACAAAGTAACACGAAAAGAAATGAGCAAACAATTAGAAGTCAAATGCATTAGGAAAAACATTACAAATATAAAAAACAGACGTGTGTTTTTATGGAAAGAAAGTTATGTACATGTTCAAATGTGTATCGATATATGTCTGTATGACCTAGATGTAATGTATATCTGTATTGTATCTATATATTACCTATATGCCTTTATATTACCTATATATTTATATAGATAAACCACACGTATTTGTCTATAGATAACACAGGTATTTTACCTAACATTGCTAACATCACTGGGTTGTTTTTTTCCCCACTTGGGATAAGCTGTCAATTCAAAATACAGAAGTTGAAACACATCTCAGTCATTAACCCTACTGTAAGCCATGCAGTTAGAGACCAAAGGATTTATTTAATAATATTCTTCTTACTAGCAGAGTTCAGACATCTGACAATGCAGAATGTAACATTTCATTTAACTTATCCATATGCTTGTTCCATTCAGCCCCAGCTGTTTTACTAAAAGAAAGATAAAAAAGGTTCCAAAATTTTAGGGTAGGGAATGAGAAACCTGTTTATAACAAATGGTCCTTGTTTTATTAATTTCTACCAAAAACTAAGATACATTAATTTAGAAAAAAAATCTCTTAAGTAGTAAACCATTCTCATCAGATTTTTTTTTTTTTAAAGGTACCATATTGCTGCAGAAACCAGTAAGAAATAAGTTTTCTAAAGCCATTCCATATTATCTATCAAGCCATTTTTCCATAAACTTATCGATTCTTCTCTACTGTAGAGTCCCTTGCAAAAAGAAGTCAAATTACAACAGAAGGTCACATGCATTAATCAGCATATAATAAAATGCAACTAAAAAAAACCTAACATGAACCATAAAATATATTGCAATGTAATTACGTTCGATTTCATTTCAAAAGCCTTCCAGCACCATTGACTTTCATGCCTTTATTTAACCTGCAAGACCTTGAGAAATTATTAGCATTTTTATATGTATTTATTTTTATATATTTGTGTGTGTTTTTAAAGACAAAGCACACCGTGACAGAGGTGAAGATGACAAAATGCAAGAGTTTCTTATATATAGTCACACCTTCCCCAGCTCTTCATAGTGGTTCAGATGAACTTGCCACATGTCCCACTGGCTGCATGGAGCAAGATAACACACAATGCCAGGGATCTTGAACTTGATCCCATACAGGTTTGCTCCTTTTGCCAGCTGCACTCAAAACCTGGGTGATTACCACCAGCTGAACCAGTCATTCACAGAAGCAGTTTTTAAGTGCTTGAGATGACACCAAAGAAGTCTTTCAAATAACAAGCTGCATTTCAAAATGCAGCCACCTGGTGTATTGATAGACAAAGTAATGAGCTCTACAAGAGTTACATTAGAGAACAAAAGACCTCAGAAAACTGGCAGACATACAGACCAAAGTGATCCAAAAACACGGAGACGGTACAACTAAAATGTAATTTAACTAAGCTCAGCTTTTCAACACAACTCTGCCAGCCAATAGGAGAAATCTCTCAGAAACTAAATTATGATGGCATGTGCTAGCTTTAAAGATGAGCATTGAAGCTTCTTTTGCATTTCAGTTTGCTAAAGACTTCATTTTGTTTATCCTTTGTCTCAAACGCATAGTGTAAGCAAGACAGTTGGAAAGTGATGGATTAGGAGCTGTTTAGAAAGAACTTCGGGGAAGGGCTCAAAGTCAAATATGTTCACAGAATCACAGCATCACCGACAGGCTGAGGTTGGCAGGGACCCCTGGAGGCCACCTGGTCCAACCCCTGCTCCAGCAGGGCACACAGAGCAGCTTGCCCAGGCCCAGGCAGCTTCTGAAGATCTCCAAGGAGGAGACGCCACAACCTCTCTGGGCAACCTGTGCCAGTGCTCTGGCACCCACACAGTGAAGCAGCGCTTCCTGATGTTCAGGTGGACCCTGCTCTGTTTCAGTTCATGCCCATTGCCTCTCGTCCTGTCATTTCCTAGTTACTATTATTTTAAAGGAATACTGTCACACTTAAAGCTTGAAAAGTCACAAACAGACGCACCCTACAGGTACAAAGCCCTGTGTTTACAAAGTTAGTGAAGGATGAGGACTGCTATAAAACCTCAAGGAAGCAAAAGAGGACAGCCATGCTAAAGCTCAGCCAAATGAGAATTCAAAGCTTAAAAAGCCACAAATCAAACAGAAGCTGACAGACTTAAAAGACATGAGTGTCTCTCTGAATAGAGACACAGATCCAAGTCTGGATGACCACCCATAATCATGTGGTTCTGCAGCAGATCCGGCTCCGTTGCTGCCTTGCGCATCCATACTGATGTCTGATCACGTCCTTAAAGTTTGCTGTCCTACTGGAGCTGGCAGAAGACGACTGACTTGGTCCATACACTGCCAGCTGCAATGTGCTCCCCTCCCCACATTTCTAGTTAGATTCTCTAGAAGCTACTGCAATGGAAACTGAATAGTACACTGAGAGTCTTACACTGCCATTCAGGATTTCCGTGACAGAGAGCAATCCCAGTACATAGGTCAGAAAGGACACAAAGCTCTCTGTTTTATGCAGACTGGATTTACCACCCATGTGCAAATCACTCCTGTGGCACATACATGGTACATCTGATCTGAATATATGCTGTCAAAATATCTAGGATTTCTCTGCATCTGTAGCTCTAGAGGAACTATGACTCCAACTGAATGTCCCATGGCCTCATTAGAGCTACTACAAGAATTCCCAGGCAATCATCCAAAGGCCTCACGAAGTACCCAGACAAGATTTCTGGGGAAGGGAAAAACCTACACACAAGCACCAGACACACAGACGCACAGCATCCACAGCATCGCAGAGAACAAATCACTGAAACAAGACAGAAAGCACAGCAGCCTTTTTTAGGCAGTAGCATCTTCTGCTTTTTTGTCAGAGGGCTGAGCAAATGCTTACTTGTACACGTGGAAAAAAAAATATTGTCTCTCTGCAGGGACTTTAAAATCTTTGGAACACATATGACAAAAATTGATAAATTATAATGTTGCTTTTATTGGGTTACTTGAAACTTTAAAGCCTTTGTGTGTGTTTTAAAAATGAACTGAAAAATAAAAATAATAACAAATAATAACAATAAAAAGGCTCTTCCTGCATAGTTTCATCCTCAAAAATAAATAATGTAATGCAGTCAATATACAGCTGATCCTTTGGAAATTCTCACTCTAGACAAACATTTTCTGTTGCTGAAGCAGATATTAACCAATATTTTCCAAGAAAGAGTGAGCTCCTTGTTCAGACTATCTCCATCTTATAAGCACATTTTTTACATGAAGTCACTTCTTCCTGGAGTAGAAAAAAAAAATCTCTACTATCTTTCATGAGAAATTTCTTGTATAGATGAGCTTCATGGTTTTGTATACATTTGTCTAACACAGGCTTTACAGATACTGTTAATGTCACAGTAAAAAGAAAACTAATTGTGTGTTACACCTGAGACATCAAAAAGAAAATGGAAATCCAATTTTATGACCTTTTTGGGG
>VXAL01018062.1:102382-120454 GCA_013399475.1 Chauna torquata | reverse complement strand
TCAAGGATGAACTTAAAAAAAAAAAAATACAACAAATTGAACCCACCAGAGAATCTGTCCTTTATGCAACTGTATTTTCTTGATGTCACATAGTTGGAATTATTTATTAAACCCTAGGCTTGTATACAAACCAGCTTCAGAGCTCAACTAGACATGTGTAAAGAACACCAGACTAACATATCACTAACCAGTAGAATATATCTAACAGCACTCCAACACACTTGGGAGTTTAAAAATATCCAGTTTTAAACTTTCACTGCAAAAAAGTAATAAACAAAAATTTAAAAAGACCAGAATACAAAGCATTAGAGTACAATAATAATGATCAAAAAGTAATAAAATTATTTTCAGCAATTTATTTGGCAACAGAATATACTGTTCAAGGTAACTTGGCAAGTTAGTGTTCTGTATTAGAATACTTTAAAAAAAATAAATCGAAGTACAGTTGGTCAAATTCATCCTTGATGTAGCCTGCTGAGGTCACCCAGGCTTCATTATGGATAAATATGGTTCAATAGGCTCAGCTAACTTTTACCGTCTACTTTACTGAAATGTGAGCTTCAAATCTGGCTTTTCAGCTTATTTTTTTAAACTCTTACAGGTTTCCACCAGAGAAGCTGACTAAGTGAAGGTTTCTACAATCCACTCCTGCATATGCACCTTTAGTATTTATGTACATTCAGGATCTCAATTTGCTTTCCTAACTAATATAGTTTTTTTTAATGATTTCCAAATATGAAAAAGCAGAGAACTGTGGCAGCTGGATCAAGACATTTGCCCCTGAGATAATACAGATAGCAAATACTTAACAACATAGATTATTTACACTTGGAAAAGGCCAGAACTTACTCCATTTGTAATCCTGTCCCCCATGGACTATTCCAAATGCACACACAATTGGAGCCAAGTGGAACAGCTTGCAAACTCAGAATCTACCTGAGCAGCGCTTCTCTTGACCTTGCACGCAAATGTCAGACCCAGCTGAAGGCTGTAAGCTCTCATATCTGAAAATACTGCAGTGCTATCTGACTTGGACATGTCATCTAGTGAAAATTGCTGATAAATCACTACATGGTTAAGATAAAGCTACTGTTAAAGAAATGTATATACTGCAACAAGAAAAACAAGTCATGCCGAACAATTAAGCAGAAAGGAATAGAAACAAAAAAAAAATTAGAATGGAATTTCCCTCAAGCCTGCATTTCCTTCCTTCTGTTGGCTTAGCATACCACATGAAAACAACAAAAAAGAATGGAGTTTCATCTAAACGGATAGTGAAGTTCCTCAGTCAGATAATGCGAAGTCGTGCAGACTGCTTGTAAGCACATCAAATTTCATGTGGAAGAATCCTGCTGGAGTAGGGTTTTCAGCGATGATCTCAGCTGAACCCTTGAACTCTAAAATCAGATAATTGGCATAATATAGATATTTTATATATACACATAAAACATCCTATATTCTCTACATTTTTATGATAATTTCTCAAGTTCTCTTTCTAGATTTTCTAGAATCTCTAGATTACTTAAATGCTCTTTAAAACAATGTTTACTTATTGCAAGAGATTTAAAGAACTAGTATAAATCAAGTGAAAATAGGTCAAAAGATCTTCAGCAAGTCTGATGCAATGACATTAGCAGCATACGAAGGTTTTTGTGGATCAGAATAGCAGTCATCTACTGTATGCTCTTTCCTAGCATACTGGAATTTTCCCCTATTATTGTATCTGTGCAGTATGCCAGCAGACAGACGGTAGCAAGGTGCAAAATATGTAATGGACATAGATCAGCTGCATGACATGGAACTTGGATATTCTTCCACTGTATCCAAATTTATGTCAAAAATTTAGTATAAGCCACTCATATTAACCTAGAACCATGAGCTCTTATGAAAAGCAAGCATATATACAGGTATCCACATATAAAGCAAATTTATATTTGTATATTCCCATTTACTTATATATCTTTCAATGCATGGGCTTAAAAATGAATTTATCTTCTTTAGTCTTCTTCAATTACAGCCATCATTGGCCATCTTGAAAAAGGAAGGAGGAAACACATAGGTGGTCAAACATAGTTTATAACATGCTAAGCAAAATGAAGAAAAAAGGAAAGGGCCAAAAATAACCAGAGATGCACACAACAAAAGCCATTCATCCTGTAATAGGCTTACAGTGCTTGTAGATTTCAGATGGACTGCTTTGGAATACAGTACCTCATGACTCATAACATGTACGAATTGACACTGTAAAACTTTCTCTGACAATGTTTTTCTGTTGGTTTTTTTCTTTCCCCCTCTCCTCTTATTTCTGCGTATTTTTCTTGCAACAACTGAGTAGTTTGTTATTTTTTGGACAAGCAATACCACAGTTTTTCATTCTATTTGAATTCATTCATAAAATTTGACAATTCCAAATTTCCCCCAAAGGAAAATTATTAATAGAAGATTCTTCATAACTTTCTAAAGAACAAAGTGGAAAAGTTAAACAAGGCATTTTTAAAGCCAAAGTTTCGACCAGTTAAATTTGTCCGAACTATATTATCATTACCAAAATCACTATTTTATCCTCCTACAGATTTCAGAGCAATATTTAAGTCACTCACAGAAGTATTTCAGAGGACAGTAGCAGGACTGATCATCTAGCTCCTGCATCAGAAGAGCCAAAGAAGTTCATCTCTGCATCAAGCCCATGACTTTCATTTGAGCTACATAATTAATTTCAGGAAGACAATGCGCACTGATGGAAAACCCATCAGATTCCAGAGGGTTAAGCAGACCTGCCAATGGAAATCTGGGGGAACTTGCTTCCAGTTTGCTTTATCTAGCTCCAAATTCCAAGCAATGGACCTCATTATACAGTCCTGTGCTAGACTTAACAACGTACTCCTACTATCAGGAGCCTTTTCCTCTGTTCTGGCAATTATAGACTGTAAATAAATCTTATCTTATCCTTCTTTTGCATAAAGTAAACAGATTTTGAGCTTTGGAAAGCTTGTCTTGTAAGAGCAGATTATAAAATCTCATTGTTTCTGCTCTTATCTCGTGTATATGCAGATCACTGCTCCTACAGCACTGAAAACCTGCTCTAAAATTAAATAATAAAAGATTTACTATTACATTTTAAAAACACACTTTTACAGCCTGCTACAGTTATCCCTGGGCTGCAAGCAGCCAGCAGGATTATGCATGGCAATACAGAACACTTGGGCACTCAGAACGAGTGGCACGAGAGCCCTGGCAGCCCTTGTTCTGACAACCACTGCCATTTCTTCTTCCTTCCAACATGTTCAATGGCAGTTCGCACACTGACAGCTGGAGACACCATTAAATGGAGTTACCCGTTCACCTTGCTTGTTTTAACCTGCGGACTGTCAGGCACGGTAACAGGTTTTTATTTTAAGACAGTTTGTTCATCAGGAAGTAATTGACGCATCTGGTAGGACGGCACAATTTCTTTTTTGTTCATAGAAGATAGCCTGAGGCAGACGTGAAAACATTTCAGTTATAAATACAGACCTGTCCAAACCGCTTAATATCGTTCCTCATACTTGCATGGCTCTTAGACGGTCTGGGGCATCAGCATTCAGTGATCTCAGACCGCAGACAGACCTTTCTGGGATACTAATCTAGTACTAGTAACTTTGTGAAGGGGCTTCCTACTTAAGCCAGTAAAGCAGGCAAAGCTTTCAAATATTATATGCAAAATGGAAACAAACACATCTACTGAAATCAAAAAGGAACTGATAAACAGAAAGTTGATTAATCTTCAAAAAACACTGAGATAGAAAAAATCTTCTGGGGACACTATTCTGACATTTCAGTAATGCTCAAGTTATAACCTTGAAATTGGGACCTAGTAAGTGACTTTATTAAAAAAGACTGCATTGTAGTAAGTCCATTCAGGGTGCTGAGCTATGACACTACAGAAAAATTCTCTTTTATCACTTCCTGACTTCTCAGTCTTTGGATTTCCAACCATAATCTGCTAATGTAGTTCTTGACATATGGATTTTTCCACTGTCTGCTAATTTTAAAAATATATAAATTGCACTTTCATCTTTATGTTACAGGACAATAGAACAGTCCGTAGGTGGGGTGTGGATAACAGGGAATGCCTTTTTCAGTCAAACCTGCAATAATCAGAGAATCCCAGCCTGAAAACCTTCCTAAACCTGGCCAAGTTGTCAACCCTGAGAGCACAGCTCTAACTACTGCCTACTTTGGCACATTACTGGTTTCTTGTTCAAAATGTCACTGAACCAAGAGCAATACTATTATTTTACAGCTGGTTAAGATACACAATAAGAACATTACATAAAAACAGCTACAGAAACTCTTTTTGGATCTAATTAGTAGTAAAGAACTGGGTTTTAACTAAATGGGAGGATGAATAAAAATAAACCTATAACAACAGACTTTTAGAAGACGATACAACTTGTTGAATGAAGCCAGTGGAACCGAGTGACACACCAGCTAGAGTTAAAATTCTGTTTTAGAGTGGTGAAACCACTCACAGCTTGTGCTCAAACTGAGGAGAAAAAAAAGAGAGGAAGGGGAAACTGGGCAAGAGAAGAAGCAAGGTTCTGAAGCAGCGTTTGAGAAGCGGATACCGAGACAAAAACTCACTGCTTTTAAGCAGTTGGAAGTGTATGAAGTGCGTGACAACATTCAGCTACACCACCAGGGGAGGAGACTCAGCGACCCAGGGCCCCCCCTGCCCCCAAGCACACCAATAGCAAAGCTCAAGCTCACAGCCCAATTTACAGGCTGCTTTCCAAATGACAGACAAATATTTCACAAACTAGGAGAGGAAAAAAAGAATTATGAA
Organism: Chauna torquata; assembly: GCA_013399475.1. Taxonomy (NCBI): domain Eukaryota; kingdom Metazoa; phylum Chordata; class Aves; order Anseriformes; family Anhimidae; genus Chauna; species Chauna torquata. The sequence goes on along the minus strand of VXAL01018062.1, from coordinate 115,629 downwards.
CTATTATCAATACAACATATTCTACCAAAAACAAGGTATCAAGTTTAGATATAAAGCATAAGTACTTCCCAATGCATTCACAATTTCTAAAACAATTTAAACAACTTTGCTTTGCATTTATTTAAAACAACCAAAGAATAAATCTGACAAACTAAGTACAAAATAAGCACTATACGCATCAATTAAGTCAGAATTACAGTTTCTCACTTCCTTCAAAGATACTCTTAGATAACAGAAATCTACTATTTAAAAGCACATAATGCACAAACAATGTGGGTTGTTTTTAAGAAATTAGAAAAAAACAGACTTTTGATGGGGAAAATTACTGCTGCCCTGATACCACAGACAATGCATAAACTATGAGGTTTTCTTGTTTTCTTTGTGGTTTTTTCCTCTTTTTTTTTTTTTTTTTTTTAAGTTGGCAACCTTTCAGTAAACTGAGCACTTAAAGTTCAACAGGATTCTTCCAGCGTCTAAAAAATATCAAAACCTTTAGTGTACCGTACTGTATCTGGCAGAATCAGTCGTTTCTCTAACAGCGGACAAGGGCCTCAGGGAAGGCTGTGAAGTCAGCTGTCACTCAGCCTGGAGGAAAACCCGTGCTTCAGGATTCCAAATGATGTTTAATGATCATAGCACATGGAATGGATTAAGTTCTTTTCCTTTAAATGAGAATTGGACTACATGCCAAATATTCCACAACTATGAATATGTTAATGATTGCAAGGACAAATATGAGGCCTTCACAGCTCTGATAAACCTTGCATAAATATAACATCCTTCTCCCCACTAAAGAACAAGTGCCCCGTACAGCGAGAAGGCTGTGCAGACGTAGGCACAGGATGGTGGAAAGTGAATTAATAAGGCGACTTCTAGCTATTTGAATGCCTAAACTGATCCATTGTTCAAAATCTTGGAAATATACATCACTAGTTATTTCACCTCTCAACAGAAGCCTTTTTTAACTGAACTTCAGGAAGCAAACATGTCAAAAAGCTGTTTGACTTTGCTGTAGCATGGTGCATCGTTTTGTGGAATGTCAATGCTCTTTGCCATGTCCTAAGGTCCTTCTTCTTTTTCATTTAGAGAGATGAACTGCCAAAATATGTTTCGAGCTTGAAGATCAAAGAAAACACCTTCTAAAAACAGCACTAAAATAGCTAGAGAAACAAACAAAAATGAAGTTGCTGCCTTGGTGAACCAGTAATTTATATAGAATCAGTGAGGAATATATTGCCAGTCAGAGGTGTAAAATATCACTGGAAGATAAGCTGGCAAGGCAAGTTATCTACATACAGTCCTAAAAGCCTCTTGGCCTTTGCTCAATCCATTAAATTATAGACAAGACAGATAACCTTCCTGACATAGAAAACAAGAGGAAAGTGCAGAAGAAAATATCAAATTACATGACATCAGAAATAACATTATTTGTAGGAAAACTTCCATCCAATTCCTGGAAAGAGAAACAAATAGAAAAACTTCTTGCAACACAACAGCTACTAAATCAATTTAATAAAATAAACAAACAGCTACTCCCATAATATAAATATTTCACTAGGCAGTAAGTTGCTAAATTCCTTTCCCTACCACAGGACTGCATTTTTAAGTCTCCAAAGCTCAGTATTTTTGCTTTTGTATTAGGTACATCTTTCGCTGACCATAGCTGTAGCTCAGCTTCTGGAGAACGACAATTGCAGGTGCAGATCAGCAGGGGAAAGCTGTGTGTGTTACTTCAACAACAGCTCCTGAGCAAAAGCAAACCTTATTGCCAGACAGCAGGAACACTCAGTGGGAGCAGAATCTCTCCCCCTCTCTCTTCAGGAACAGCAATTTCTAGAGTATTGCATCAATAGTTATTTGCTTCAGTATCAGAAAAAACAGCTTAGCTCATCAATCAAAAATATTCTCAGACACCCACAGCAAAACCACCCCCAAACATTAGCCAAAAAGTATCTATGTACCAAGAAAAGAAAACATTTCTGACAGATGAGCAGTCCTTTTAGCAAAGTAAATCCTTCATCATTATCTGATGTGCACACTGTCTTTTTATTTAACTAACCAGTTACATGGAGTACTGTATAGATACTGCACAGAATTAACTGGACTTTCAGCCTCAAACTCCCAGCCTTCACTGTCACATTACAATATGGTTCTTGTTTGAATAACAAAATTCATTTAAAGATAAACTGGATAACATATCAAGCAAGAACTTATTTTTAAAATCTATGAGATAGAAAAGAAGATGGTAGATTACTCAGTCATACATTTACACTGTCAGATTTGAAGTATTCATCTCCCATTATTACAGATACGTTCTACTGCTATTTTTGTATGGCATCCTTTCAGAAAGCTACAATACAAAATATCCTAGTTGGGTTCATTGTTTTGTAGTTGCTTTGATTTACAGATTTTTTTCCACTTAGATATCTATTGAATTCAATTCTCATGATAGCCTACAGCACTTTAAACCCTGAGCCTTAACCATCAGATTTCATTCTCCGTTACATGGAATCTCCTATATGAAAGTTGACTGTTTTTCCAGAAAGACATCTCATCAAACTCAGCAGTTCCTCCTACTGTAAAAACATACCAGCAATTAAAAATCTTAAATGTTCTCAGTATTTGAAATTCTTTCAGATTACACAATCTGGCCTACCAAAAAAAGAACGAACTATTCAAACCTAGTCTTCATGGATCCACCCAAAATATGAAATTAATAAGAAATGTATGCGGTGACCTTTCACTTATCTAATCCTAATCAACTATCTACATAAGTTATTTATTCCATTATCTGGACTACAACACAAACTGGATACTCCCTCTGCCATCTAATAGTTGTAGCCACTCATGGTATTTCTAATCAGACAGAAAATACATATGCCTTAGATAAACAGCTAAATCCAAACCATGTAATTCAGCCTCTTTTGGACTTCCTGAAAGGTAGAAAAGTGAAATATTTTTGCCAATTACAAAGAAAATATGAATCAGAATTACGATAAACTAAAAATTTTGTGAGACCACAAGCTGGAACTTCTAAGAACTCTACTGCTTCTCATACTCTAGAAGAAATAAAAATTGTACCAGTGACCAGAGGGAGGAAAAAAAAAAAAAAAAAGCTTTTATTCCTCATGAATTGCAAACCTGTTTTTCACTGTGGTACTTCTCTAAGGATTTGGGAAACGCATAGTGATGGTGTGCATCAGAACGTGCCTGTAGGCATGTTCTTACTTAGCTTTCATTTTTCCCATACAAGACTGCTGCTTCGCTTTTGGGGGCCTTGCCCAAGAGAAGGCTCAGGAAGCACCACAGACTTTTATCTCTGAGTTTCATGCCTTAATGACTATGCAGAGTTGTTGTATGGTCTTTGATACCTTACAATAAAAGAAAGACTGTATTAGTAACAGAAATTTCTGAGAGAACTGGGACTCCTGAGCTTTTTTTTTTTTTTTTTTTATAGCTTCAGGGGGGGGGGGGATGACAGATTTTGCTGACATTTACTCTTGGATAGCATTGAAATATGAAACAGAAATGGTTCGTGAAATGTATGTTACTTTCTTCACAGTATCAGAAAATAACTACTCTCTTCTCAAATTAAACGTAAAAATAAAAGAATGCTTCATGATAGCTGCTTTCTGCAAAGCTTATATAAATTGTTTCTAGCCGTTACTGTCTGGACCAAAGCTTAATTCCACTGAGCTGCTGAGAATAAAGGATGGTGATTAAAGGAATAGTGCCACTTCAAACACTATTTTTGTGGTGTATGAGGAACAGTATCATAGATTACCATCATTACGTACATTATTTTGGAATTTCAGTATGTGGCTGTGGCGTACCCCAACCCAGAAATCTGGCTGGTAGACTGCAGCGAATGCAATCTGTCTGTACAGTGAAAGCCTACTGGTTTCATATAAAGCTGCATTCATCAGATTATAATACTTTCCAGCACAGGATGTGCTGGATTTGATTTCCCATGATGAACTGCAGTAACAGCCTGAATATGCAATTGTGCTGAGGTAACAGGTAAAATTCAGTGTATCAAAGACTATTTTCCCTTCCAAAACATGTCTGTCTGTCAGTCAGTCTCCTTCTTCTGGATAGATGTAGTAACTCCCTCTTTTATTCAACCACGTTTTCTTGATCATTAAATCTAAAAAGATTTACTACATACTGCACCTTTTACTTTGCAATCCAGGCAACAATGGGAATATATGTTAACTCCAAACCAAAGCCAGTGAGTAACCTTCCCTTGCACAATTTCAAAATTTTGGAGAGTATCAACAATAACACACATAATATTATATACTTCCAGTTTTCATCAACCATGTTATTTTTTATACAAAAGTATACAAACATCTTACTTCTGTCAGACACTGCTCAGGCTTCTGCTTCAAATTCCCTTCAGTAACATCCAGCTTGATATATACCTAGCAAACTGACCCAACTAAAGAGATTTATCAGTTCAATTTTACAGCTTCGTTGATTTGTGAATTTAATGGATTTTATACGGTGTCCCCTCAGAACCTGTTGCAGCAGTTTGACCAATTTACTTCTAATACTGGGCAACAGTCATCACAAAATAAATCTGTTAGTCATGACTTAGGTTTCTTAAACAAGTTCCAAAACTATCTGAATGACTTATTGTGACACACAAAGTATTCAAGATTTTCTGATTTGAAAGAGATTTCATTCAGGAGAGTAACTTTTTCAAATTAAAATAATCAAAAGAAATAACTTGTTTTAATTTGTCCGAACTAAAAGGAAGAATTCTAGTGGATTTTCAGTTATACTCAAAATGCCACAGTCACATTTTCCATTTCCCCTGTAAGCTTCATCTATTAATCCATTTTATGATTGAAAAATTTGGCACAGCTAAACGAACAGATCCACAATTAGTTTCACCTTCAGCAGCTAGTTGTGAATTTCTGATTATTAGAGAGGAAACTCTACTTTCCATATCTGATTCAGTTTTAATAACTGAAACTGCAACATACCCACTTTCGGAAGCAAAATGAGTGAAAAACGAATAAAGCAGTTAGAGAAGTCCTCGACACAGAGAGAAGCGCTATTAATTTCAGTGGGTGGTATGCTCGGAGACATGACAATAATGTAAGCAGGGACAGGGTGAAGTTCTTGGGTTCCAGTCCAAATCTTTCAAACCGAATGCTCTAATGAGAGTCTAAAGTCTAAATTTAGGTGTCTAAAATTAAAATGGCCTAAGGGGTCAACCTTCTGTATCTTCCAGTTAATTTAAGAGACAGTACGGTTACTCGGTTGTATGAAAAAACAGATCACATAGTTTACATGCAGAACTCGCGTCCTATCTTTAAGGGCACAGGTTTAACTTACAGCCATTTTCTGGACTACATCAATTTTCCACTGAGTTGAAAACTTTGCCTCAGAGAAAAAGGTCCCCTTGTTCACAGTATTCTCACTATCAAAAAGCTTTCAGAAATAACCAGGCATGCTTATTCAAACTAATCAAGTTAGATTCTTTATCTTGGACAATACTACAACTGATCAACACAGAAAGCAGGTCTTCCCTTCCAGTTTGTATAAGTTTGACAGTTATCCCCTATCCTTTCCCTCACTCCCCCTTTAAGTTCTCTGTCAAGTGAAGAACAAGCAAGAATTTGGAATCTGAGTGTTAATCTTCCAAATATTCAGTAAACTACAGTTGAGAATTATTGGAAGTTGCAGAATTGCCGCTGCTGTAAGATGAAAGGACAGACTAATGGGATGCGGACATTTATAAAACATCGAATTCCAAAGGATTGAAAAGGATTCAATTACAAAGCAGTATTTTTTTATTATTATTATTTTTTACCCTCCTCTCAATCTTATGAGAAATCTTTAATAGAACTACAAAACAGAGAGCTTTATCTAGCCTTTCACCAGCGAGAAAGAAACAGCCTCACAGACTTCAAAGACAACATCCACGATTAGGTAAGAAATCTACTGGGGACTTCACTTCTATCCCCTTTCTGCCACAGACGTGCAAACACCATCCACTGGCCCGCTGTGTTCCACCAGCCCATGGAAGATGTGGAGCACTCACGTATCCTGGCTGCAGCACCTGACTCTTCAGCTCAAGCTGAGGAGAGTTGTGCTGTTAGCATTATGTGCTCGCACTTCAGCACCTGATGCATCAGTTAAGTTATTATCATACTATCATTTCACAGATATTCCTTATGAGGCAGGAAATGTTTTAATAATCAGAGATCTTAGATAAGCCAATAACCACACAGCAACTTAGCTGGGACCCCAAATTCCCATTCCGCGGCTAGGTTCGCTACAAGAAACACCACAGTTTTGTATACAACATTCTTTGTCTTGTAGAAACAAAGACTATCTGTGGCAGTTCAATCACTTCTTGCAGCTGTGATGTTTTGGTTTTTTTTTCCATCCCAGGGTGCACACATGAAAAAAAAATTTTTTTTTTGGTCATCTGAATCGTCAATCCTTGTTGCTAATGATCTTTATATTAAACAACCTATTTTTCTATTTAAAAGAACATAAAATTCACCTTTGTAGCAACAAAGGTTCTGTAACTTCAAGTCTTGTTGTTTCTCAAGGGATTTCTTTCCCTCACAGAAAAATAAAATGGGGGGGGGCCTTTCTCCTATAAAAGCAACCTGAGTGCCCTGTGCTTGTATTACGCAAAGGCCCTCATCACTTTACAAAAAAAGCAAGTAGTTTTACAAGTTATATAGTTAGATGTCAGTTAGGTTCTTTGCCTTTCCAGGATGACAGAAAGAAGCTTTTGTTGAAAACGTAAAATTATGCGGCTTGCATTTCATTAGGGATTTTGTGTAATGCACTAAATCATGCAAAAAAAACTAGAACATTCAACTCACCGTTAGTGAGTAGCTACTGCAAATACATTCTCTCATTTTACCAGAAGTAGTCCAGATAAGCTATTACTATATGCCATAATTGTCAGATTTCCCATGATGGAACAACAAATCAGTAAAACATCTGGGTACAGCGGTAGCTTTCAGCTGGACGCTGACTTCATCTATTTCTAAGACCATACATTAATCACAGGCAAAAAGTCACTGGCATCAAACAGCTTATAAAAACCTAGCATTTAGATGCTTCACCACAACCAAGATAAACTATGTACAATAGCTGCTAAAGTGACATTTTGCTAACAGTAATGAAACTGTTTATTTAAAACTATAAATGGACTGTTTGTTGCTTGGCTGACTAGTAATCCACACTGAAAATATCCCACATAAAAAAGGACTTGAGATTTTGGGAGAAACTAGAAGGTGATTATTGCACTCGGATACCACAACATTGCAATGGTTCTATGCGTATATTGTGCTTTTGTGCAAACAAACAAACAAACCACAACAATGGTGTAACATTAGAACAAAACCAAATGAAATCAAAGCCCACACTGAAGGGCTTAGGAAGCCCTGCATCAACCACTCCGTAAAACCACCTCGCTTCCCAAATTTTCTGTGTCGTGAAGTCAGCAGGGCCAGAACAAGGTCCTCACTGCATGCCCCACTGCCGCAGCGTTCCCTGCTGCAACCTTGGGACCGGCAGCTGAAAGAGAAACAAGGGCCTACGGAAAAACCTTATGCTGTGCACCAAGGGGCAGCAAGTTATCCTGCTCTTTATGTACATACAGGTACACATACGTACACATGCAGATAGACACTTGTACATATGCCTGTGTATGCGTGTATATATATGGCTGGTTTTTTTCTATCCTAATAGTGTATAAACCATTTCGTAGCCAATATACCTCTCTGCCACAAATACAGAGAAGGCTTTTGTCTAGAATAAGCATTTAATCTTTGCATAAAGGGTGATATTCTACTTCTCTAAGGGTTTCTGTCCCCTTTTCTCTAATTGATTAAATTAAAAATAACAAAATATTAGGACATCTCTTTTACACAGAAATAGAGCATACTGCCTGAGAGGTACTTTCTGAATTTTCTTCTAAATCAGATAGTGGAGGTGTTTTTGATCAGTACTGTGGTAAGCATAAATTTTGTGACTATTCCTATAGTTTCAGTCAGCAGCACAGTTCTTGCAGTTAGTTAAAAAGTTCTCAATAAAATTTGATAGTCGGAAGCAGAAAAGATGCTAAACCAACAGAAGAAACAGCCACACTCCATACTGTTGTCTCTTGGGAACACTGGAGGTACAGACAAACTGCTGATTCAAATAAATCAGAACGAACAAAAACTGATGCAACAGTGCAAGGAAAATGGTCATCAACAAAAAGTAAGATGAGATGTTAAAAAATATCAAAATTCATAATGAAAACAAAAACATTTTCTTGCTAGTATTAGTCAATTTTCATTTCTTAAATTTCATCTCTGTTAACACACAAATAATCATACAAAAGAGTCCCTTATTAACCAAAGGGCTGTACGGCTACGTGAATTTTTCTTTTGTGTGAAGTATTGCAGCATGTGAAAGTTCTCACATTATATAAGACCTGCAAACAACGTAAACCCTGAAATTGTCACATGAGATGTAAACTGACAGTCATATGCTGTCCCTCCCATTTCAGCACCAATGCATATTTAGATTCCTCCCCTACCGAGTAATCTTATAAATTCAATTCCTTTAAGAAAGACAAAAAAGCTAGATATCTATGTTACTCAAGATCAGAAAGTACAAGGTGAATGAAGGTTTTCCTAATGGCACCAAACACAGCTTTTAGTATAAGTACATTAGATGTCATAGGCAAATGAAGTGCTTAAACTGCAAATGCTAACAGGCAGCAGATAATTGGGTGTACGTTTGCATCTGTGGTTGAATGTCTGAAACTGAACTTTTGAACTCTCAAGCAGAAGCCTAGTACTTGCTGCAATCCAGAGAGGCTGGCTGTAAATTTTGAAAACACCTGGAATAAACAGAATTGGCATGTTACGAATCCTCCAATAAATGGAGAGACAGAACCTGCAATTAAAAGGCTGACCACACATTATGTTTCTGCACACTATTTAGATTGGGAAAAACAAGCATTTGGGTGTCAAAAAGAAGGGTTCCCAAAAAGTACAAAGAAAGAAAAAGGGGCCAGGAGAGAACAAGGTGAAGATCCTGACTGGAGAGGAGGCCCCGCAAGCAAGGGAAAATCCTGGACATCAGAGATACATGGAGATAGGTGAATGCCAGCAGACACCCAGGAACCTCAGCCAGTGATGCCCAAGACTGGTAACTACAAGCAGCTGCAGAGCACAAAGCAACATGACTTTCTAATCAACCTTCCTGAACCTGCAGTGATCTCTCTGGTGGGAATGGAAGTAAAGACCTAGCGAACATAATGCTGACAGCAGAGCAGGTAAATGTGTATCCAAAAAGAATCAAGTATGGTAAAAGCTCACGTCTTATTGGTTCTTAAATAAACCCCAGTATGTAGCTCCACTAGAGGCTGTTTTTTGCTGTTTCACCTGTGACAGCTGTAATAATTTCCTGGTTTTTCTGCTCCGCATGCTGTAACCTACCTTATGAAGACTACTGCCAATTTACAAAGTACACTTTATTCAATATTTACAACATAAAAACAGAAGAAGGAAAAAATAAATAAATAAGTCAACACACACACACACCCCCAAGCCAGAAAGCATTTACGCAATTAAACTTACCTTATAACTGCAGGTCTCAAATAGCTAGGGTTGCAATCACCAAAACATTTTGTTAGAAAACAGAAAACAGTCTTTCAGAAGAAAAATGCATTTCATACTGCTGGTTGCTAACCTCATGGAAAAATGCAGTTAACTAAAGTTGAAAAGGAAACACTAATCTAAAACTGAAGTTCCTAATAACAAAAAAGGTTATGCATCCATGGAAGGGTATCAAAGAATCATATTTCATTTCACGATTTCCATTTCATGTAACATTAAAGGAAGCATGCAGAAGTATAAAAGCTTGGGCAAAGAAGAGCATCTTAGTCTCTTGGGAGTTCATTTTATGCTGTAATTGGTGAAACGCCTCCCTAAAAAGGTTATAAATGCCATATTAATTTCATTAGGAAAGTTCCCATGGCATATTAATTTAGTTTCTGGAACTGTTATTGCATCTTTTTCAGACACACAAAATCTTAGGAGGCAATTTCATTAACACAAAAGATCTGAGAGAGGCAACTATTTTAAACAGATTGGTGATAATTGAGCTTGGAAGCATGCGTGTTTATTAATATACTAACACTCTCTTCTGATTAACAACGTACTGACACAGCACGAGATAGCAGGCTCTGCTATTGAAATTATGTTATCCTCAAGGCCTTTACATTTGCAAAGATTGCATGAACAGCTCTCAAAAGATTAATGACCTACTCCTTTATTTAAGGCAGATACTCATCTTTTGTGATTGCATATAAACTCTGAAGCCAAGCATGAAATTTAACAACTGTCTTATCTTATGATGCTAAGAAAAAAAGACTTTTTTCCAAACACGTGCTACACTCAACACTGCAGGTAATTCTAGACATATAAAATAGTTTAAATGCCAATTTGTACAACAGTATTAGCAGCTTTCTCATCCTGGCCTTGATTCTGTAACCTGACTTAAACACGCAGGCCTCTGAAGCTACTTATGGTCTCATTAGTAGAAGCCAACAGGAGCTTTCTTTCATATGATAAATTTATAAAACAAACATATATAAAATGAGTTCTATCAAAATAAGCATGCAGATACTTATAAATCTCTCACACGATTATCAGGGTTACAAATCTGGCATGTATTTTGTATGTTTTAGGTCTTCAGAAATTCTAAAACCTGCATACACTTACTTACTTGAGACGTCCTGAGCACAGCTATCATATAAAAACAAACTCTTTTTTTTGACCATGTTTTAAGCACATGCTGTTCCTTCAACCTCACTCAGTCGTAAGACAGGGGATACAAAAGAGCATCTTTAAACCACAAAAGATACAACCTGGGCAAAGCTGCTGCTTTGTATGCATTCATGATATTCATCTAAGTAATGAAGTAAGAGTCTATCAATCAGGATTAAGTATCTTTCTGAAAGAGGATGTTAAACTAAACCTATAGTTTGTAAAGCAGAAACTCCACCACCAAATTCTATAGCTATAGGGTCACAGCCTAGACGTTCCTTCGTCAGAACACTTAAACTCCACTGCGGTCAATAACAGATGCAAAGTCTCTGAAGAATTTACCCATTAGTACCTAGAAACAACATTCTGAAAACATTCAGAAAAAAAAAAAAAATTACTTCTATGGACATTCAGCCCTACTCCTGTGAACATTAACACACATTTTATTATTCTTTGGGCAGTCTCATTTCATACTGAGAGGCACCAAACAAATACTTTAGACAATTTCTTGTTTGATGACTGATCATTCTTCACAAATAAATGTAAACCCTATGACAAGCAAGCACAGTGTTCATTCGACAACACACATTTATAATTGTTCTACTCTATGTTTAGATCCACAGTAGTAAGAATGAAGTGCAAGTGGCTGCCAATCAAGTAGCTGTTAAATAACAATTTTCATAAAAATAAATAATTGAAAATTTCTTTAGTACAGAACAAAAACAGGAAACAAATTTACAAAACAAGATAGGTGTCACTAAAACAGAATAATTTTAAACCCATACAGGTGTGAACACAGAAATTATTTCTGAGTACAAGGAACTCAGACAAGCATGGATGAAAATATAGAATGAATGGTAGCTTCCCTTCAGTAGATTTTTTTCTGCACAAAGTTAAAAAGCAAGGATGCCACAGAATCACATATTACCAACTAGCCCTCCAGACTAGGAACCTGGCCAACTGACCAGTATTCATAAATTTTTATTATTCTTACTAAAAAGTGTAATTATTATTGAATCACATGCTGTTTATTTTAGATTATATGTTCAATTTGTCATGACTGTGTATCATTCTATTCCAATAAAAAAAATGCCTGCTTTTCAGGCTACCATCTGAGCTGACATGAAGTACTGCCTCGCAACTTATGAAGTGTCTCCAAAAAGACTGTATTTATTAACAACAGTGTTTGCTCAAAAGCCCTAAAATCAACAAACATTTTCTCATATACAATTGCTACTGCTACAGCAAAAAAAAAAAAAAAGGAGTAGAAGGAATGCCTCAGAGACATGACATTATGAAACGTATTTGCCATAGCTTAGGAAGGCCTATACAACTGCAAGCTCAGTTTTAAACAGACATGTCTATGGGCTAGGAAACTGCTTATTTTCACAAAGTACAGAAGAACACAGAAAACAAACCCGGGTTTGGGGCTGATACTCAGATTCATTTTTTGCAAGTATAGAACCAATTTTTTGGATTGGGGTTTCACAGCTTAACTATTAATGAAGCTACAACCTTACATGGTGGTTTAATCACCAGGATGAGAATAAAATTTTAAAAATTACTTCACATGACCTAGAAGCCTAAATCCCATTCTAAGAAGTTATGTGATCTCTCAAGGACCTGTAGTCAGCTTTTCAAGTGAGTCAAGGAGCTTTGGAAACTTTTAAAATAATTCTCTCTGCATGGGCTACTGATATTAAAAATAATTCATCGTAGTCTCCCTTTCCCTGCCCCAAAACCTACAATCATTTCAAGTATTGCCACACAAGACTTAAACGTTCTGTTGCAAAAACACTTATCAGAGACATACCAACCACTGTACCTTTAGAGCTGCAGTCTGCTTTCTGTTACATTTGGTCAACTTTATCAACTCCTGTCATATTTACATACGTAGGAAGACACGTTCATGAAAAATACATTACTTCATTTTTGAACTACTAGTGATATATTTAAAAGTGCTTATTCTTAACTATAATGTTTCCTGTAAAACTCTGAAATCCTGCTACTAACTTCTTCTGTAAATACGACAAATCCTCGTCTTATTTAACATGCATTATATGCAGTGACCCAATTTAACAGTGCAAGGCTTGAAGAAAAGAAGAGCTGTTAGATCTACAAATATATAACATCACTTCATTCCAGGCAAACAAAGAGTGGGAACATGCACAAGCAACACAGAAGGAACACTGCATCTTATTAGCAGCTCTCTGCATCCGGTTATTTTATTAAACAGATGATAAGCTTTTAATTCCTGAGCAGCCAGAGAACAACAACAACAACAAAAAACAAAACAAAAAAACAACAAACACACAACCTTTTCTGGCAAACTGCTGTAGGATTAGCAAAAGGGATTTCAAATGGATTCCTCAAACAATTTTTTGGCTCTGGCTATTCTCAAAACTAAGTTATATGAGTATTTTTTTCTATCACTAGTAGTTCAAA
>VXAL01018062.1:89217-100657 GCA_013399475.1 Chauna torquata | reverse complement strand
AACAACAACAACAAAAAACAAAACAAAAAAACAACAAACACACAACCTTTTCTGGCAAACTGCTGTAGGATTAGCAAAAGGGATTTCAAATGGATTCCTCAAACAATTTTTTGGCTCTGGCTATTCTCAAAACTAAGTTATATGAGTATTTTTTTCTATCACAGGACAGGGTTCATATGACCAACATATAGACCATCTCTATGACAAAAAAAAAAAAAACCCTTTATGAGGTTTAAAAACTTCTACAGGTTTCTGAATAAGTATTTTTGCTATTTGTCAGTAACTCATGCTTCTAGAGTATGTCCCTGTAAATCTCCAGCTACATTTTCAACACCCTTTTTACTTTCTATCAAAAACACCAGGAGCCCCATATAACTACATACGTGTATACAGTTTCATATATACAGCTATTGCATTTCATTGCCTTTGTAAATTAAGCTTGAAGGTCAAATAAAGGTCATATTTTGCATAAACATCTAATTTAAGTTCTGCTTTGGAGTTTACCTTCACAACAGTAGTAAACCCCATTCTTACTGCTGCATTTAAAGAAAAAAACGAAACAGATGGTGTATGGTGCTCATTATCTCAAACCATACAATTATAATTAACACCACCTTATATTTCTCAAGGTATGATGATAAAACCAAATAAGATAACCACAAGCTACCAAAATTAGAGTTTCACTTATTACGGAATTTTCCTCCTAGACCTCCAGATTTTACTGTACAGCATTGAACCAGCTATAAAATAACCTCCTCTTAAGACTATGAAATATACTGTACAATATTGGTAGGGTACAGGTTCTAAAGAAATTACTATTTTTTTTCTCCCACTAAACAAAATGTATTTTCCATAGATATACCCAACAAAGGTATGGTTTGGGGATAAAACATCCCCAATAAATCACACCTATAAGGCAACCCATTTTGCACAATTCCATTTTGCCCCACTTTAAAAGTGAGTATACTGACATGGCATTGTTTCAAGCAGCACAAAATACATCTTTTCTCCATACACATCGCTCATGAGAAGTGTTTTAAAACATCCAAGACTTAATCTGAAACTTTCTGACAGCAAAAGATTTTTTTCTTCCAGATGTGAACGGAGTAACAGTAACAGTAGTGAACTAACTCCACTTATCGGCCATTCACTGTTTCAGCATTTCAACTTTAAATGTGTTTTACTAGCACAACTATTCCCTCTGAGGTCATCTTCTGCCTCAGAGACACAGAACTCCACAACTCAAAGGTTATTTTCTGACCTTATTATACTATGAAACGTCTGGGGGAAGTAGTTGTTTGTTTTCATATTTTGAAAGCTCCAGACCTCTTTTCTCCTGTTCCCAAGGTCTCCGGCAGCATGACTCTCAAGGACCAACTACACCCCAAATAACTTAAGTTACAGACAGCATTTTTTTCTCCTTCACTGGCAAGTCTCAGATTTGTACAGGAAAAACAGCTCATAGAACACATATGTAAACAAAATCTTCATGCTCTTTTGTATGTTAATATTACTTCTATGGAATAATAATTGAGGTAAAAACAGCCATAGGCTCATTTCTACCCACCATGATGTACAGCATGCAGAGTAGAATTACGTGCTCTTCAAACCTTTTCCTCACAGAAATAAAGCATCTTTTTAGGGAAGGAAATCTTTATTATGAAATCCAAAGAAGGGTATTCCATATTTTTCTTCGATGTCTGTAAATGTACATCTTCTCTCATGAGAGCACATCTCTCTATTTGTAATGGATAGGAAAGTGTTTTACATTAAGTGAGAGACGTGGAATGAAAGCTAACAACTGAAGGAATTGTTTCTCCCATTTTCATGTAAAGTATATTTTAGCAGACAAAATTGGAGGAAGGAAAATGCTAATGGCTCTGTTTCTCAAATTCCGTATCAAAGAAAGTCAAGAGATTATCAGCTAGATATAATCATCTCATCAGCTACAGATACTTACCACTGAGGTGCTCAGGCAGGAGTATTCATTCCCTTGGTAGCAAAAGCCAATGATTTATATTTCCATGTTAATTGACGTCTACCCTTCACTAGCGCAACATTTTGTGCTCGTAATAACTTACCTCAACCACCTGATCTGCTTCAGCACCAAGGGAGAGCAGCCAAGCTAGCGATCTTCAGCTGGATGCACATTCATCAGGCTTTCCAGTATGACTATATATTGCTTATCTGCTGAAATGAGCACACCACCTTTTGGCGGTCACAGGGCTACCAGGCCTGCAGATAAGCAATACATCACATCAGCAAGGCACAAGCGCCAGTAAATCACTGCCTTCAGAAAACACAAGGACAGCTTGCTTTAAAGAAGATTCCTCCACATGTAGTGAGTAATGAACAGTTTGTGGCATGTGTTTATAATCACAGACAAAACGAGTTCAAACAGACTTGGGCCCCACTGCAGAATTATTGTTAGTTCTCCCAGTCATAAGTCCTGAGATGCAACTCCCAAACTACTAGCCTCTGTTTGACCCACCCTCCTTTGCCAATTACAAGTATTCTCCCTTTGAAGGGTAAAGAAACTGAGCAAAGTACTTGGGGATGGATTAAGCAACAGAAAGAAGGTATCTCCCATTACAAAGATGATATAGCCCAGAGAGAGACAACATAATAATGCTTCTTGTTTCAAACCACGTAGCTCTAGGCTTTATGGCGCTACTCTTTCTTCTGCACATGCTTTTACTATCAATGTAAGAACAATGAACAATGCAGAATGAGAAAAATGTAAACTGTGTTGCCCAGGAAGTATTACAGACCTCTACACGTGGCTTCTTCAAGACAACTTTCCTTATTGAAGGGCAAGAAAGAACAGCATAACCTTCACAGAACACGGCTTTTTCCTAGCCCTTAGCTTCTTCCTTATTCTTGCCAAAAATCGGCATCCTTCTATTAATCCTGACTAAATTCTGCTTTGAGCATTTATGCCTACGCACTAACGTCTATCTATCTACATATTTCCTGCTCAAAATTGTAATGCAATCCTTATCCCCAGTTTGGCATCATAGAGCAGAGACACAAGCATTATTGTAGATGTAGAAGAATAGTAGAGAAAGAAAAATCAGAAAAGCATGTCTGGAGCCTCCCAGATGAAGAGGATTATTTGTATGAGCGCAAACAACTTTTCCTAGCTTATTTGAAACTCTGCCCCCAAATATTTAGCAATGAACAGAAAAGAGGAACTCTAGCATAGCACAAACGTGCAAGAAAACCTCAATTATAAACAGAGATCTGAGGTTCGTGTATCTGAGGCCCTAGCAAATTGCATTCATACAAAGAAGCATGGAGGAAGAAACTGTCAATTGCTAAGAAACACACAACTTCTAAAGGACCTGTCATTTCGAGTGTTCCTCACTCAGTAAAAGTCATCCACAAAAACATGGCTCAAGAACTCATTCCTTCATACAAGTCTTTCAACACAAAAGAGACATCGTATAAAGCCAAGTAACAGAATACCTGACTTCTACCTCCTGTCCTCGGGACATCAAAATATTAAATACGGGGCTGTGAGAATAACTCATAGGATCTTGAATCCTTGTGGCGCATTTGTCACTCAGACCTGGAGCTTCCCCTAAATGACTTGGCATTGGTATGCCCTCCCATTGCTTTGTTTCAAGTCTTGCTTTTTAAGGCTATTGAAAAGTCAAACATGAAACATTTATACAGAAAAATCAGAAATGAAATAAAGCAACTCAGCTGTTATTTTTGTTTTAAATTCCAAATTTTATAGTTAACCTCACAATCTCTGAATTTAACCCTCAGCTGGTAAATGATCTGGCATCTCAGGACTCATGGTTCCTGAGAAGGTTACTACTACTCAATGGCTTTTTAAAAAAATAAGTAAAAAAAAAAAGCATCAAGTTATCAAACTGCATATACTGTAATCAATGTGAATTTATTTAATGTTATCCTCATGGCCTCCTCTGGGGGACCACTATGTTATATATTACTTGCGTTAATTTGTCCTGAAGGGAAGTTTCTCTCCAGCTCTTACTCAGCTGTACTTGTAGAACTGATGAATGCATGCTTCTGCCTGAATCTTTTCCACGTGTTAACTTGACCTACAGATTGCATATTCTGATGTTATTTGTGTTGGAATTACATCCATTTGCCTTCCCTTTATATTCTAACTTTCCTTTAATTCATCTGTACTCTTCCTGAGACAAAGATAGAAAGAGTTATTTGGAGAGACATGGGAGGTGATTTCATCGCTTTATGCTTGATTATAGTTTGCTAAATCAATGCTTTCTTTACACTAAAATCTTCTCTTCCTATTACCGCAATGTTATTTAGTACACCTGTATGTCCTCCTTTTCTCTGGTATTGACAATGCAACGGCTCCAATACCTAATACAGAAACTACTGGAATATCAAATGTTCTCAGGTAAGAGACAGTCAAGTTTCTGGTCAGCAATGGTAAATCCGAGAGTCAGTATTTCTGACCTATCTACCTGAAACACTTCAGTCTGGATTCTGTTCTCAGATAAGTATGTTACTCTGATTAGAGCACATGGGCTGTCTCATCCATACCTAACTGCAGAGGTTGGTAGCCTGCATTTCCTTCTACAGCTTGCTGCTCACTACAGACTGAATCTAACTAATACGCTCAAGTTTACCACCATCAAGTATCCGCCCTCTAAACTGATCTCAGTGCTGACAGGGAAAACTATTTAACACAGGACAAAAGCTCCTTGGCAGTATCTCAGAAACTCTGAGGGCAACATAAGTGTTTTCACAGAAACTTAATGAGTATGTCACACTAGATATATATGTGGCATCACTCCCTCCTGTCCTTGCTTAGCAATTTCCAATAGCGTATAAGCACCTGAGACAGTCGCTCACAGGTAATAGAGAAATGACTCATTCCAACCAACAGACAGAATAACCCAAGTCAGGGACTGTTTCTGGTACTTTGTCCCTTGTTGCAATAGATCTCAAAAGAGGAAAAAAAAAGCTGATCAAGTAAAGATATTGCCTGCTCTGTGTTCTTACTTGGCATTCTTGTATTTAATACAAAGATAAACATACAGTAAATGTGTTATTAATAGCTGGATGAGGCTTCCAAACTACATGCATAATTAAGATGCGGCTGACCATTCATCTCAAATTTTCTTACCATGCATGTGACTTAAAGCAAAAGATACATCTTACATTCTTAGAAATTATCTCACTTAGACACTGAGATTTTAGACAGCAGCACCTTTTGGAAAGTGGCAACTCAAAATTAACACTTAGCAGCAACCTTCCCATCTTGCTAAGCAACTCTGAAAGATACACAAAGTTTTTGACATCTTGGGCCTTGATGGATGTTAATCAGCAAAATCTCTAAGTACTAGGCGTTCCAGAGTAGCTTCCTATGACATCCTAACCTTCTTACAGACTGAAGTGAGATTCAGTTCATGATCTGCATAGTTCAAGACAGACAAACCCCTTTACAATGTCACGTTCCCAAATTAAAGCTCTGTCATTACTGCACTTGGAGTGCTATACAGATGCTGCCTAATGGACACAGAAGTAACCTTTCTTTGCTGAAAGAGTGTTTTTGAAGAAAATGATACTTACTGTACTGTTTAAAAAGTAATTACAGTAGAAGAGAGTACAGTGACTTAACAAAAATCAATACTGCAAGAAAGGCTTCTACTCCAATGCCCTTTTTCTTAAGACTAGAAGGAGTCCGTGGAATGACTGAATTGTCAGTCACTCATGCGTTTCATATTTAGACAGGACCAATACTTAGCCTGGTCTGCTGTGTAACACAGAGCAAAGGAATTCATTCAATAACTTGTTCGTCACAAATATAACCAGCAGAATTCCTGCTAAGATGCTGAAAAATAAAAGGCAGAAAAATGGAGATTTTTTTCAGACTTCCTAATAGGCAATGATTATTTTACCAGTTTCTGTGCTACCATCACCATGGCAGCTAGCCATTTTAATCAAAGGCATTAGAACATGTTTCTGATAACATCATAGCAATGGCTTAGAAATATGTTTTACCTCCTGGCCACATGCAGCAGCAACAACTTGGTAAATTTCCATATGACAGAGGTCACTAAAGGCATCAGCAGTCATCAGGATTAGAAATGTGATATTTCAAGCATCTAATGAGGAAGTTCTCAGTGTTCCTTTTTCTAATTCCAAAAACAATACTGGAAGTATAACCATTGTGACAAAAGTAAGAATCAAAATTCTTTCTCAGCTTGCTCACTTTCTATATGGGTTTTGTCCCTTCTTTGATTAACTAGTCAATACATATGATTACTCACTAGGTCTCAAGAGAACGTGCAAGTGGAAAAAAAAATCACCGTAGAGCATTGAGTAGCTGCAAAACACTGGCAGATAAAAATAGCTACTTTACTCTTGCATTTAAAAAAAAAATGCTGTTCTCTGTACAGGTTAAATGGTATTGAAGCACTGCATACAAGATTGAAATCATGATCAGAGAGCATAACTCAGTGTTCCAACCGATGAAATTTTAACCATACAATGTGAAACATACTGATTTTACTAAATATATCATGAATTATTTGCAGATACGCTCATTCTGGGAAAAAAAAAAAAAGAGGAAGCATTCAAAAATACTTCCACCAGCTGAACTCTTACATTTTCTACCTTAAATAATCAGTGCTGCACTTCAACATTTTAAAGCAACTTTTAGCCAGTTTCTTACAAGTACAGTACAACATCAATGAGTAATGATTTTAGGAAACATCCTCAAACTTAAAAAAAACTTTAAGTGATTTAAACTAAGAAAGAAGAATTGACATCCTTGCATGTAACTTGTAAAGCAAAAAAAATAAATGAGGTACATACATGCAAACTTGTTCGGAAAGCTTAGTGTATTCAAAAGGTCTGAGCCAAAGACATTACATTTGAAAGTAACTAATTCTAAAACCAAGGTATACTGCAGAAAGATTTGAATCTTACAAAGCACAAGCTACAGGAAAGCAAATTTATGTGAATATTTAATGTTGTACTCAACAATGTAGGCTGAAGGCAAACCTCAGCACTAAATACTAAACTATAATAAATAACACGAAATACTAAACAACAGGACAATGAGCTGTTGGTCTAAAATATGGGGGCGGGGGGGGGAGAGGGAATAAAAAAAACCTGTAGTTTGAGGTTAAAAAGCCAAGTGACCCATTCCTAATTCCCTCAGAATGAAATGACATGTGCAAAGTTGATATCTGGCACTTCAATTATTCATATATGATGTACAGGACTTCACATATGGGGACTGAACACTCTGCCGGCCAGGGCTGGAAAACAAAATTGTCCTTTGTGAAACAAACACCACTTCTCCTATAAATTATAAAAGAAATTACATTTTCAAAATATCTTAAAGTCATACTCTTGTCCTGAGATTTCTGATTTTTTTTTCAAATTAAAATGTATTTCAAAATGCTGAGAAACTCTAAAATATTAAATGACTTTCTAAACCTTTTAATTAAAGCTAATAACATGTCCAACACAGAATTGTTATTTCAAAAAGAGACCTTGTTTTTAGTACAATGAAAAGACTGAATTGACACTATTTAAACATAAAACAGGGGTTTATAAAATTTATAAGCTGAATTCAATATGCAAAAATCTCTCTACTTGAAGCCTAAAGCTTTTCCAAGAGATATTTAATAAGATAAGTACAGATAATGTGAATAATATTTTGCAGTAAAACAATACAGCACAGCACTATGACAAAAAATCACTGGCATAAACATGTCCTAAAACAGACAGCATTGACCTCGAATAAAGGAAGAGCAAAAATCTGAAGTAAACTAAGAGAGAGACTTGAAATTAATCACGACCAGCTTTGTCTCTTCGAACTACCTAAAATTAATCACAAATACTCATCACAAATACAATTATGCTACGAGAACAATGGGAAAGAATTAACTGTACGCCAAATCTGCTCTATCTCCAGTCTCTCCATGATCATCAGCTTTCCTGTTTTATTCCCTTGGGTCTGTATTTGGGCAAGGACAGCAAAACAAAAAGACGAGAAAATATCTGATGGCGAAGAAGTTGTATTGTTACAGTTACAGGCATATACTAATTAATCTGCCTTTAAAATAAAAATGTAATTACTAGCAAGGAACTGCAAATAGTGCTGCCATCTTAACTGGGGACACCTGACTTCCTCAGTTGGGTGTCATGTATTGTCTTAGCAAACCAATCATAAAAAAAATACAGAAAGATGCAGTGTAACAGCTACGCAACATTACATCCCACTTGAGCTGGTGAACTTCTACCCTTACATAAGACTATTCTGCTGAACTTTCATACCACTTAGACAACCAGGTTAATCTCAATTTTTTTTTCCTTAGGGAGACACTGATTAATTTGTCCAGAAGGTCCACATACCATTTAGCTCTGTGCTTAGGTACAAATGTCTACATCATTTGTGTGGCTGTGCAGTGCATACAGGGGACATACCAACTACAAATGAACTTACAAAACCTTCAAGAAAAAGCCTTTTTTATTTCTTTCAGTCCTCAATTTAACAACAGTTGCACTTGACATCTTAAGGGCTTGCGATTTCCTTAATTAAAAGTTTGTTTAATTTTTGCTTAATATGAGTCCAAAGATATTTTATAAAATTCAACTCAAAAGGAGATTCAGATTTCATGATGTTTTTGGGAATGCAGAATATATTAAGCAGAAAGAGACTTCATTAAACACAGAGAGATCTGAGGTCTAGACTATCTGGTGACATACATTCTGCAAGTTCTCTCTCTCCTTTCCCTCTTCCAGCTCCAACTTTCTCTCCAGCAATGTGTAACTATGTAGGAATATCTTGCCAGTGCTGTTTTCCTCCTCCAAAGGCTACAGAAGTTAGTGTGTCTTAAGGCAATAATGAGCTAAATTACAATACGTGACAACAAAATTATATACATATTTTTAAAATTCTTCTGTGTCTATGATGTAAACAGAATTTAAAATGTAGTGAAATATCATTTGTTTTCCCCAAACACAGATATGATACCAAAGAACTCATGCAAGACTCTAAATGACATGAAACACCACAGCGATTAGATTTAAAACATATAGTTTTAAATTAGAATTAGACAGTTTACGTATAGTACTTTGGCTAAATAAAGCATAGATTCTCTATTTTTTCTAGCAAGTAACACGACAGGCAACGATTAGCACAATGGCTGCATTGGTAAGATCTCTAGTCAATGTTCATATGCCTGCCCACATACATCTCTACAAAAATCCTGACCTAGAGACCCCTTCACTGCAAGTCCCTTCAGTCCCCGGCCTTTTTGCTCAATCTGCCAACATGCCTACCCAGGACATCTGCCAGGGGCAATGAAAGATGCAGCGGTAGGCTTACTAAGTACCTTCCCCACCTGCTCATTCCACACTTACCTGAAGTCTACAACAGCCAGCCATTATCACCCTTATTTGAATTTATACTGGTAAACCAAAACCAAAATCTTCTAGATCCCATCTGCAAAAAATTACTTTTTTTCAAAAACAGATACTACACTATGATTAATCAAATGAGCAGTGATTTTATATATATATATCCACATACAAATGAAATTAGTCTTTTATACCTGATCACTAACCAGCCTCATACACTTAATAGTTATTATATTAGAGAAGAATTAAGCTGTCCTGAAGATGATTGAGCTTCTTGTAAACTACAAACATAAAAATGCAGTATCACAAAACTGCAAGAGTCACAAAAATATCATTTCTATTCCACGTCATATCATTTCTACTGTGTGCATTTTCATTTCGGTTCTATACTCCACACCGCAACTGATGTTACTGCCTTGTCAAAAGGAAATGGGTTTGTAATAGAAGGTATCCCAGAGAAAGGTAGGCATCGATACTCAGCTACGTTCCACATTCAAGTGGGGAAATGCCAGCGCACCTTTGTGAGAGCAGCACACGCACACCTGGGCAAAATCTGGCCTTCATCCACAGGAAAAGGGAGACCATTTAGACTTCACATCAACAGCAGAAAATGGAGACAGATCCAGCCTCAACTGCTATCACACTCATTTTAATATCAGATTATAAATAACAAAACAACATTTTTCCTACCAAGAACACTTTCAATTCCTGAAGCTCAATACACTTTCCTTTAAATCTGTGCCGTTGCAACCTTTTCTAAAGTCAATGTCATCTGTAAGGACTGACTTAAAATAAAATGTGGGCCAAATTTATCAGACGTTAGTTTCCTTTGAATACAAAGCTTAAAACACTATGTTTCACCCTGCACGTAATTTGTTGTATATGTTGTGTCCAGCAACATATTTTCAACCGTTCCAGTGCAAAATACTTGCTCTGATCATCAGTTTCAAATATTTCAAGTATATGGTGAAGGTCAAATGAAAAGTGTGAAAGGGTTATTTCTGTTCACATATAAATTTATATCTATACACTAGGAATTGTAGCACTGTCTGGGCCAGAGTAGAGAAGCCTCAAGAGTTTGTTAAAATACAACACCGTCAGAGTTAGCCAATTTAAAGGTGCATTTAAGGGACAACAGAAGAGACCATTCCCCTCCTGCAGCATGGATCTGTGTATGCCCACGTAGCCATGAGTATCGTGGTGTGTGCATGGTACTGACTGGTGACGAGGAACTTACTGTGATAGAACTACAGCAAAAGTAGTCAACAATTTATTCTTTTATTTTCAGCACTGGCTCATGAGGGGTTCTGCATCATTATTTCAGACAGATAACGAATGAGCTCCAGAAAGAGCTTAAAACAGACATATTCCTACAACCTTCGCGGTAAGTGTAGGGGTAGAGAGCTTTTAAAATTTAGATTATGTAAGGTCGTGTGCCTCACTGCATTATGTTTTATATGCACATTATTATCTCACCGCACTGTATCACACCTTGTAAACTCCAAACCATCGTTATTCACACAGATCCTAACAGATTCCCTTTTGCAGCTCTTTCAGAGGCAAAACAAACACCATACGTACATCTAATATCTACCTGATTGAGGTCGATCCCCCAAATGCCCTGACAGGGCTCAGGAAGCACAGGAGGAGATACCGCCTGCCCAAAGCGGCCTCTTGCCCGAGCAGGACCGGACCAGCCGGCCAAGGTGCAGGCTCCTTTTATCAGATAAAGCCGCGAATGCAGGAGCGAAGCTGGGGCGAGAGCCTGCAATGCAGAAGCCCTTCCCGGAGCTTATCAATGAGCTGGGGGAGACGGGGCGGGGGCAGAGCCGGCAGACCTGCCCACCTCCCCACCACAGCAGCCCGCGGCACGGGGCGGGGGGGTCCTAAACGCCCGGCTTTGCCCTTACCGGCTGCGGCCGAGGGCTTTGCCCTCCGGCTGCCCGCAGCTCCGCACAGCGGGAACTTCTGCAGCCGGGCCGAGAGGGCGGCCCGAGGCAAGGGCAGCCCGCGGGCAAGGGCAGCCCGCGGGCCGGGCCGGGCGCACCTGTGCCCCCCG